>CM058151.1:20328742-20830733 GCA_030254885.1 Vitis rotundifolia
TTTTGAATCTCTTGAGGAAATTGAGGCCCAAACCATTGGAAACCTCCTCCCTAACGAGGATGACTTGCTTTCTGGAGTGGCTGATGTGCTTGACTATGTTGTCCAACCCAGTAATGGAGATGATTTAGAAGATATAGACCTTTTTAGCAGTGTTGGAGGGATGGATTTAGGGGATGATGGGTCCTCTGCAGGACAAAGAAATTCTGAATATCCTGGAGGAATGTCTAATGGTCAGCTAGGAGGATCTAATGGTTCAGCAGTTGGGGAACACCCTTATGGTGAACACCCTTCTAGGACACTGTTTGTGAGAAATATAAATAGCAATGTTGAAGATTCTGAGTTACGAATCCTTTTTGAGGTATGTAATCTGACTTTATTTTTATCAATGTTTTTGTCTCTTTGGGTGCACCTGTTTATTAATATTTTCTTCTTGAATGCACAGCAATATGGAGATATTCGCACCCTTTATACGGCCTGCAAGCATCGTGGTTTTGTTATGATCTCATATTATGATATAAGAGCAGCCCGAAATGCAATGAGGGCACTCCAGAACAAACCATTGAGGCGTAGGAAGCTTGACATTCATTATTCTATTCCAAAGGTGTGATTCTTTATTTTCATCCTATGTAGAGCATGTGGCATTTATTGCTTTGATTAAGTAATCCTCATGTTAGCTTTGTAGTTATCACTTGTTAGGATAATCATTATTTTTGCAGGTATGCTGTTTTAGTATCTTCATCACATGCTTTATTCACTCGTGCATGAATCTTGTTGCTTGACTCATTGCCATGTGGGTTATCTTTGTTAGGACAACCCTCCAGAAAAGGATATTAATCAGGGCACCCTTGTGGTCTTTAACCTAGATCCTTCTGTAACAAATGATGAACTACTTCAGATATTTGGTGTTTATGGAGAGATTAAAGAGGTGAGTTGTTTGTGAGTTTTCTGCATTGCACTTATCAAGTACAACTGGGACATGGGTGATTTGGCTAGTTCCTCTTCCTGGAATGCAGATCCGTGAAACTCCACACAGAAGTCATCACAAATTTGTAGAGTTTTATGATATAAGAGCTGCGGAAGCTGCTCTTCGTGCTTTGAATAGAAGTGATATTGCTGGGAAACGGATTAAACTTGAACCAAGCCGTCCTGGTGGTGCAAGACGGTGGGTATTGTCCAAGCACAATAACTATCCCTTTTTCTTCTTTCTTTCTCTTTGTTTTCCTTTTTACTGTAGCCTATTTTGAAATGGAAAATGATTTCGGAAGATATTTTATTTAACAATCAGTTTTAGACAGAAAGTCCAAAACCTGCATTCCTACTTAATGATGGTGTTTGATACTTCTAATCAAGTTTGTTGATAACATTGACTGGGACTGGCTCATTTTAATTTGTGATAATTTATTTTGGGTTAATTTTTTCTTTTAGAGTTTATTTCTGAATTTTCCCCTTTTCTACAGTTTGATGCAACAATTTCCTCCTGAGCTGGAGGAAGATGAATCAGGTCTTTATCTGCAACAGAATAACACTCCTAACAATTCAACAACAGGATTCCCTGGTATGGTTACTGCTAATATGATACCCTGCTCATAGAATATGGATTCTAGATAAAACGTGTTTATGTTGTCTCATGAAGCTTTGTTAACAGGACCAGCTTCACTTGGAGCAATTACCTCTAGCAGCATGGAGAATGGAACAATTATGGGAGTACACTCTGGAATCCCATTTCCTATTAGACCATTCCTGGAAAATGTGTCTCATCATGGGATCTCTTCTAGTGTTCCGAACACCTTACCCTCTCTCTTGTCTGTCGAATCAGTTGGCAGTCAATCTGGTCTTGCTGAGTCCAGCCTCTCACAGGGCCAATTGAAATTTGATTTTCGAGGCACACAAAGTTTGCACCCTCATTCACTCCCAGAGTATAATGATGGTTTAGCTAATGGTGCTCCCTGCAATCCTGTGGGCACCATGGCTGCCAACATCAATCCCAGGCCAGAAAGAATTGAGAATAGGCAGTTGTCCGGAGCAAACTCGAATGGCCTCACAGTTGAACTTAATGATGGTGGTAAGTGTGATGAATCACTAGGTTGTTTTCATTTGTATGCATCTGTTCCCTACTCTTAAATAGCTGTTAAAGCCATGCATACTGGTACCAGGATGAAAGCTTTTGCATTCCCAGGAAAAAATAAAATGTAAATGAAAGAGGACAAAATATGCAATTGTGATATGCTTGAACCATGTTGCAACTGGCCTTTCTCAAGCCAGCCAGCTTGCTTTCCATGAAGCCATTGTAAATGTCTGAAGATAGTAGAATTGAGCTGATGCACATGCTTCATGTATATCCTTGTGCTGTTTTAGAATGTGGAAAGGTGGAGAAACCTGCTAACTTCTTGTCTTATCTATTGCTTTTTGTTTGTAGATCACAGTATTTGTGTTTTAAGTGTTGGTTGGGTGTTCATCACTTTGCTAAAGTGAACCTTCATAGAGTTAAGATAACAGGGAGCTTCATGCAATGAATAATTAAGGTTTTTTTTTAGCTAGAAGAAACATGGGATTTAGTCAGTTGAATTTGATTTTTTCCATTATACTGAAGTAACTGATTTCTGCTCTCTTGTCCAGTTTTTGGTTCTTCTGGAAATGGAAGTTGTCCTCTTCCTGGACATCATTATATGTGGAGTAATTCGCATCACCCTCAGTCTCCAGGCATGATGTGGCCGAACTCACCATCCTTTATGAATGGGATTGGCACTGCTCATCCTCCACCTAGATTGCATGGACTTCCTAGGGCACCATCTCATATGCTGAATACTATGCTATCTATTAATAATCACCATGTGGGATCAGCACCAACTGTTAATCCTTCTATCTGGGACAGGCGGCATACCTATGCTGGGGAATCCTCTGAGGCTTCTGGGTTTCATCCAGGTTCTCTTGGGAGTATGAGAATTTCCAATAACTCACTGCATCCTTTGGAATTTGCTCCTCATAATATCTTCCCTTCTGTTGGTGGGAACTGCATAGATCTTTCCATTCCCCCTAAAAATGTTGGACTGCACTCCCATCATCAGAGGTGCCTGATGTTTCCTGGCAGAAGCCAACTGATTCCCATGATGAGTTCCTTTGACCTTCCTAATGAGCGTTCTAGAAGCCGTAGAAATGACAACAGTTCCAATCAGGTTGACAACAAGAAACAATATGAACTTGATATTGACCGCATACTGCGAGGGGAGGACACCCGGACAACACTCATGATAAAGAACATTCCCAACAAGTATGTGGCATTTCACTTTGATTCTATTTTTCATAGTTGGATGCTTCTTATCATTTTTTATAGGTTTGTTTCCAGACATGCAGGAGAGAACTACTTATCCTTGAACTTCACTACTACTATTTCCAGTGTGTGCTGGTTAGAAATGCAGGAAAGAAATTAAAAAATAAAAATAAATCCAGCCATACAATGCTATGATCACTACCTTGATAACATCTCCTTTTAGCCTGAGTGCATCTTGCTCGAGTGTGTTTCATTAGGGCTTGTGAATTGAATTCTAGAACTCCTCAGGCTCTATCGTGTTCCATGGAATCACTGCCTTGGAATTAAAATCAGAGGTCCAATATCAATTTCACCTTCAGTTGCTTCAAATACCAACGGATTTTTGAATTTTTTCGTACATCTAAAATCCATGAAAACAAAGAGTCTAGGGAAACAAATTTCAGTGAAGAAGCAAGATTTTTGAGTTACTACTAAAATACAATTCCAAGTAAAATCAGATGCTGGGCCAACTGATTCAGCCGTACTTTTTTTGGTTGGGTTGTTGGTCTCAGTGGCTAGATATTGATATTCCTACTAGCTCTCTTTTTTCCTGCTTGATTTTTGAAAATTAGTGCTTCTCTTTTTATATATCTTCTTTCTTTTTTGCCCATGTTTATTTTCTTGTAATGCTTATACATTGCAAATTGCCCAGAAATATATAACCAGTTCTGATTTAGCAGTAATAAGAAAGCAACAAATTCTATAGATGACATGTTATATTGCTTGAATATGAGAGGAGCTTGTGCCAATGCACCTACTCATATTGACAGCTGTGTTCAGTACACAATTTCATTTGTGTCTTCTTCCAAATTGTAACCGTTAATTGAGTGGTTTTCCAAGTTGTGTCATTTAGGTCTAGAAACCCTTGTGCCTCTCCAATGATATAGATGGGAGTTTTAGTTTCCATCCATGTTCATCTGTTTTTGCAAATGCCTACACTTCATATACTTACAACCTCACTGCAATAGAATAAATCTGAAAGATTTGTTTAGTTGTTTTTTCTTGAAACCTCTTCTTGCTTTCTTACTAGTTCTGATTTTGAATGATGATAATTGCAGATATACTTCAAAGATGCTTTTGGCTGCAATTGATGAACGCCACCGGGGGACTTACGATTTCATTTATCTACCCATTGATTTCAAGGCAAGTGCATTTTTTACCAGAAAGAAATGCTTTTATCATGTAGAGTGGGGATGATGATTGAGGGAGGAATCACTATTACCATTTAAATTTCACTTTGGCTTCCTTGTGTGTTATACAATTCATTTGGTCTATACCCCTATTTATTTAATTATTTAATTAATTTATTTATTTTTGCAGAACAAATGCAATGTAGGGTATGCCTTTATCAACATGACCGATCCTTGCCAGATTATTCCATTCTATCAGGTTTGTTTCTATTAAGTTATAAAATGACCAAGGTGGTGTTTGTTTTTTTTACTTAATTCTAAATAGAACTTAAAACTAAATAGTGTTTAATAGTGTTAAGAATTAAGTCGTTTATTTTTTTAATATTTTATTTCTAGTAAGTATTAAGAAGTAAAAAAACACGAATATGTTCCTTTTAGCATTTAGAAAAAGCTAAATATTTTAGTTTTTTCTATTTAGCCAAAAAAAATTAAGAAATGAGTAATAAGTTAACAAAAAATAGAAAAACAAACAATCTAAAATCTGAAAGCAAATTGCTTTCAGCAAAAAGTTAAAAAAAACAAACACCACCTAAAAGAGTTTGTATGTTACCATTAGAGCTTCTCATGAGTTACCTATTATGATTCATTACTTGAAAAAGATTTAAACCCAATTTTGGCAGGCATTCAATGGAAAGAAATGGGAGAAGTTCAATAGCGAAAAGGTGGCATCACTTGCATATGCCCGCATACAGGGAAAGGCTGCTCTCATTGCCCATTTCCAGAACTCAAGCCTGATGAATGAGGATAAGCGATGTCGTCCCATTCTCTTCCATACTGATGGTCCCAATGCAGGTGATCAGGTATGAGGATCTCTACATACTTCACATAGAGGACTCTAATCAGTTATACATTTACCTGGACAAGAGGAAATCCAGAAACTTGAAGATAAAGGCAACCTAACTCTAATGAGGGGACTTTCCCTGAACATTTAATAGCGAAACATGGGCTTCAATCCCCTAGACCTATCTCTGCTAGGGAAAAGAACAGATCTGGACACACAAAAAATAATAATGATGATATAAATGTAGAAACCTTATATGGACCTTTTTTCTTGGCAGGTGCCTTTCCCAATGGGAGTAAATGTTCGATCTAGACCTGGAAAAACTCGAACCAGCTCCAATGAGGACAACCACCAAGGAAGTCCGCCAAATTTGACAATTGGGGAGGACTATTTGAATGGAGACTCATCTTCAGGTTCAACAAAGGATTCAGACTGAGCAAGCCATTTTTTATTGTGGGCACTAACCTTATTAGAGGGACTGAGACCAAGTAATTTGAATTGTGTCCAACCCAAATCCTAATAACCGCATATTAGGGATGGCTGACAAAAAAGAAGAAAAAAAAAAAAACAAACCACTTTTGATGCCTCTGAAAAGCCTCTTACACATTTAGAGTACAAATGCTTAGACAAAAGCTAAGTGTTATTCCAGTTTTTGTGGCAGTTTCTGTAATACAGGGACGGTTAGAAAAAAGGAGCAATAGGTGGAGCTTCAAATTTTTGGGTGGTCTGGAGAGTATTATTTAAAACTATTACATATGTACAGGAGTCACTGAGCGCTGAAGAGATATTTTCGAATATGATCCCAGGAGGCTTCTTCTCTGGTATACCTTTCTTTCTCTCGCATTTTCCTCATCCGGGTTTTTTGATCTTTTTCACATTGTTGTTTTTCTTGTTTGTGTGTAATTGCTGAGACTGAGAGGTCTTTCATGTGAAAATTTTTTGTAAGTGATGACCTGAGGGCACTTTGTACCATTGTTATTTGAGGGAGATGTCGGGTCCTTACTATATCATGACTTTATGACCTTTATCTAAGAGTGGATACTCTCTTTTTTTTTTCCTAAATCTTCCTGATGTACTGCTTGATCTCATAATCTGACACCTTGTTCTCCACTGAATGTTTCATAATGAGCTTTTATTTTAGAGAATATATGCTGCTGTTGACCCTGCTTTTATGTATTAAGTTGCCTACAGGGTTGGGTATCTGCAATGGTATCAACCCATATCTATGGTTTTATATAATAAGGAATCCATTTATCATGGATTTGGAGTCCTTAACACTACATAGCTTCACTTGAGCCTCTCAATATGGTGTTGGATTTGTATCGTGTTGAGGTGAGAAATGGTAAAAATTTACTAAATCAAATATGACTCGTTTAATAATTGTGTCGAAGTGAACTTGTTTAACCTATTTGATAAATGAGTGATTAGATCATGTATGGGTTGACAAAGATAACCAAATAACATGATTGTAATTTATTAAACTTGTTAATATAATCATAACCCATTAAACCTATTGGTACCATAATTGTTAAAAATGTATAATATAACGAGATAATATATTCTTTTGTAAAAATTGGTGCATACCATTATCTATATTGTATCTTATGATAAATGTACCATACAAAATGTGATATGAGATGTATCGATATAATGATACATACACCTTTGATTACTTTTCATAATTTTTTAAAATAATTAAAGATAGTATTTTAAAATAAATAAATAAATTATTATATTAACTGTTTAAAATGTATGATAAAATTAAAAATTGATTGTCTAAGAGAGGAAAAATAATTCTATATGAAAACTTATATTCTTATTATCAAATATCATGTTTGAAGTTAATTAGATTTATTTTTACACAAAAAATTGAAACTTTGGAGCCGAAGAGAGATTTCAACATGTGTGATATATGTCTTACAAAATTTAAAACTAAAAATTATATCTAAAAATTTAATAAGCTTATTTTTATGAATTTTGTGATAAAATTATGCGTTAAATAAAAAAACAAGAAAATATGTTTAAAAATTATAAAACAAAAAATAGTTTTCTCTTCTTAAAGATAAGAAACAATGTGTTTACAAAGATTTTTTATTTTATTTTATTATTTTTAGTTGTTTTCACTTGTTTTCTAAAAATTAATTTAAAAAATAATTATACAAATATAAAAAATAATTAAAAATAAAAACACTACTATTTTTAAAACATATTTAAAAACATAGAAAATAAATTAAAAATATTTCAACTTTTCAAATAGACTTGGCTCTATAAAATATTAAAGAACAATTTTTTAAAAACTATTTTAGAAAGCACTTCCCAAAGAAAGCCTAATAATTGGTTTCAAAATGGTCACATTAGAAATAGTATGTTCACTCTTTAAATTGGAAAATAGTTTTATAATTTTTAAAACATGTACAAATGTTATATTTATTTAAAACAGTTTTATAAAATTTTGTTTTAAACTTGTTATGAAAATGGGTTACTTTGAAAATAAATTTTAAATATTTTTGGCGCATAGCACCTTCTAATGGAAAAAAGTAGTTTTCACTTATTAATATATATATATTTGAATTTCTAAATAGGCCCTTCAGAACCTTCCTGATAAGTTTCAAATAACAAATTTTGTGAAAAACTTTTAAAAATAATTCTCAATTATTTTTAATCCAATTTGTATTCTTGACTTATCATATGTAAAAATATCATATATTTATGCATAGTACAAAATATTCATTAAAACTTGTCCTATAAAAAACACTATTTTTTAAACCGTTCACACTTTTTTTAAATGTATATCTACAATAAAAACACTCCAAAATAACTAAAATTTGTCCTCAAAAAACTATTTTTTAAAAAAAATTATGACTATTATTTTAAAAATAAAACCGTTTCAAAAAGTAATTCTTAAACATATCAATAATTTTCTTTCAAAATAAAATGTAAACTGCTTTGAAAAATAGTTTCTAAACGACATATCATTAATTTTCTCTCAGTTTCCCTCGTGTCTTCTAGCAGACGTTTCGTTTCACTTTCAGGATGGAGCCCTGATTGTACCTCGTGTTCCCAACAGCAGGACAACAGACCTTGTCTATTTGAGTTTTATTCAATCATTTTATATCTTGTTATTGCCCAGGAGCAGAGGCGTATTTTCCCCCCCATGGGAAGGTCCAGGAATTATTCAAACAGGGAAAACTACCCTTTATATCACTTATATAGCTCATTTTGTGGTGAAGTCTCTTATCATTGAATCACGAATGTTATCACCATGCATATAAACATTCAGTTAAACACAGAATATCACACCATGCATATAAACATTCAGTTAAACACATCATATCATACCCTTCGTCAAGTAAATGGAAGTATGGAACCTTAAAAGAGTGCACAGAAAATACGGCATTAGGAATTTTATTCAACCATTAAATCTGCCTACTTTTTTCCTATTTGGACACCAAAAGGGCTGGCAACCATTTCACACTGGTTCCGCAAATTCTGTGTTAAGTAACTTTTAGTTTTAACTGTCGATGGATTGGTTTCAACAGCTCGATCAACGCAGATATGCAACAGTACTACAAGTCTGAACAAGAAACCAAACCCCCCTCAGATGAGATTTCATGGTTCAACATATTCCTGCGAAAATGACATGCCGATCTGCATTTTTTGTTCTGAACCAGGCCTAGGACCCTGGTCCAAAATAAACCTCGTATAGGCACATATGCAGAGAGTTGATGGGAAGGCGACTAGGTTTGGGGTGTAAGGATTCAGTGTCAGCAAAACTAAAATCTTAAGCTGGTACCATTTTAAGAACTTTGGTAGGACAAAGAGAAATGTTAACCATAGAAGAAAAGGTTCAGACTGGAAGTTTAGACCTTGAATTTGATTGCAGAATCTACAGTTTTCATTTTTAGCAATAAAAGTTCATCCAGATGAATGACGACCATGTAAAGACATGCTAATTGTTATGTCATCCTCCATTTAAAGCAAAAAAACTTTACCAGGTCATCATCTGTCCTCACTCACACAGCTCAGAAGCATATCAACACTCGGGACCACAAGTTACAGCATGAAGGGCGTGAAAGAGCTCAAGTCTTCACCTCACAGAACTTGATGTCCTGCCAATACAAATTCATGAACCAGGACATTTTCAGTTCCTGTAATACATGCATAGTCAAGCAAAAAACTCCATAACCTGAAAAACAGAAAAGAATGCCCATGAAAGCAGCTTTACCAGAACAGGTGAACTTCACTTAAGGTATAGAATATCATAGTGGCCTGGTCGGTATAGCAAAGTTACAATGGGCTTGGTGGTTTCAGAGCTCCCACCACCTGCACTGGGAAGATGACCAGCAGAGGGAATGAAATCATGATGATTTACGATGACATGATCAATATCATAAGTGCTCCGGTCCAGGTACACAACACGGATTGGCACACCCAGTGCATCAGACAATGCAGTAATGTGCACATGGTCGCTCTCTTCGCCCATTGGTTCCACCGATGACTTGCAAAACTATGGTGAAATAAAAGGCAACATATAAGAAAGTGACACCCAAAAGAGTTCGTGGATGAAACTGAAGAATATATATACATAATACGTATGTATGTATGTCAAGAGAAGTAAACAAAACTGAACAACTGCAACCAGTCATGTGCCTTGGAATCAAGAGAAGAATAATGACTTCCAATTGAACAAAGCCCACATGGAAACCATGGGTCAGATGCAAATAATTCCATAGTAATTAAGGCCAGGGAAAACCAGCACCCATTCTTATTATTTCCAGCCTCAAAAACTAAAGATTTTAGTTATCATAACAAAGGCATGACACGATCTGTATGCCAATACTATAATGATCTACCATGGAAAGATGGAAAATATTGATAGCGATAACCATACAAGATCTAGACATAGAATAAACCTGCTCCACTGTAGCTGTAGCATTCGTCATTCCCAATATGAAGGGTTCAAAAAACTCTGAGCGTCTTTTTATTTCACCAGAGGTCACAAATCTGAAGAACATTACAACTAAACAAGAACTGTGTCAGGTTATACAAAAATGGTCAAGAAAACTACACGAGTTCAAAGTCACTCACTATAGTCGGATATGGACTGATCTCGACTCCTTATTACAAGCTCATCATGACTGAAATGAGCAATCCAGTATTAATCACACTTGTTCAAAAGTCTTTTGATTTGCTTAAATAAAGACAGACACAACTAAAAATTCTGGCATCAAATGCACCATCTCACAGCAAGGCTCTTAATAAAAGTGCCAACATGAAAAAACAATTTTAGTGGTTTATACCTTATGGAAGTCTCCTTTCCTTGGACAACACTTTCCAGCTGCTCAAGGAATAACTGAAAATTATCACATGGATTTAGTCAAAGAGGGTTGGTGTAAAAGGAATTAAATACTATAAAAATATAATCTCTGAAAAAGGAAAAAAAATACAGTTTAATCAAAGTTTGCTAGTCAAAAATCATTCCAGAGTCCAACATTAGCAACACACACGAGCACACAGACCATGTTTGCAACTCCTAGCAATTAGAACTTATTTTCCCTTTTCACTTCTTGAATAGAAAACGAAAGCATTGTTCAAATGGGGAAATGAGTATGACTCTGTCCCCAAGAAAGATTACTGTCAAACAGTAAAAAAAAAAAAAGCAATTTAAAATTCCAATCAGGAAAAGTATCCCACATTGAAATGTCAATCTAGAGTTTTCTGACCTGTCCAAGAGTTAGCTGACCTAGGAATCCACAATCTCTTTAATCAAATAAATGCATCTTTAATGCTATGTTTGGTTCCAAGAAAATACTAAGGAAAGAAAAAAATGTTAGGGAAAATGAATTTCTCATGTTTGGTTTAACAATGAAAAATATGAAAGAAGGTCAAATATAATTAAAATTGGTTAGAAACTTATTCATTTTTAAATTATTTCATCTTTATATAAAATAGTTAAAATAAGTAAAATGAGTTTAAGGCAACATATAAAAATAATTTTTGTTTGACTTTAAATCTACATTTTTTTTTCTTCTACTTTTCTTTTCTATTTTCTTTCTCTTGCATTTTTCCTCAAATTATCCAAGAACCAAACATAGCATGAGGGAAAATGCTAAAATATACCAAAATCTGTCATCACAGTAATTCCATAGGGACTAAATCACCTAGTGCTTATCCATACCAGATTACCCAAAGGACAAGCATCAAGATAAGGCTTCCTACATCACTATTGCCAGGACTATAAGCACAAATAGTAATCTACCTAATCGAAGAAGAAGAATCCATCCTATCCCATCACAGCTACTATCAGATATCAATATCCCACACAACTCCCAATTCCCTGAGCTCACCTAAGTGAAAGTTCAATTTTTGAAAATTCCCCAAATAATATAAATTTTCTTTCCTTATTTTCTTTTCTGATGGGAGATTCAACAGAAATGCTTCTGCAGATCATGAAGATGACAGGTGATAAAGATTATAATCAGAAGAAATGAAAAAAAATTCAATCATCAGGCTAAGATTACATGCAATACTATCATCATGTTTTACTCTTTCATAATTCCACATGCAAAGATCAAACAGATTACAGTGTTAAGGTGGACAGAATGTGAGGACACAAGAGTGTCAATCAGGATTTGCACCAGAGGCTTTTCTAAATGCTTAAACAATGGAATCCATAAAGGACCAGCACCCATCCCAACTCATAGGCTCCAATACCAAGTTCATTGATTGGAAAGTAGCATCCAACCACTATATCAGAGAGCTAGACGCAACAAGTAGCATCCAAAAGAATTACTTCTGTCTAATTGACAAAGGTCAAATCCTTATCCTTGTAGTCGGGGGACCCAAGACTTATCTAAGAGACTATGGAGAAGCAACAAGAAAAATATCCAAGACTACAGAAATGCAAAATAGAACCACCAGAGCCCCCCATTTATTCATTTATTAGGGCCAAGGTATCAAGATTTGTTCACTGATGGAGAATGCATACAAGAAATATTAGTGACTTTTTATATATGAAATGACAAAAAATAAAACAAAATAAAATAAAATATCAAGGCAACCAAAACCAAGTGGGGACCAACCTGGTCAAATATGCAAAATGCCGCAGCATGTAAGAGATTGGAGAGATTTCTATACTCAAATGAGTGGGAGCAAAATTTCCCTCAAAGCCTTCAAGAAGCTCTTCCTAAATTGACGTCAAATCACTGCCCAATTGCCGTTACTCCATCCAGATTTCAAAGATGGTTTTAATAATTGTTAGAGAGATTTTCGGAGCGATGGTTGGGAAAGGCATAAGTTCATGAGGAAGTTACAATTTGTTAAATCCAAACTGAAAGAATGGAATAAGGAGTATTTTGGAGAGTTAAATGAGAGGAAGAAGAGCATCCTTAATGATATTGCTAGCATTAATGCTATCAAGCAAGAAGGGAATCTTTCCCCCAAGCTTTTAGAGCGAAGGGCCTTCTGAAAAGAGGAGTTGAAGGAGTTACTATTAAGGAAAGAGGTGCACCGGAGGCAAAAATCTAGGATGATGTGGGTGAAAGAAGAGGATTGTAATTCAATTTTTTTTCATAGGGTGGCTAGTGGCATGTGCAATAAGAAGTATATCAAGGTCTTGGAGGATGAAGGAGTAATTTTAGATAACATTGACACTATTTCAACAAGATCTTGCTTTTTTTGGGAAACTATATGCAAACCCCCCTGGAAAGTCTGAGGTTAGAAAGCTTAGATTGATCACCCATTTGAACAGAGAGTGTTGCTTGGTTGGAACGCCCCTTTACTAAAGAAGAGATTTTTCAAGCCATTGTTCAATTAGATCAGGACAAAGCTCCCAGGCATGATGGTTTTACCATGGTTGTGTTCCAAGAGTAAAGGGATGTGATTAAGGAGGATTTAGCAAGGGTGTTTTCAGAATTTCATAGAAGCAGGGAGTTAATTAGAGTACAAATGCCACCTTCATTGCTCTAAAGCCCAAAAAGAGCTAGAACAAAAGGATTTCCTATTTTAGACTGATCAATTTGGTCACTTGTTTGTGTAAGGTTATATCCAATGTCCTATCAAGGCAGTTACAAGGTGTTCTTAATGAAACTATCCATATCACATCAGGAGTTTTTGTTAATGGAAGACAAATACTAGACGCACTATTAATGGCCAATGAGGTAGTGGATGAAAAAAGATGATCTAGAGAAGGAGCAGTTTTCAAAATTGATTTCGAAAAGGCTTATGACCATGCGGATTGGTTTACTAAACCATGTACTTGAAAGGAGGGGGTTCAATCCTAGATGGAGGACTTGGATGAGAGGTTGTTTATCTTCTATCTCTTTCGCAATTCTAGTAAATGGTAATGCCAAAGGTTGGGTCAAAACTTCTAGAGGCTTCAGACAAAGGAAATCCACTACCTCATTTCCTCTTTGTCATTGTAGTTGATGTGTTAAGTATATTGATGTTGAGGGCTAAGGAGAGTAGGCTATTGGAAGGCTTCACTATAGGAAGGAGTAAGACTACAATCTCCCATCTGCAATTTGCAGATGACACCTTTTTTTTCTAGAGTTTGTCCAAAAAAATTACAAACTCTTAAGATAATTTTGTTAGTATTTGGGCATATTTTTAGTCTTTAAGTTAATCTAGAAAATAGTACTTTGTTTGGCATCAACATTGATCAGGATCAACTCAATGGGATGGCATTGGCGCTTGATTGCATAGTGTCAAATTGGCCTATTCCCTATTTGGGACTTCCACTAGGGGGGAACCCAAAGGCAGCTGTTCTCTAGGATCTGGTGATCGACAGAATTTTGTGAAGACTAGATGAGTGGAAAAAAGCTTATTTGTTTTTAGGTGGAAGGATAACTCTTATTCACTTGTGTTTGTCCCATATCCTAGCTATTTCATTTACATGTTCAAGACCCTTTCTTCTGTTACACTAAAATTTGAGAAATTGTAAAGGTATTTTCTTTGGTCAAGGGTTGGGAGCATAAGAGATACCATCTCATTAATTGGGACTTAGCGTGTATGTCTAAAGGAGAAAGGGGACTAGGGTTTGGGAAGATTTTTGTAAGGAATCGTGCTTTATTAGGGAAATGACTTGAAGGTTTCCTAAGGAAAGTTTCCCTCTTTGGCATCAGGATTTTCTAAGCATGTATGGGACACATATTAATGGGTGGAATGCCAACACTATTGTCAAGTGGTCGCATCATTGCCCCTGGAAAGCTATTGCACAAGTCTTTCAGGATTTTTCCAGATACACTTGGTTGGTTGCGGGAGATGGGACAAGAATTCGTTTATGGGAAGACTTGTGGTGGGGGACAAACCTTTGTGTTCTCAATTCCCAAGTATATTCACAATTGTCACAGCTAAAAACAATATCATTTCATTAGTTCTTAGGTCTACTAATCCTTTCTCTTGGAATTTAAATTTTTAGTGCAATCTTTCAGATTTTGAGACAGGAGATCTTAAAAGACTCATGTCCCCTCTTTCTTGTTTGCACTTATCCTCATTTCTTTCTAATGCAAGAGCTTGTTCCTTATCTTCTTCAGGTTCATTTACAATAAAGTCGTTCTTTTTAGTCTTATCTAACCATATTAATTCAATTCCATTTTTACTTAGTGATTTTGTTTGGAAATCACAAACCCCATTTTAGGTCAAGTCCTCTACTTGGTTAGTGACACATAAAAAGGTAAACACCAATGACAAGCTCCAAATGAGAATACCCTACAAAGCCCTCAATTCTAATGTTTGTTTGTTGTGTATGGAGAGTGGTGAAACGGTATATCATTTTTTATTACATTGTCCTTTAACTTTAGGGCTATGACATAAACTATTCAAATTTACTCATTTGGATTGGGTTCCTCCTAGGAGTATATGTGACATGATGACCATCTCATATAAAGGGTTGGAAAGTACCATTAGCAACAAGGTGTAGTGGCAGGTCACTTGTCTTGCTTTGATGTAGGTTGTGTGGTGGAAAAGAAATGTTGAGATTTTTAGGACAAGGCAAGAACTTCAGAGGGTCTTTGAGATATTATTCATTTCTTAGCCTCCTTTTGGGCCTCTTGTACTACAATTTTTAAGGGTATCCCCCTTAAGATGATTCAACTTGACTAGTTGTTAGTGTGTAGGTCTAACGGTGTGGGATGGCAATGATTTATTCCCATATAAGTTGTGGCACCTTATAGTTGTATAGATTTACTTAGTACTTTAGAGGTTCTTACTTTTTTAGTAGGTTTTTTTTTTTTTTTGTTAGGATTCCTCATCTTTCTATTCTACTTATTATTCTTATTGACCTTAATATATTATAATGTTGTTTCTCATAAATAAATAAATAAAAATGGTCCATAGCCTACTAAAAGAGTATGGGGGCCTCGGCATTAGAAATCTCTTTATTTCTAAACAAGGCTCTCCTTGATAAGTAGAAATGAAGATTTGAAATTGAGAAAGAGTCCTTATGGAAATGTGTCCTAGCACAAAAGTTTGGGAAAGGGAGATAGTGCTCAAGGGGTGTGAAAGATGGTTGTAGGGTAGGCGTATGGAAAGCAATTAGAAATGGGTGGGAGTCCTTTAAAAGCATATCTCATTACACAGTTGGCAATAGAAGAATGCTCAAATCTTGGAAAGATAGATCGTGTCAAGACTTATCTTTAGAAGTGCTCTTCCCGACATTATTCTCTATAGTCACCACTAAAGGCTCATGGGTAGCAAAGGTTTGAGAGCATGTTAGGAAGGGAGGTTGGTGGAATCCTTGCTTCTCAAGATAATTTCACAATTGGGAGCTTGAAAGAATGATGGCCTTTTTATAGAAAAAAAACAAACAAGTTCAATCACTAGAGATGAGAATGATAGAATGGGGTGGAAGGTGTCACAGTATGGCAAGTTCCTTGTTAAATCCTTCTACAACTCCCTAGCTAGAGAAAGAAGAGAGTCTTTTCCCACAAACATAGTTTGGAATTCCTAGATATGTATGAAGGTGAGTCTTTGTATGGGAAGCAATATGGAAAAGGATTTTAATGATCAATCAACTTAAAAGCAGGGGATGGATGATGCCAACTAGATGTTATATGTGCAAAGATGAGGAGGAATAGAATAATAATTTGCTTCTTCATTGCCTTAAAGCACGTTTCCTATTATAACTAGTTTTTTCTCTGCGACATGGCTTGGATGATGCACTCTAATATTAAGTGAAACCATGATGAATTGGCATAGATCTTCATGGGAAAGAAACGGAAAAAAGTTTGTAGGGTTACCCTTTTTTGTCTATTTTAGATGTTGTGGAAGAAAAGAAATAGAAGGTTTTTTTAAGACTTGGAACAGTCATAACAAATTATTAGATTTTCTTTAATGAATACATTTTTGAAATGAATCAAAGTGTACATAAATGATCATTCATTGACCATTATATATTTTGTTGATTGGCTTATTTGGGTATCGTCCTCTTCCGGAATTTTCTCAGTTAAATCATTTTTCAGCCTTATCCATTGTCTCAAATTTTGTTCCTTTCTACCCAGCTAATTTTTTGAGGAAATCAAAAGTCCCCTCTAAGGTGCCTTTGCTTGGTTAGTGGCACATGAGAAGGTAAATACCAATGACATGTTGTAGTTGAAAAGACCTTTCAAAACCCTTAGCCCTGATTGGTGCATCCTTTGTAGGAGGAGCATAGAGACGATTGATCATCTCTTCTTGCATTGTCCGATTACTTTGAGATTGTGGCATAAAATTTTTTCATAGGCTAGGATGGAGTGGGTTCAGCCAAGCAATATTTGCGATATGATGGTGATTTCTTTCAAGTGTTTTGAGAATTCTTTTATAGGCAAGACTCTTTGGAGGATCGTGTGTGTCTCTCTGCTATGGATTGTGTGGAGCGAGAGGAATGTTAGGATTTTCGAGGACATCTGGAAGACACCAAAGATGATGTGGGATCGGCTTCATTTTTATGTTTTTTTTTGGGGGTTCATTGCGCACACATTTTTAAACCCTATCCTTTGAGTGTAATCCAACTTAGTTGGCTTCCGTTATATACACCCTAGAGTTGGGTCTATAGGGTCAGGAATGTTTTACTTGTATAGACCTTTTGTTCCTTTTGTATAGCCTTCCTTGGTTAGTGGAGATTTACTTAATTCTTTTGATCAGGCAGCCTTTTGTACCTTTAGTATAGCCTTCTTCGGTTAATGGAGGTTTACTTAATTCTTTTGATCAGGCTTGTATATCATGGGGTGGATTCCTCATCCTTCTCCTGTTTCTTTTCTCATTTAATATATATCTTTTGTTTCTAATCAAAACAAAAAAAGTTAAGGAAAGGGAGCTTTTTTTTTATTATTCTTTCTTTTTCTAGCTTGCCTATTTTGACGCCAAATGCATACATCATGTACACTTTGTTACACCCTTTGCTTAAGCGACATAAATATATATATATTGTCTATAAAAATAAATAAATAAATAAATAAATAAAACAAAACATAGCAACCACAAAAGAAATATAAAGAACATATATATGATAGACTTACCGCAAAAAAGTCCTCAAAAGTAAAGTCTGCATAACCTAGAGCTTGAAGTGTCTCTCTGCATTTTTCAACATTGGTTGTGACGCGATCAACTTCTGCTTGGTCTTGTGACTCCAGAATATGCTCCTATTTTGGCAACTCACAATTTTTTAAGTAGCTAAAATTACAACATCGTATTAACTTCCTTCCACAGGAACCTCAACTGATGAAATACAAACTATAAAGAGAGATGAATTTGTGAGAAGAACATATATCTATACATACAAGGTATGAAAACATAAAGCCTCGAAAAAAGCAGTTCCCATCTCCCCTAGTTCGCCTGATAGAGCCATATTTTTCACCAAGCACCTGGATGAAGGGTCAATTGTGTTTAAAGAAGAAAAAGCGAGAAGAACTGCAAAACAAACAATAAAAAACCTTTATTTTCTTCAGCAAGATGGGGCTGCCTGACTCATATTCAGCTGCTAATACAGAAAGAGGTTCCTGCAGTTCCATTACCATAAAGGATTTATTCTTACATAAATTCAAAACTAAAAGAATTCACAGGCATCATTTTCAATTAAGAATGCAGGTTTATTGGATATTGAAATCATGCTCAAGAAGATAAAGCACACATGCAAAATGTAGAATATACATCCATGCCCCTAACTAGGCTTTATTGCAGTTCACTAGAGAGAGGAATAAACCAGACATAAAACCCAAATATGAAGCCATTGCAGGGCTTTAAAATGGAAAAGAAAAAGAAAAAACAAGCTGCAACACAAAAATTGATCTTGTTCTTGACCAATTTGACCCAGAATATGAAGTACAGGCCGATGCGTGGAACTTTGTGTTTAGTAGGGGCACTATTGCAAAAGGGCTCCATTGACCTATGAAAGTTACAAGCTTAGTGATGCTAACTAGGATTCCACCTCCCAAAATAAAGAAGGCACAGTTGCAGTACACTAGTTCAGGCTATGAAGAATTATATTTCAGGATCAAACTCCATTAATGATATAGATGAGGCCATGGTATTCATTTCCTCAGTAAGAAATTTAACCTATAGTTATAAGATTCTAAAATTTCTTTGTGAATATGACAGAATTCTCATTTAACCAATTAGAGGTACACGTGTGGTTTAATTGGTAGTCAGTGCAATTATATGGTTCTTTGAAATTTGGGAAGCAATAAATGAGAAGGTAGCAGCACATGGCAGATTGCATTAGGAAAAAACATTTAGACAACTAAGAAAACCAATTACCCAGCAAGACATTTGTTTCTTTTTACAAGAGAGTATTTTACCATTGAGATTTGCAGTGAGCGTCGTCCTAAGCATTTTGACCTGTACAGATAGATTTTGCCTTTCTGGACCAGTAAACATCTATTTCCCTTTTTTTTTTTATCTGATTTATATAGAAGACTTTGTACTAGTCAGAAGGATTTTCTCATCCTTTCTGTACTTATTATTTCAATGCAACAAAATTATTGTTTCTGATAAAAAACAAAAATCAAGTGCCACAAAGAAACCACTGAAAGTCAGGAAACAACAACCATAAGCGAAATTATGTAATGAGAAATATCTAGCCTAACCAAATCTGAAAAGACAGAAACAAAAATTGTCAAAAGCAAGTGTAATCAAATGCTAGAACTTCAATGTATCATGGGATGGCCTTGCCTTGTCACCGATGAAGGGAACCTTCTCAGCTTCCTCAGCCCGAATCGCAGACTGTTGTTGCATGATATCATCATCCCTGATGTTTTCCCAAGCATCAACTTCAGATACTGGAATGGGTGCTTTAGGATCTGATTCACCATCTGCTTGAAGCCCCTCTTCATTCTCCATCACCTCTGGAGCTCAATAAAGAAAATCACGTACTGGTTCAACTTCTCCTGAATCTGGGAGTAGATACTCCTGAATACAACGAAAGGGAATACAAATCTATCAGTTACTAAAAAGCTAATTTCAGACCTAGCACAAAAGCTCGAGAGTGTTCCGTTTATATTTTATTTTTTCCTTCTTTTATGGGGGGATAAGGTAGGGGTCAATTTATATTCAAACATGCATATGAGCAAGAACAAAATGATAAATGGTATCTAGAACACAGAGACAACTCCTCTAAATGGAAAACAAATGTAGCTTCCTTGCAAAATTTTAAAAATCCATGCAGTGACTGATAGTTAGCTCTATCCATGCAATTCTCTGGAAAGTTGGAAAAAAAAAAAAGGCCATCTCATATTCAGTGATTTCTTTCACTAAAATTTCTAGGCGTGTCTGGTGATATATGACCCGAACTTCTCATGCTGAATTATATCTTATGGTACACTCAATATTTCAATCAAGTAGTCCAACTGCAATACTTGAAATATAGTAAATTTAAGAAGCTAAGGCTTCATTTGGATGCACTTCCTATTTTTTGTTTTTAAAAACAGAAACTTCTATATAAAAAGTAAAAACTCTTATACAAAAAATATAGACCTACCTTTACCTTACATCATTAAAATTACTTTTATAAATTTTTAAATTTGAGATAATACAAATTTTTATATACCTCAATTTTTTTAATCAATTTTTAAAAATCATTACATTTCAATGTAAGATTATGAGAATTCTTTTATTTTATATGGAAGTTACTACTATTTTCTATTTTAAACACTAACTTCTTGTTATCTAATTTTCAAATAAGCAAGGCATTGCTGTCAATTATATGCAAGTTTCAGCTAATACATTCAAAGGAAGCAAAACACCCAAATAAAAAACAAAACAAAACAAAACAGAGAGAGAAAACAAAATGAATGCAATGCGGTTAGTATTTAAGGCATTGTTTGGATTTTGGAAAGAATGGTGCTCGAAATAACTTAAGAAAAAAAATTTCATTTACAAGTAAATATCAGCATTTCCTTTCTTGTTCCATCCTTCTATGGTCAAACAAGCACAAAAATAAACATATCAAGTTTCTCAACCTAGTTTTGGAATGTAAAAATTACAAATCAGATATTCTAACACCACTTTTTTATTTTCTTTGAAGATGCCTTTCTTTATTTCCTCGTATAGTTTTTGAAATAGTATCATAGAATCTAAGTTTTCCATTCATGATCCAGATCCAACCAAGCAGATTGAGACAAACTTAGCATATGCCTAAGTCCCTCTAAGCACCAATGCAAAAATTGTGTACTCAGGCAGGTGCAATGAACGTATGATATAATGAAATGAGCCAAACTCAACTAACTGTTCTCAAGTTTAAAATGCATAAGACATCATCTGCTATCAATTATTAGCAAAATACCACTGTAACATTCAGCCCATAAAAAAATAGAAAAAAAAAAAAAAGCAAACAAACAAACAATGAAGATCGTTCTAATCGAAAGTCATAAAGACGAATTGGAAAAAATCCATTTACAAGTAATCTTCAGCATTTCGTGTTCTTTCTATGTCCTTTCCAGTTATCCAAACACATACGAAAGAGTACGTTTCGAATTTCCAAACCTAGTTCTGCAATATCCAAGAATTAAATGTCCTTTCATTTTCCATTTCTCACTTTTCATGTTTAAAATAACGAAACAACTTTGTTTAACTTCCATCACCGCCGAGACGGCCGCGGTGAGCTCCGGTACCACCACCATTTCAACATCAGCGTCACCAATAACATCTCACTCTTCTCGTGATAGGTTAAAAATGGCACCATCCTCTCGCTCACAACGCAGATTCGCGTGCGTTTTGAGACTCATTTTCAGATTCGCTGATCGTTCCGAGAATACCTAGAAGTCTTTGAATTCCGGTTCATAAATCTTCTATGCAATTGTAATGTTCCATTTTGAAACAATCATCTAAAGGAAGAAGACGAGGAAAATGAAGAAGGGAGAGACCTAGGGTTAGGGTTAGGGTTAGGGTTACCTGGAGTTGTATCGCGATCGTTCCTTCTCTCTCCTCCGATCTCCCTCTCACTGGTCTCCCTACTGAAGTGAACGGTGAAAGAAAACGTTTCTAGATGTTTACTATATATATATTTATGTACGAGGCCCTTTAAATTTTGGTATTTTTTATTGGCCCCCTACAAAGGATTGATTTCTTCGGATATACCCTCGTTCTTGCTTATTAACTCACGTAAAAGATACGGTGTTTTTTTTTTTCCTCTCTCACATGCGTGAACGATTAATTAACATGGTGTGTTGCAGTGGAGATACGCTCCAAAATATAAATAATTAAATTTAAATGTTTTTTTTTTTTTGTAATTTCAAAGTATTTATTCGGAAATCTACTTAATTACTATTTATTTTAAATTTGGTGCTTTAGTATCCTATAAATTTATTCAATCTATAAAAGATTTATTTTTTAATTATATTTTAGATAAAATAAAATTTACATAAATATGTTTAATCATTCTCTATAAAATAAATTTTATTTTCTAAAAAATAATTTTTATAAATTTAAAAGAAAATAATTATTAAAATAAATGGGAAATGAATGTATTTATACTATATTTAAAAAATATCAATAAAATTACCTCATATGACTATTGATATTAATATGGATGTATAACATTCAAATGTTATAAAATTGATCATTTTTTTGAAATAAGTGGCCATAAATATTATTATTAAAATAATAAGGTGATGACTTAATAATCATTTTATTAGAGTTTGTTTATGAGTGATTTTTATTATTTGATTTTAATTTATACCACTTTTGTTACTAATGTTTTTATTAAAAAAATACTTTTAAAAATAGTCCATTAATGTTTGAAAATAATTGCTCAAAGTGATTTTCTAATAATTATTTTAAATATCTTTTAGATTTTTAAATATAAATTCAAAAGTTTGTTGCATTTGAGCATTAACGATCACTTTTTATTATATTTAAAATCAATTTTAAATAAAGTTGTATAAATTATTTGGTAAATCAACTTAGTTATTTAAAATAATATGATAATTTAATTTTAATTATTAAAAAAATTAAATATTTTTGCTATAATAATTCAATATGATGACTTAAAGTTAAAATTGACTTTTAAATATTAACTCGAAATAGTTAATTTATTTTTAATTAAATCTAGAACCATGCTTTTAAAAATAAAATTTGAAATTTATATAAATTAAGTCATTAAATTACTTTAAGTCATTAAATTGATTTGTTAAATATTTTCTTAAGATCATTTATAATATTTAAAATGGACGATGTTTAATATACATTATTATGTTTAATCTTTAGTTTTTTTTATT
The DNA here is from genome assembly GCA_030254885.1 of Vitis rotundifolia. Classification (NCBI taxonomy): domain Eukaryota; kingdom Viridiplantae; phylum Streptophyta; class Magnoliopsida; order Vitales; family Vitaceae; genus Vitis; species Vitis rotundifolia. The sequence goes on from CM058151.1 coordinate 20,351,708, forward strand.
TACAATTTGATTGTGATGTACTAGTTTGGTCAATAAATATTTAAATACAAATAAAAAATTCAACCATTATTAAGAAAAGCTTATTTGATTTAAAGGCATCAACACTCTGTAAATCTAATTCTCAACCTTTTTTTAATTATAAAAATATCAAATTTTGACCAAAATACATTAATTTTTTCCTTATTTTACAAATATATATATATATATATATATATATATATATTGGGAACTCGGATCACTAAATTCATATGCCCTAAATCTCATGAGGCGTATAAAAATCTATCATAGACTCTTTAAATATAACATAACGGAAAACCAAATATTCAAAAAACAATATTAATACTACAAAAATTAAAGATCTAGAAAATAAAATCACATATATTTAGTTTGAATGTTTATAAATCGATTCATAATTTTCTAAATTTTAAAACCACATGTGATTTTCCTAATAAACTCAATGGAAGTCGTCCCGATTTTAACTCAAAAGTTTACGTTAGCATGCTCATATGAATCTCAAACCAAAAACTTAAAAAAAAAAAACCTTTTACTTCTCATATTAAAAAATTATGCTTAGATTTATTTTACTCATTTCTTATACTTTTCAAATTTAATAAATATTTAAAGGGAAAATATTTTTATGTATAATCGTATTTAATGGAATAACTTATTATGAATTTATCATGGGATATTTATGTTAAAAACAGGCTACGAAATGAAATATATTAAATTTATGGATATGAGACATTTTTGTATACTTTTTAATTAATCATTTCTTTAAAAATCATGAATTTATTATATTTATTACAAAATAAAATAATGAAAACTTATGACACTAGACATCTCATATTGGAGGAGTATTATTAGAAAATTTTTACAAGCATTTTTGTTATTTCAAATAATAATATAGGTTGATTAATAGTATATAAAAATATAACATTAAAAAAAAAAAAATTTATCTGGAACATGAGAATATATTAAATTATATCTAATTTGGTTTTAAAAAATTATTAAGAAAAAGAAAAAAAAGAAAAAGAAAATTATTGTTTTATATTTGATTTATCATTAAAAATACAAAAGACAATTAAATATAATTAAAATAAATTAAAAGATTTGTATTTAATTAAATTATTTAATCCTTTTATTGAAGCTAAAGGTCAAAACGAAGGTATTAATCTGTAAATAAAATAAATACGATGTAATATAATAATAAATTAACTCAAATTGTGAAGCCCAAAGGGCCCAAACTGGATTAAAAGGATTACATATTCAAAGTGAACTGGAGTGGGATTCAACTTGGGTTGGTCTTTGTCCATACCAAAGGATTATGACACATCTTGGAAATCACCTACTGACAGTCCAATAGTTAAGAATTGGGCCAGCCCAAGCTTAGCCCATTATCACCGGACCGACGTCACCGCTTGAGGTTCGAATCGTTCGATTGCCGGAGAAGCTTCATTTCTCACCCATAAGCATTTTATCATTTCCTATCCAAAGGCGGCGTCGGTCGATCTCCGAGCTCAAGGTACTCGACCAATCTCTGTTCCCAATTCAATAAATCGAATTTTAGGTTAGATATAAGTGTTTGGACGCCGAGAAAAACGATGAGAAAATGGAAGAAATTTTGAATCGTAAAATTTGCACTATCTAGGGCTCGGAATACAGGAAATGGCACTTTACCTACAGTTAGTTTTTTGTTTTTTTTTTTTTTTGTTTTTGGCAGCGAAGAGAGTGAAAGAGATAAAAAGGAATCGAAATTTGGTTTTCTTTTATTTTTCTTCATTTTCTTGGTAACCATACAGGGGCTCGGATTTCACTCCGAGTGGTTTGTAACTTGGGTATGCTACCGTTGGACGTTTTGAATTACAGGGTTTCTCCTTGGGCAGCCGTGGAATCATTGCAAGTTTCGATTAATGCTGGATTTTTTGTTAGATTGACGTTCTTTGCTATTTGGGAATGTCCTCTTGTATGAAACTAGATTAGTTTAGATGCAAAGGATTAATTTATTGGTAAGCAAACAGAATCTCGGATTTCACTCCCAGTAGTTTGTAACTTGGGTATGCTTTTGCTGGAAGTTTTGAATTCTAAGGTTTCTTCTTGAACAGCTGTGGAACTATTGCAAGTTTGGATCGATGCTGAAATTTTTGTTACATTGACGGTCTTTGCTATTTGGGAATGTTCTCTTGTCTGAGATTAGTTTTAGTTTAGATGCAGAGGGAATATGCAAAGAGTAATTATAATTTTGAATTGCTGAATTTCTCCACCCAGGATTTGGGTATAAAGAAAAAATGCAATTTGCTGTTTGGCATCATTGACCCGAGGCCTTCTTTTTTGGTGGGAAACAAAAGATGATAACAGAAGAATGAAATATTGCTCTATTTTATTGGAAATCGAACAGAGGGCTGGGGTTTCTCTTTGAATGCTGTTAAGTTGTCAATGCTATTGCTGAAAATTTTGAATTATAGGATTTCATTTTGGACTAGAACTGAAATTAAGGGTCTGTTTGACAGCATTTTCAACAAAAAAATGTAAAAAATCTGATCTTAAAAGAAGAAAAGGAAGAACTTTAAAGTGAAAAATAACTTTAATTTTATCAATTATAACAAAATAAATAATAAAAAGGTGAATTTATTTTTATTTTGAGGTGAATTTATTATGATGGTTATAATGGAATAATCAAGATGAAAGATATAAGGGGTAACAAGTGATACAATAGGGGTATTTTAAGAAGGAAAAGTTTACTTTTATATATGGTATAGATATACAACTACGAGCATTGCTTTGTAAGATATTTTGTGCTTTTATAGTAAATTTCACTTGGTTTGAGCATCACAAGGTTAATTTTTTTGTCCCTAAACAACTTTAGGCACACATGCATATCTAACGTGGCCATGAAATCTCTTAAGCTACAACAAAAATTTATGACAGGACCCTCTTGGGGGTCACAAGAAGTGTGTGATTGTCATAATTGATTTTGAGATTATCATATGAATGAACTAAAAGAAATGTTGACCAATTGAATGGAAAGAAACCTGTCGATTTTCTTTAATATGATTTGTTGATGTCAATCCTAAGTTTCTTTCAGTGTATTTCAATGGAAGCCTTATGCTCCATTGTGCATTGGATTCATCTTTCTTTTTAATAGGAATAAAAAAAACTAGTTTTAATAATAAATTTAGGTAATCGAAAAGATTGGCTATCCTTCAAGCTAAATGCAATGAGGAGGCTAAGATGAATCCGATGCACCATGAGGAGGCTAAATGTTGTTTAGTCGACACCATTAAAAGCTTTACCTAAACCAACAATGTTCTTTTGGAGAAAATAAATGCTAAAGGGATAAGGAATTGCCAAGGAAAGCTCTTGCATGGAGGCTTCTCGTGGTGAATTTATGTGGTTTCGTCTATTTGGATTATGAGCAAAGTAAAATCTTAATTCTTTTGAAAGATTATCGATCTCTCAAATTCAAAGATCCAAATTTCATCAACTCTTTCCTAAAGACATTAACAAGAGAACAACATTCGAATGTCCCTTTTCTTGAAGCTTTAGGAGGGTACTTTTACCAAACTCTCCAAAAAGCCAACGTCTAGCTTCCATGGTCAAGCCAAACTTGATTGGCTTGGAAAAGTTCTAAACTCCCTTTCCTTATAATTTCTAAATACTCCACTAACTCCCATTTAGCTTGAGTTGCTTGAAGAATAGCCATCAAAATTAAGTTTAATACATCTCAGAGGTGGAGGGGTCTATTAAATTAATTAGACAATTCTCTTGAACTCTATGTCCTCTTTAACGTGTGACAATCAAGTGAAGAGGAATACCTTGAAATCCTTTACTAATAGTACCTAGTAGTGAAGAGCATGCAAAATCTTATTTGACATGTATGGGTTCTTATCACTAATGTTTTTAAAACTAAACGGGGTTGACTAGTCTAATTGGCCCAATCGTCGATTGGAGGTCGTCTTTCTAGTTTGATCCAACTTTTCAACCTAGTTTTAAATTAAACTGATAATGAACCTAGTGGTTGGCCGACTAACTTGGCAGGTTTTTTCAAAAGGGGGTTTTGTGTTTTTAAAATTTATTTTTAATTGAATATTATAGGTTGGGCTTGAACCTAAGCCCTTTTATAAAAAATGTTGGCTTAGTAACCACTAAGCCAATGTTGTTCTTTTATCATATATATATGACATAAACTAATCAAATTGGCTTTTTCAAAAGTTTAGAGTAATTATAATTATTTTTGTGCACTAATTTGTAAGATAATAAATATAAAAATAATATAAGAAAAACAATATAATCATTTTTATAATAGTAGAATAATAGAATGTATTGTTGTTGAAATGTAGATAAGGTAAAATAATAAAATCTTATTTCATTATTGGATGTCTTATACTTCTACTATGTAATAAAATTGGAAATATTAATACATTTATATTTTTGATGAAATATCTTTATTTTTTATTATACATATATATATCTTTAAGTTCTTATAATTATCATTCATTTTAATAACATATATATTTCATATTTATGACATCAAACTTTGACCGTTATTATGATTAAACCATCTGTCTGACTAGTGACCCATGATATAGTAACTTTCGTAGTTCAATGATGGTCCAGGGTTTAAAACATTGCTTGTCTTCTATTTGAGTTTTGGGTTATGGTATAAACTATTCAACCTGGCTCATATGGATTGGGTTTTTCTTAGGAGTATATGTGACATGATGATTATCTCATATAAAGGATTAGGAAGCACCGGTGGAGGCAAGGTGTTGTGGCAATTCTCTTGTCTTGCTTTGATGTGGGTTGTGTGGCAGGAAAGAAATGTTAGGATTTTTTAGGATAAGACAAGAACTTCAAGGGGTCTTTGGGACATAATTCATTTCTTAGCCTCCTTTTGAGCCTCTTGCACCACAACTTTTAAGGATATTCCTCTTAATTTGATCCAGCTTGATTGGATGTTGGTGCATAGTTCCAAGGGTTTGGACTAGCAAGCATAGATTTTTCTTTGTATATTCCTACATGGGACATGGTTTGTGGAACCTCATGATTGTATAGATTTACTTGTACTTTGGAGGTTTCTACTTTCTTTTTGTGTAGTTTTTAGAGAATTTCTCTTCCTTCTGTTATACTTATTTTTACTTACCTTAATAACCATATTGTTTTTTTTTTTAAATAAAAAGAAGGCATTGTTTGTCATAACACTTCAATAGGTTTTCACCTAAAACTTGCAAATGCCATCTCCATCATGTTTGTAATGTCTCTTGGAGAATCCTACGAGATAATTGTCAAATTAAGTACCTCTACCACATACCTAATGCCATCGGATACTAAAAGAATACAAGGTTAATCGTCTTTCTGTTGCCTAAATAAAGAATGCAATGATTGGAATTAATAGACTTGTAAGATATTTTAATTCATAGCTAGTTATTAGTATTTACCTTTTTATCAACTATTAATTATTGACCTTTTTTTATGATACCTTGATTTACCTGGGGCTGGTTGTTGCGGGCGTGGTCAGGACCTCGATGTTTGGATCTCCATGGAGAGTTCTAAGGGTTTGACCATGGAAGATTCCTCGGTTATAAAAAAAAACAAAAAAAATTATTAGTTTTTTCATAAAAGTGCAAAATGACAAGTTTGGAAGTTGTTCTGCACTTATTTGTTAAAATAATAAAACTTGGCTAATAAAAAGGATTTTACATATTTGTGATAAGTTATATTTAGTGTTATAGTATGATAATATGCCAATTTTCTAATTGTATTTGATGGTATCTATGAAATAAGGTACATTGTTTTTCACTTTTTATATGAGAAATTAGGTTTTTTTTCTTTATATATATATTCACATAAAAGAAGACATCTCTGTAGATGTTCTCAAATTTGTTCGCATCTATGGGTGCTATTTGTATACATTCTCTGTATTTTAGTGCACCTTTTTCCAAACGCCTCTAAGTTCTTCTAATATATTCTTGTTGTTCTATTGATGAAAATTCTCAAATCATTAAATCGTTTTGTTTTGCTTCTTAAGCATCATATGTGAGCTTTTCTTTTCTTTTTTTGTGTAGTATTAATGTTCAATCTGTGTCCTAGGTTGGGATTTTTGTGTTGAATTTGCGAGAATGATATACTTTTTTAATTCCAATTCTATCATTACAGTTGGTCCATGGCTAAGAGTAAAGGAAAGAAGTCTAGAAATAATGGGCCTCCTGTGAACCCCCCAAATGCGAGTAAGAAGATAGAGAAGAAATCTTCAAAGAAAAAGAAGAAAGTGAAGAAAATCAATGAGGCTTCTGCCCTTGATATTGGTCCCTCTTCTACTTCTACTCCTAACACGACTATCATTGCTTCCTCTAATACCACTCCTCCTAATGCTAGCAATAAAGGGGAGAAAAAGAAGGAGAAGGGGAATGAGGAACGGGTTTTTGGGTTTATATTCATGTGTAATGGAAAAACAAAACGTCAATGCTACCAATATCGTGTTTTTGGGCTACCAACGGGGAGAAAGGAAGAAGTAGCAAAAATCAAAGTGGGAACGAAGCTTTTCTTGTTCGACTTTGACTTGAAACTTCTCTATGGCATATATGAGGCAAGCTCTAAAGGACAAATGAATTTGGAACAAGACGCTTTCAATGGGAAATTTCCTGCACAGGTAACTAGGTTTTTAATGTCAATAATGTGAGATGTCATGTACCTAAAATAATTTGGTGTGCATTAGGGTGTGATGTGTGATATACTAGTTAATTAAGCTTACCTTATTGTAGCATGCTAGTTTAGCTAACTTGCTTATGCTTTTGTTATAAATTTACTTACTTTGAAAGTAGGGGTGAGATTTAATATTTGTTCTTTGTTTGAGGTTTAGCTTGAAATACAAAATGCTTGGTTTTCCTATGATGTAGTATCATTCTTGTGCTTTTACCATGTTTTAGCTTTAAAAGTAATACTTAAAAATCATTTTTACCTTTAGGATACAACATAGTGGAGTATCAAAAGATGTTATTAACACTTGTGATTGATTTCATGGCGCATTCTTAGAGACCTTAGCTTATAGGGGAGTGAGCAATCCTAGATATGCTTGCCTTGGTTGTTCCCCTTGAATTTTTAAGTAGATCACCACCTATGACACTTGTGTCATTCACATATTCTTTATTTTCAAATGTGATCTTTATTCATAGAAAAGTTTAAGACATTTCTTAAGTTTAAAATCCCAACATGGGACTAATTATACTTTAATCTAAAGTGATTATGTTTCCTTTTTCTTTTGAATTTCAAAGTAAATTCTCACCCCACATGAGAAAACAACTAGAATTAAAGAGGTTCTTTTATATGGGGGCATTATTTTCTTCACCTTGTAAAAACCCAATAGGGGTTGGTTGTTGTCTTTTTTAGTGTCTGAAAGCACTAGGAAACCTATCTTGAAACATTATTTGAATGAAGATAGTGGCCATACTTAATATGATGCTTTGGTAGCAGAGTTGAGAAATAAGAGAAATGACAAGTCTCTTTGACCACTTTTAGAGATTTGGCGAGTTTTGGGAAGAACTTGAATGCCACTTTCATTGTGTTAGTTTCTAGGTAAAGGAATGAGAAGAAGGTGAAGTATTATAAATGGGAAGCATTTATAAATTATTTCTAAGGTCCTTTGCTTAGAGGATGAGAAAGGTAATTGACACAGTGATCTCAAATTCTCAAAATGGTTTTATGGAAGGGAATCATATCTTGGATATAATTTTAGTTGCAAATGTGGCGATGGATTCACATTTGAGAAATGAATTGTTTAAGGCAAGTCAGATAGTGAAACAACTTACAATCATATGAATTGGAACTTCTCCATGTACTTTCCTTTGTTACATGGGGTTTCTCTGATTAGATATTTTCTTCTCATTAATGAGATGTCATTAAGTTTTTTGATAGGTCAAGGGGGGCTGAGCAATGGGGTCCCCTCTCTCTATGGGATATTGAGTAGACAGATCTAGATGAATATTATCCTTTTTGAAATGTTTGTAGGTTCATAAAGGAGGTATATCATTTTAATTAAATTGTAATGACCCGCTCCCAATCGTGTAGATATTGTCCGTTTTGGACCCAAAGAGGCTTTCACGGCTTCAAAACGCGTCTACTTGATTAAGAGGAGCCTCTACATATATAGTGCTAGGAACATTCTCCCTATCCGATGTGAGACATCACAAACACCCCTCCATGCAGACACAACGTCCTCGTTGTGTCCCATGGGATTGCGGGGCCAAATAGACAAACACCCCTTACGGGGCTAAACAAACCCCCACACCGGGGTCGGGGATCGGTTCTGATACCATTTGTAATGACCCGCTCCCAACCGTGTAGATATTGTCCGCTTTGGACCCAAATGGGCTTTCATGGCTTTAAAATGCGTCTACTTGGTTAAGAGGAGCCTCTACATATATAGTGCCAGGAACATTCTCCCCTATCCAATGTGGGACATCACAACTTGTTGCATGCTTCATTGTATTATATGTCTATGTTATGCTAGTTTTTGTTTATAACCACTTGGAGAAGCTTTAGAGAGATTTCCTTTGGGGTGGCCTTAATAGGAGAGACAAGCTTCATTTAGTTAATTAGAATGTGGTTTGCTTTCTTAAAGAGAATTGTGGGTTAAAAAGTGGAGCACCTTAGGTTAAGCTCTTCTAGGAAAATGGAGATTCATTAAAGAGGACAATTTAGGATGATTGAAGGCAAGTATGAGATTAGAATAGGAGTAGTTGGGATGAGGTCTCCAGGTTTATCCTTCTGGGTGGTGATCAAGAGTGATGTTTTTGTTTGATATGTAGGTTGAAGGGGCAACATTGTGTTTAAGATTTCCTTAACTTCCCATTGTTAGAGATGAGAAGCTTCAATTGTTGTTGTTATTTTGGTTTTTTGGAATAGGTAAAATAAGAGAATAGATTAAAAGTGCTTGGAAAAGGCGCATCAAAGTACACACTTAATATACAAAAAGCGCCAAAAAGGAAGCAAAAGGGAAAAAAGAACTATAAGGAACAACGACCCTAACAAATCTAACACCTAACAATAAGGGAAGACCAAACTGTCCTTAGCTGACTGTTATGCCACCACTGCTCCTAAAACCAATAAACATTCTAAACCTAGGCTTTTCACAATCGGAATTGACAAGAGAAGCATATTTGATTCTTGAAAGCAAACTAGATCTACCCCCGAAGCATTTTTACAACCATTGCCTATCTACCAATGCAAGAAGGGAGATATGACATCTTTATGCAATGAGAGTTGAATCCTTATTGCTCCCCCCTATACCCCTATCTATTAGAGGAGAGCTTTTGTAATTAACTGAGCATTCTAATTTCCAGATCTCTTTCTTGAGATAAGGTGATGAGTTTGGCTTCCTTTTCCCCCTTGAAGCATTAACACCATGCCCTCTCCTTATCTCCATCTTCCTCAAAAGTGTGAGGATCTCCTTTTCAAAACCCATAGCTGGCATCCCACAAATCTACTGAAATTGGCTAGCTTATTAAAGAGGTCGTCAAAAGGATACTCCACCCCCACCAAACAATAGTTAGACTTCCTTGCAAGTAGGACCTTCAACATTTGTCCAAAAATTCCATTATTGAGCCATCTTGAAGCATCATCCTAAGCAAACCATTTCTAGCTCTTTGTAGAAAGCCCCATCTTTGACTAAGAATCCTTTTCCCAATCAAGATTGTATCACAAGGGTTGATTCAATGACCCACTACCATTAATGGGTGACCTAGCCATAGAAATAAAGGGGGAAGAAAATGTAGAATGCCCTCCCTAAAGCAATGAAGCACTAGAAGATGACTTACCTTCGAAAATTGTTGCTTTTACCAATAAAGTGTTATCAACCCTTGCCTTTAAACCCTGTGACCTCAACTACAAAAGGGGATTAACGAAGATTTCTTAATTGTTATCTCTCCACCTAAAAGGAGAGTTCTGAAAACCCTCTTGGGCCTTCTTAAACTAGCCCAAATCCCCTATGTTATGGTTTGAGTTTAAGACCTTTAGATCTATCCATAAAGAAGGGCGAGATAGGTGGTTCACCAAAGTTCCCTCATAACCAGAGAAATCTTTTAGCTGCTACGGGTTGGCCTAATAAACATTTGCAAGATACCTCTTTATCAATTCCTTTAAAACAAAGCCAATTTATCGAGTACAAGCCCACATTATCCTTGTCCTTAAGAGGCATGAGGCCTAACGACCCATGAAAAGACTCATTAGGGCACACTCAGCGCACATAGCTCACTTACTTGGCATACTCAAGGACCATTAAACAGTTGTTGTTGCCATGATTAGAGAAAATGACTTCGCTAATGCATGCACAGGAAGACATGGCTTTGGACATGACACATGCAAACACACTTCAACATGTTTGTCTTCTTCTATCCCCCACTCTCCCAACTACTTGTGAACTTCCCTCACCTTCTCTCCTAACCTCTAGATTTGTGCACCTCTCTTTTGAGACCACTGATGTTAATCATGGCAAAATCTCCCACCATGGTTGGATAGCAAAAACATTTGTCTGGACCACTACATGCAACTTGCCCAACACATTCTTTCCATTGGATTTGACAAGAATCTTAGCCCATTGCAGGTGACTTCTCTCAACCATCTTCTCATCACTGCCATGAGACCTCTATAAGCATCACCAATGCTCTTGAAAACTTTTTTCCCCACAAATGCAATGGCAACTCAATCACTCTCACCCAAATTTGTCTTGCCTTGAACAACCAACTTTTGGTCTCTACCAATCCACCTACAATTTTTTCCCCTCATACAATTTGTTCCCAAATGCCATACCCTTTTGGCTTCAAAACCGTTTTCAAACTTAAATAATATGAGAGAGTGTGACAACAAAAATAGGTTAAGTTTTCCTTTCAATCTCTAAGAATGCCTAGCCTAAGATTTCAAAGAGCCCAAATTAGGCATCCACTATCCCCACTATGCCCATGTGTTCCCATCACATCTAGATCATGTTTGTGTCAAGGTAACCCAGTCATGCATCGATCTTGTTGCTGCTACAATTCCATGTGTTGCCCAAGCCCTTTTCTTGGTGCAACAACGAGTCATGGCATTGTGCCCATGACTTCTCATTTCTATGCACAATGCGCGCCCTTGTGCCAAGCATCAGGCCTCCCATTTGAGTCGGCTTCGTTGTTGCTGCATCACTATGCCTTGTCCAAGTCCATTTTGGTACTCCAACAGGCCATGGCATTGCACCTATCGCTCACCATGTTGTCTCATTGCATAAGGTATTGCACCCTTGTGCCACCTTGCATTGGTTATAGGCCACTCATGGGCCAAGGTGCCGCATGCTCCGAGTCAAGGGGTTAACACCTTTTTTTTTTATATACATAAAGAAGATGTATTATAAATAAAAAAAGAAGTATACATAATGTATACAAAGTACCCATAATACCCAAAAGAAAGTGCGAACCCCTACATAGAGCTTAACCAATCCACAAATCCTAACATTGACAAGGAGCTGTCCTCAATATACAACTTAACCCAATCCCAAAAATAACACTAATCAACTACCCAATGGTTTAGAAGTTATGTTGCTTGGAGTTGGGTGTGGGTATTAGGTGTGGATATTATTGAACAATCAATTTTCCTAAAAGTTTAAGCGGTTAGGTTTGAATCTACAATGTATATTATACCCTCTAACACCCTACTTTAAATGCAACCTTGTACTTGCATTTTGAAAGATAAACAAACCTATAGGCAAATAAACCACAAACAACCTTTGTTACCTTTGTTGGGCTTGCACGTGGGCTTAATAATTGAAGAAATAACATAAAGTGAGATTTAAACTCATAACCTCTCGTTAAATGAAGATTTGATACCATGTTGGATAATCAATTTTCATAGCTGCTTTTAGGTCCACGATCATGTATATCATGCTATCTAACAATCTAAAATTTAGATTTGGATATGGGGGTATGATATAATAAAAGGGGGAAAAAAACACAAACCAATTTGAAGTCCATTAAAAGTAAAAATATCTTTAATTAAAACTTCCTATCTTTTTTGTCTTTATTTTTATCTTTTCTTCTTTATCTCTTAATATTCTTAAGTTCTCTCTTATATATATATATATATCTTCTTAAGTTTTCTTTCTCTCTCTCTCTTCTCAATGTTATAATATGCTAAGGAAGTTGAAAAAAAAAAAAAATCAATTAACATCAAATAGTCATATCTGAAGCAAAATAAGAGTATAAAATAAAGGTCTGACACCCACAACCATGTTGTGTGGTGTTGATATGGGTATGTTGGGTGAAGTTGGAGAATCCAAGTATCATATCTTAAGGATTGTTGTTTTTGATGTTTTCTATATTTAAGATATCTTAAATGCAATGTTTGAGAGTAGTGTATTCTAGTTGGCATTGTTACCTTGTTAAGAAAGGAGGCAAATGGTTGTAGGATTAGCTTCTTATTTTCAATATTTGAAGTATTTGATAGCTATTTAAAATAATTGCAATTAAATTTTTTTTTTTTTTTTGATAGACAAAGGTGGATTGAATTAAGAAACACCAAAATAGGGGGCGCATCCTATGTGCACAGGCAGTATGCAAAAAAGAGCCAAACCAGGTTGCAAAAGAGAGAGAAAAAAACCTAGGGATAGTGAAAGCTAACCACAATTCCAATCACCCAAAAAATTTAGAAAAGAGGAAAAGTCTAATTCCAAAAACTACTAAGACCACTCTAAAAGTTAATGAGTGCAGGATAACATTCTTTCTTATATCTCTTTTCTATTTTGCTTTCTTTAGCATAGTCTAAAGATAGTTCTTGTGCCTTGTAATTTAATTTCTTTAATTTGAAAAGAAGTTTGGGGAGTTTGAGGTGGCTTATGCCATAGGAACTAGACTAAGGCCTATGGGAAAAGGCTTTAGAGAGCTATTAGAAGAGGTTGGGGTACATTTAAAACAAGGTCTAGCTTTCCCTTGGGCAATGGATGAAGGACTAAGCTTTGGTTGGATGTTGGGTTTGAGGTAATTGCTCTGAAAGATTTTTGTGCAACTTATTTAATATTGTGGCAAACAAAAATGCTTGGGTTGTGGACTTGTGGGGGAGGAGAGGAGTCAGGCTCATTAAAGTCCCAAGGGTTTTGAGGTGCTCTTCACACTAGGAGCTGTAGATGACAAAGATGCTTTTGCAGCAAAATGATTTTGTAGCTTATCCATTTTGTGATCTTTCATGTGGAAACATTGATGAGTTGGTTTGGAGTCCGTATGAGAATGGATGTTTCTTCTAAGATCCTTTTTCCTAATCTTCAGGGTTGGGAACTTATTGTCTGTTTCTTCCTAAGGTGGTGTGCTCTCTTGTTGTCTTTGCAAATAAAGGAGGAATTAGAAAAAAAGGGAACCCTCATGCATTGTGTTTGTGCAAGCAACTTGTGGCCTTTGCAATTGTCCTTGTTTGGAGTGTGGATGATGTAGTTTTTCTATGTGAAGGGCATTTTGTAGTTTATATAATATTCTTTTTTGGGAAGGGATGAAGTTTGTGCAACATTCCTGCTTTGTGTTTGTTTTGGTTTGTTTAAAAGGAGCAATATCAAAAGATTCTTGCACCAAATCTCTTTTTGCTTGGTTGGGGAATCCTTTGGGAGATGAAGATCTGCCATTTTGAGATTTCATAGAAAGTTTGGGTAAGGTTGTGGGTTGCTTTAAGACTAATGTAGTTATTTTAGAGTTTGTGCTCTTTATTCGAGTTGTACCCTCTCGATAGGCACTTTTATATAGTATACCATTTACATTTGCTGTAAAAAAGAGAGACAGAAGGATTTAATTTGTCTAGAATTTAAAAAAATATAAAGCAACGGGGCTCCCTTATATTTCCTTTGTTATTTTTCCATATATGTTTGATAGACCTTTTATGTTTTGAAGATGGAAGGCAATGCGTAGCTTTCCTTGGTTGTTTCAAGTGCTGGGAGGGTGCGTTCTCTAGTCTCCCTTGCTCTAGAATAGCTACAATTTGTGGTTTTCTGGAGTAGTTTATGCTGAGGAAAAAATTGCCTGGCTAGGGTTTTGAGATTAAAGAACAATTAAATCCCTTAGGTAGTTTTTTGTTTTTTGAGGAGGGGGGAGGATTCAATCTGATGTTCCATGGGTCTGGGTATGAGTATGTGTCTAGGTTTTGGATCATTTGTATCCCAAAATCTTAGGGCACAAGAATTCAGCTGAAAATGATCTTAACTATAGGTCTGGGTACTTGGATATGATCCTAAATAAAAATAAATTAATACTAAATGTAAGCACAATAAGATAAGTATAAGTTATCTATAATACTTCATAATTAATTATAAAAATATATTTATTACATCTTTTCTATTTTAATAAGATGCTCAGCATTATTTGACTTCAATGTTACTACTAATTGTAGGTGAAGAACCTATTTATTTTTATTTAAGGAGGATGCTGAGAAAAATCTTTAAGAAACTATTATATCACATTACTTGTAAACTTTGATTAGTTTAAAACATTTGAAATTTATATCAATTGTGTAATATAATTCATATTTAATTTCTTATGATATGAAAATTTTGACTTTTTATATTAATTATTATAATTTATCTATATATATTAGTTTTAATATTTATCTTTAGATTTTTTATGCTATTAATTATTATATATATCTTTAAATTTTATATGATATTAATTATGATATTTATTTTTAATTTTTATGTATTGTAATTTTAAAAAGTTAAGTAAAAGATAAAACACTTCTTCAATCACAAGAGGTAGAAGTTAATTAAAAAATTCTTTATTTTTTATTACAATTTATTTTATACTATAATATAATATGATTTTAAAAACTTAAGAAATAAATAGAGGAAAATAGTTGTATCTGAAGCATAATTAAAGAAAGAGATAAAGCACGAGCTAAATAATTGGATGGATCTTGCACCTACACCCATGTCATATTGTGTCAGTATGGGTATTTTGATTGAAATTAAACTGTCTATGTATCACATATTCAATCCAATGATCCATTTTCCCTTGTATGAAAGTTGTTTTACTTTTGCTAACCCTATGTAAATTGTTGACTAAATGTCCATTAATGTAGTTTTAGTTAATAAGATTTTGTTTTTGCATGAGGTCTCTATCTATTAATAGTTTGTATCCCTTTGGGGCCATCTGGTTCATAAGAGAGGGACCTACTGGTGCTCTCATCCTTGTTTGTCAGCTTGGCTGTTGAATGGGATATTAATATGGTAGTTGTTAGGATTGAAATTCTCTTTTATCTCCCCTTGAAATTTTTATGTTAATGTATTTTTGGGACTCTTTCAATCAGAAAGAGCACCAGAAGACAATCCATAAACTAACTGGAAAGGAGTTCTCATGATTTCAGTTTAAGAGATGCACTTTTTAAACTTCAGATTCTACAATTTCAGTATGGATAGAGCTTAGAACCAAGAATAAATGCATAAGCAACTGGTATCAGGGAACGTTGGTGGCTTGTACTTGCAATTCTTGACAAAGATAATATTAAAGCATTTTTCTTTTTGAAAGTTTGTGAAGGAAGACTGAGTTGAAAAAAAGTTTCCCTTCAGTAGTACTGCAGAAGATAAATAATATCATGAGGATGATGCTATATATTTCTTTTCTTGATGCTAGTGTTAAAAAAGCCAGCATTCTATACCTTGATTTTCTGCTGTAATTAGTTTTGTCTCTTTTTTATCCTTTTCTCTTTGGCTTATCATTGTCTTTCTGGTTAGGTGAAGTTCAAGATTTGGAAGGAATGTTTACCACTTTCTGAGGGTGCTTTCAAAAATGCTATCCGAGATAACTATGAAGGCTCCAAGTTTAGGCCAGAGCTTACTAAAAAACAGGTAGAGCAAATGTCAGTGACTATTTAATTTTCAAATTGTATTGCTTGCAATTTCATTGAACATTTTCTTTATTTCTAAAAGAAGTTGGTTTATAATGCAAGGTGAAAGCTTTAATTTCATTGTTCCGTCCAATCAATGTGCCATTACCAACTTCTGTTGCTCCTTTGGTATCGAATGTGGCCCCACTACATTCATTCCCAGCTCCACTTGTGGAGGAACGGTTCCGCCCACCGGCAGGACTGCCTCCTTTAGAGGACCCATATTTACCAGGCGTTCAACATACTCATGGTCCACTTGTTTTGCATCCTCGTTCTGCTCAAGTGTTTTCATCTTCGCTATACGATCATTATGGAGCAACCGCACCACCATCTTCAATGTATGATCATTATGAAGCAGCACCCTCTGTGGCACGTGTGCAACCTTCAATAGAACCTCATGTTGTTCGGCAGACTACTCTTCCTCATCATACTGACCCCTATTATTGCACAGAAGCACCTCAGGCATACTTGACTGAAAAACCTGTCTCATCCACGCGGTATCCATACAGAAGGTAACTTTTCTGACAATTCTGAACAACTGCTTGTGATATGATATTTATTTATCATTTGAGCCTTTTCGTTTCTTTTATCTGCTTAGTTAGTTCCCTCTTATTAATATGCAATTTTCGAGGAACCGACTCTTTTTTCATGGTTGATAACTATCTGAAGAACTTATATCTATGGTATCAAATCACTTATCAAAAAAATAAAAATAGTACCAATTGCCACTGGGAGAATCTTTTTCTTGTATTTTTGGTTGAAGTTAGTAAACCATACATTAGAGATTACGAATCCATCCACATAACATAACACACAATAATCTTCACCCACGATTCTACTAATCTTGCAGGTTCTTTAGTTTCCCAACCAACGGACTCATAAATAGATGGCTCCAAATTTGTTAAAGCTCTGATTTGTTTCTCTGTAGATTTGATAACACAATTATTCTTGAAATATGGTTACATAATTTGTATATACCTCATTATCTCTCATGGCAAGATAAGTACTCGGATTTTCTTATTTTCATACTGAAAGCCTTCCAATAATCTGTGAATCTCCTCCAGCTTTCTGTTATTTTATTCTTTTATTAGCTGATACTCTGACGTTCTCTAAGTGCCAACATATTCAGATCCAACAACGGTTCTTGAGGTCAAAGCTGTACACATTTTAGATGGTGCAGTTAGTGGGTGTGGATGAGACTCTTCCACTCCTATTTCCTTCTGTTGGATTTAGGAAAACTCAAGCAAATTAAAGTACATTTTACATCTAATTCAATCAAATTCATGTCTAGATGGGTTATGCAAGCTTGCGACTAGCAGGGTTTTTTTTTGTCTTGGTTTTTTTTCTTCGTGACTTGAAAGCTGCCTCCCACCATACCATCTGTGATTTATTGTTAACACTGCCGTCTTCACAGGTATGTGACTGCACCTGAGACGGTTCCTAGAGACCATCCTGTTGGTTATGAAAGGGAGTATCGTATCTCTCACTTGCCAAGGGTGGATGAAGCCCTCCTGCCAATCGAAGCTTTAGTTGATTACTACAGTCAACGCCCGCTACCAGCTGCAAACACCCATCCTTCATTACGACCCCATGCTTTGGGACCACCATATGTCCCAGCACCGGCATCACATGCATTACCAGAATTGGCATCTTCGCATAGATCATATTATGCTCGAGAGGAACCAAGCCGGGTTTATGCTGTCGATCCTCTTCGAAGACCAATGCCTGGAAGGCTGAGCTTGGCTGAGCCAGTTGCACCGGTCTCTTCCTTTTATTCCTTTGCTGGCCCTCCGCCAACTTTCCGGTAAGAATGAATTGAAAGTGGAAATTTAGGGATGATGGTGAACTTTTGCTTATAATTGAGAAGGCAAAGCTTGGAACTCCTTTTCAGCTCTGTTACTTGTATGCTTGATGCCATCAACTTCTTCATGCAATTTTAAGAACAGTTGTCCTAGTAGGCCTGAATGTGCCTCTCTTCACATGGAGGGTTTCTTAAATGCTAAACACAATTTCTATTAGCATTTGGGGAAAATTCTCAAGCTCTCATATTTCACAATTTATACATTTTTCTCAAATATAATGCAGGGAAAGTAGATTTTTGTTTAGTTAAAATATTTTTAAAATGCTATAATTATTCTTATTTATAATAAAAATATATTTAAAATATAATTTCCAATTATAAAAATCACTTCCAATTCCTCTACCATCGTTATATTGTCATATTTTAGGTGTAAAGCATATGAGTTTTCTTTATTAGATTTTGGAGGTGCGAGTGAAGTATGCAAAACCTTGGAAGGTGGAAATGTTTGGTTGAAAGGACATAGGATAAAAGATGAGATTAGCGAACTTACCCTTATGGGATGGGTTAAAGACATTTTCTTTCCATCGATTTGAAATTTCATCGAATATTCTTTTTATTCATTTCATTTATTAATTTTACTCACCTTTTCTCTGAGTCAAAATAATTGAGGTATTTGATAAAATTTCAAATCGATGGAGAAGTAGGTATATTTAGTTAAAACCTCGAGATGGTGAATGAAATTAACCTTATTTAATAAATATAATTTATTTTCTATATTTAACAACCTAATACATTATTTTTTATTTAAAATTTTAAATATAAATATTACTAAAAAAAAAATACATATTAAATTATAAATTATAAAATGGTTCTTAAATAATAGTCAAAGCTGTCATGTTTTTCAATACAAAATATTAAACTATAGTATATTTCTTAATTTAGACAAATATCAAACTTTGAAATGTAACATTTTTTATTTTTATTAAAGACCATGCTATAATTTTGTGGGCTATGAAATCTTGAGATATCATTGCAAGGATATCATATTCTAGTTGTGCACGATTTACTTTATCATACCCAAATGTAACCTAAATATTGAATGATTTTTATGGAATCTTAGTATCATAGGAAACTGTTTGAATGAAATTATTTTGTTGTTATTGAATTGAGGAAAGAGTTTTTACTTTTAAACGGGGATTTCATGGCTTCTTTCAATAAGTAGTCTCAGTCTTTGAATGATTATTTGGATTGTAAGAAGTCAGCGACAAATCCCACGTTGAGCGGTTTCAAGATTGAGACTTATTAAAATCATTTTGTCTTTAATTAGTTCAATAATTAAAGAAATTAATTGTTATTAGCGCAAAGTCTAATTCCTCCTTAAATTGCGTTTGACCACTTGTATTCAAATCACACAAACTTATTCTTTGTATTCTTACTCTTGTTGCTTGCCTGCCCTACTCTTTTCAAAATTTCTGTCTTTAGATTTTACATTTAAGAATTGTCAATCCATGTTATTCCAATCTAATACTTGATTTTCAATTTTTCAATGCTTTTACGTCATCTTTGGAAGGGATGATAAGGGGAAGAGGAGCGGGTTTGGGATAAAGACAGATAGGTTCGAGATAGGTTTGAAAATTTTCTTAAAACCCCAAATGAGTTTGGATATGACTTTGTTATGCCTTGATTATATATAATGTGAAATAAAAGAATGTTTGAGTTTGATTTTTTTTTTTCAACTTTTTTAATATGTATAAAATGTTATTTTTCATGAAAACAAATTATAAATATTTATAATATTTATTTATTTATTTATAAATTATATTTATTTTTAATAAATTTTAAAATATTTGAAAAAAAAACATTTATTTATTTATTTTCACAAGAATATGTATAAATAAATGGAACAAGTTGGGATGGGGTGACTTATTCCCAAGTCCTCTATTATCATCCTTAATTTTTGAAATGTTGGCATTAGACGGGATGAGGTGACTTATTCCGAACCCTTCCATTATCATCCCTAATCTTTGAAATATTGGAATAAGTTGGGATGAGGTAACTTGTTCCAAACTCCTCAATTATCCTTCCTAATCTTTAAAATATTGGAATAGGGAATAGAAATGAGAAATTTATTTCATGTCCTATTCATTGATGCGTTTGGATTATTTTTAAGAATTAGAATAGAAATAAAAAATTTATTGATATGAAAATGAGTATCTAAATCTCATTAATCTTTTGATTTTTTTATTTTATAATATTAGGATTTTTCTTTATTGTCAGCTTATTTTGATTCTTATTCTTACGTGCGAAACACATCCTTAACATATAATTAGTGATGATTTTTTTTAAAATAAACATTATAGGCGTTTACAATTGTAAGAGAAATCAATAAAAACACGTCTTTTTGAAAGTGAAAGTACCGTAATACTTAAATTTGATTAATTCAATTTAAAATAATAAGAATCTTTTACTTTTCCTTTTTTTTTTTAAATTTTATATTGGTATTGAGCTCGTTACATTGCAAACTTGTACTTTTTTTAGTTAATAAGATCCATTAGTTAAAATATTAAAAAAAAAGTCCATTATTAAACAAAAGTAAAAAGCATACACTTTAGTGATTTGGAATCGATATCAACTTAGGTATAACCTAAAATCGTATCTCTTTGCTTAATAAAATCCATTTATTTAAAAGGATGGAAAGGGTTTAAACCAATAGATGGAAAACAATTTTTGGTTACGAAACCAAATTGTTTGGAATTGGTGCCCTTCACATCAATTAAGTTTGGAGTAAATTTGACCATTTTTAATTATTTATGAAGGATGACCAATTATAAACACTTAATGAGAAGGGGTGGGGGTCCATTTTGACAAGAATTAAGAAAAAAGTAAACGAACCATTGATGGAGACAAATGGAGAGGTGGTCAAAGAAACCAATTAGGCATGTGCCATGGCTCAAAACCTCCAAGCCTTCTTATATATAAAAATAAAACAATGGGTGCACATTGAATAAGAAACAAAAGGGTTGTTATGAGGAGAGGGGGGTCATCACATGTTGCCCACTGACCAAGTCATGTTAGTAGAATCTGGGTTTCAAGGGTAAATTCAAGGATTAAAAGTCTAATGTTTGGAGATCTTGTCAGAGACCAACATGAAAGCATTCCTCAACAATTGTTTAGAGTTTAAACCATGGATTTTTAGCCACTTCATTCCCCTATGGGTTTGGGGTAGGGTGGTGTGGGCATGTGGCCTTTTGCATTATTGTCTGCCCTCATACTTCTTTGACATGACAACCTCACATGTAAAATACATTGAAAAAAATCTATGATACTAAATCGATGCCTACCGAATTTTTGTTCTGGACCCTTGAATATGGTATAAGTATATGAGATTAAGATTTAAAATAAAATAAAATAAAAATAATAATATTAAAATACGGAACGCGAAAACCATATATGAGATACAAAGTAATAAGAGTTTAGAACGAAAAATAATAAAAATTTATTTATATATGTGATACTATTTGATCTAATCGGTGATAATAAAATTTTTTTTATTAATAATAGAGCATATTTAAATATAATATATTATAATATGTATTTTTTTTTTTTTAATTTGGGTTTTATTTAAACGTAAATTTGCAAAAGTAGAAGTTTTTAAGTTCAACATCCAACAAATATTTGAAAGGTGGAAGCTTTTATTCTTCACCTTGTTTTTGACTTTCTACATCCAAATTGTTGAAATCCGGTCTGTGAAGTGGTGTTGTTTGTTTGTTTGTTAATTTGATAGTTATCTCTGGGCCAATTAAAATACCTAGTAGATTTTTTCAAAACATTTATTGATTTGACAAGTTTGAATAAAAACTCTTCCCACATTAATTAAATGGTTCGTGTGAAATCCCCTTCCAGTCAAAGTCAGAAATAGGTGTTGTATATATCCATGTAACTTCCGTGTCTATTTGTCTATCTACTTATTAATTAACAAATGTAGTAGACTGACTTTCTTTGATAACCTTTTTATTATTATTATTATTATTTAATTCATAAAATTTTAAATATTTTTTTTATAAAAATATGTTTATTTTTAAATTAATTTTAAGGAATTTATTTTATTATTTAAAATATAAAAAACATATTTTTTTCAAGTTTTTGTATTATATATAAGTTTATAATATTTTCATGGAGAATAAATGGCAAATATAATTTTGTTTCTAACGATAATTGAAAACATGTGATTGCATAATATTTTATTGGATGAATATTTATTGGTGAGAAGAAGCATGGATGCATAAGGTTTTTAAATAAATTGAAGAAAGATAATTGATTCAAACTGATTTTGAATTTTTTAAAAAATCGAGAAAACTTGGATTACAAGGCATCAGGAGTTGGCTTACACAACATCGAAGGCAATACAATCATTTTCACTTATCCTATTATAAATCATAATTTTTTTTTAAAATTCAAGAAAATTTTTTTATGACTATTAATAAATTTTATTAAAAGAAATTATGACTTAAAAAACTTAATATAAAGATTAAAAAAATATCTTTTATAAAAACTTTATATTATCAATATTATCCTTTAAAAATTATGATTTTGACTTTGATTTATAAAAAAAAAAATTAGTTCTTAAAAACAATTATTAAACGAGTCATTAGTTTTCTCTTCCTCTTCCTCTTGATATCTCATGATTTAAATTTTTTCTCAACACTAACTATAATATTTATTTAAAATCAACTTAAATCATTATTGTAAACTTTATCTTCCTATTTTTTAAGAGATTGTATAAAGTTATAAAAATATATATATATATATATATATATATATATATATATATATTATTCCAGTAATTCAAATTGGGTTTTAGTTCCTCAAAAGATCGAGAAAACTTGAATTTCAAGGCACGAAAACCGACTTATACGCCACGAAAGATGACTTCCATGTGGAAGTCAGCATAATCTTATCTTTAAGTTGTCGACTTCTATTAAGTTAAAAACTCTTTAAGTCAATAAGAATTTTTATAATTTTTAACTAATTTTAATAATAATAATAATAATAATAGCTCAAAGAATTATTTAAAAATTGTAGATAACAATAATGACAAAATATGTTATAAAATGAAATAGGTTTATAATTTTTTCCAAATACTTGGGTAAAGTTGAAAAGCAGAGTGAACATAAGAAGACAAAAGAAGCTACAGAGAAAGATTTGAATTTGAAATTACTGAACAAAGGAGAGATTTTTCTATCCTAGTTCTTTTCAAGTTATTCAAAAGAGGGAAAAAAGAGATTTTGAATGAAGAAAAAAAAAAAGCGATGGACCGAAAGGGAAAGAAAATAACATTAGATCCATAAATCTTATGAAGTGTGATATCATGGGTGACAATTGCAAGGAATCTTCCTCCCACTGCCACACATGTGGCACTACAGATAAGCATTGAAAAAATTGAAATTCTGCTGAAAATATTTTTATTTTTATTTTTATTATTGGGTTAGATTGTACAAATTTTTAAAAAAATTTCCCTATTTCGACATGTCAAATAGACTATTTTTATTAAAAAAAAATTGAGTTTTTTTTTTTTTAATGATAAATTGTAACAAAATAGCGTATTTAATATTTGGATATAATATGAGGATATATTGATATAAAAAAAATATATATATGGATGAAATTAAATAGATATTTTTTTTAATTTATTTTTTGGTTAGATTACTTTTTAAGATTTAATAGAAAAGATTAGAGAAGTGCTTGAACTTCTTTGATGGCTAGATTTAGGCATTTTTTATAAATAAAAATATAGTCAATTTATTATTTTAATATGAAATATTAATTTAATGACATATTACATAATTTTATGCAAAATTAATTTTATATAATTTTATGGTGATTTTATAAAACTTCATTTGAGAATTGTATTTTAAAGATGTTTTTTTTTAATAAAAATTAATTTTTTAATTTAAAAATTGTATTTAATAAATTTTAGAAAAATAGTTTTTAAAAAATTTGTTAGGAAAACATATTATTTTCTAGGATAAATTTAAGGTATTTTCAATTTTGGAGCAATAGCTGAAAATAAGTAAATATTTAAAAATATATATATATATATATTTGACGTTAAAGTATACACTTTAATTAAAAAAAAATTATATTTTATATTTAATCTTAAAAATAAAATTTTTTTTCTTAAAATAATTGATAGTCACTTCACTAGATTTATCGATCTACTCCTTGGAAAGGCGTGTAAAGAGAAACCAGATTGTCTGTCATGGGGTTTACATATAGGAAATAAACCTGTAAATTAGGCATATTTCTACTCATAAATGAAGCTTCAAGGAAGACAGGTGTTGAGCTAATTTAAGGGTTTTTATTTTTTTTGGGAATTTTAAAATAATTTTATATATATCCATTTTTAACTCTTATGAGGGAACTACTTCACAGGCACGAATAGGTGACCTAGCAGATGTATATGCCTTTCCCCCCCTTTTTTTTAATAAAATAAATAAATTTATTTATTTATTTATTTATTTTTTGTGTGTTGTGATCTTGGACTAGAAAAAAAGGAAGAAGATAAACCCCAAGCAATGGCCAATAAAAACCCTTACATCCAACCCTATTTTCCCTTTCTAATCTCTCCCTCAAACGACACTGTCCTACTACACCCAACCTCCCACTCAGTTCTTGGATCTCCCTGAATAATTTTCTTTCTACTTTCTCTCCACCTCCCCACCATTTTCTCCAGCGCATGAGCTGATCAGGGAGGGCTGTGAGAACTGAGTTCTCGAAAAACCAAAAACATATAAACATAAAAGAAAAAAAGTGGATCGAAGGCATGGAAAACGGTCACTTCCTCCAGAAGCATCGGAGGAGAAAGAGATCAAAGCGTACAGTGATGATCAGCAGCAATGGACGCAGCATGATCAGGACATGTCGGCCATGGTTTCGGCTCTTTCTCAAGTGATAGGCACCAGGGACAACAACCCTAGTGCTACTCGTATGGTGCAGTCGGCTGATTCATCTCCAGCTCTCTCTGAATCATCTCAATTACCACCCCCAGATCAAGGTACCACTTCACTAGCTTCAAGGTTTATGCTAAATGGCCTAATTTTGAAGGGTTTTGTCCTTAGTCCTGATCTATCTCTATCACAAGCTTCTTTTTCTTCACTACCCTTTTGTGGATCTGTTGACCATTTTTCTTTTTTGGGAAAAAAAAAATTAAAATTAAAAATAGAAATCTCTGCATTTTATATATATATATATATATATATATATATAAACTATAGCTTTAGCCAAGTTCAGTGTATCCATCTTTTCACACTTCGATGGATAAATCATATGGTTGAATTGATTGTATACGTGTGTTTGTGACATGCAAACTTTCATGTTTTTATTTTTTGTTTTCCAATCTCAAAGCCAAACATTACATGTGTACTTATGGGGCTAAAGGGCCTGTGATCAATTTTTCAGAATCTTTTTTCCATATATTCTGGTGGATTGTCAGGTTTCTTACCTACCAAACAAAGATCAAATTCAAGTTGTTTGTCTCTTTTGTGGGGTTGGGTTTCTAGCTCTTATTCCATTTTGTCCTATGATTTGATCTCTATTCTATGATTTCTATCATTCTTTCTAGCTTTTTAACACATGTTTACATTTTTTTTTAGACGGCACTTTGAACTTTGGAACTCTACTTTATGTGACTAATATTGTTTATCAATTTCTTGGACTCCTATAAAAAGTTGCCTGCAAATCATGCAGGCAGGCTGGTCACTTTTCTAATGCCTGATTAATTCATGCCTAAACTCCTGAAGTTTCCTCGAAAACGCCTTAACCTTTAGATGATTCCCACTTTATAATATGAAACTCTTTCCAATTCATCCATTCACAGCTAGGGCATAAGGCTATGATATGTTATATATCTACATATGGTATCACATGGTGTAAGTTCTAGTCATTTTCCAACTACTCACAATCACTTTAGTGATTTAAAATCGAAACCTCATTCATATTTAATGAAAGGCATGCATTTTATGAGTTCGATCAAAGGAGTTTTTCTTCTCATTTACGTAGAGGCATGATGCTATGCTATGATATGAATCGGTTTTCTTTGCTATTTGCTTGCCCAGACAAAGTCATATAGTGTAAGTGATCATGATTTTCCAAGTGCTTACTATCATTTCAGCATTACAATGCTCATATTTAATGAAACACTTCACTTGAAATAAGAGAGATTCTTTTCCCAATTTCAAATAGGGATGTTGATGTTGCTTCTTATTTGTTTTTCCAAACAGATTCATATACTTAATTGAAATTCCATACATACTTGGTGAAATTAACGTTTGTCAATTCATGAATTTTTTTCGGGTTTCAACAAGAGAGCATTCTTTGCACTTACAAGTAAAACATGATGCTACGATATATGCATCATGAATCGATTTTCTCTCTTATTTACTCCTCCAAATAAGCACATACAATATAAGCTATCTTTATTTTCGAAACACTTACTATCTTAGAAGTCATACATGTGAGTCTCTTGTGAAGGAAATGTGAGGAAAAGGCACTATAGAGGAGTAAGGCAAAGGCCATGGGGGAAATGGGCCGCCGAAATACGAGACCCGAAGAAGGCAGCGAGAGTCTGGCTAGGCACATTCGACACGGCCGAGGACGCGGCCCTCGCCTATGATCAAGCAGCCCTCAGGTTCAAAGGCACCAAGGCTAAACTCAACTTTCCCGAGCGCGTCCAACAACAAACAAGTCAGATTGGGTATTTCATGGACCACGCAGGCATGTTCGACGACCAAAGCCTTCGTCCTCCGGCCATGCCGGCGCCTCCTCCGCCTCTTCCTCCTCCGTCGCTGCCACACGAATTTCTTCAGTATGGTCAGCTCCTCTCTAGTAGCAGTGACGCCGATTTCGCTTATTTGAGTTCGAATCTTTACAACCAACCCCAACAGCAACTGCCTTATTTCCCGCAACCGTCGTCCACCACCACCACCACCACCACCACTTCTTCGTCTTCTACTACCACCTCGGATCAGTACTACTCTTCACAGAGCTCGTCCAGCTTCTATTATCCCCACTATGGGGAAGACTTCAATACTAGTCACCACCCACCAAGTGAGTAGCAGCATCTTTATCAAGTCCATTAAAGTACGGGGCTGAAGATATTGTCTTTCTATCTAGTGTTTGCATGAATTATTTTTGTTGTTGCCATTGCCAATCAGAATTGGAGTCTCTGAGGTTTTTTGTCACTCTTCTAGAGGCTCACTGGTGCTATGAAAAAGGATTGAGATATGGGAGATTGGGATTAAGATGTAAAATAGATGATATTTTTCTAAGTATTGGAATTAGTATTCTAAATATGTTGTTTAATTTGCACTTATTTAAATGATTCTAAGGGCTTGTTCAAAGTTGTTCTAAGAGAGTTTGAGTATGTTTCACACCGATTTTAGAAAGTGCTTTTAGTTTACAAAAATGTTTTTGAAAAAAAAAAGGATTTTTAATAAATTTTAAAAAATATGAAAAATTATTTGTAATATTAGAAAATTACTTATTAGAGTGCGTTTGTACTGATTTTAAAAAGTGTTTTTGACATTTCTAATACTTGGAAATTTTTATTTTTTAAGTATTAGAAAAATTAAAAATACTTTTTAAAATTACTATCAAACAAATTCTGAGAGTGCATTTGGGAGTGATTATAGAAAGTATTTCTAGCATTTTTAACACTTTAATGATAAAAAATTTTAAGTATTAAGAATGCGTTTGAAAGTGATTAAAAAATATTTTTAGTACTATTAACACTTGAATGAAAAAAATTTTCAAGTAGTAAAAATATTAAAAGCGTTTTCTAGAATTACTATCAAATGGGCTTTAAAAATATTAAAAACATTTTCTAATATCACTATCAAACGAGCTCTTATAGTGTTTTAAGAAGAAACATTTGATGAGTGATTTTTCTAAAAATACCAAAAGTGCGTTTGAGAGTAATTTTGGAAAGCGTTTATAACTTTTTTAACACTTGAATAATAAAAATTTTCAAGTATTAAAAATATTCAAAGTATTTTCTATAATCACTACCAAACATGCTATAAATACTCTAAGTAAAAATACTACCCAGCACGTTCTTATATATGCTGTTTAAAACTTGAGCTCACGACTCATTTGAAATAAGGTGTTTACTAATTTTTTTTTTCAAATTAAAGAATGACTTGAAGTGATTTCCGGATAATTGCTTGATATTTTACCTTCCAAAATTATACTTTTTTTTTTATATATAGTGTTTATAATGCTTAAAAGTGCATTTTTACCAAAATTAAGAGTCTATTTGATAATAATTCCGATTAAAATATTTTTATCTTATAAGAGAATTATTTTGTGTTTAAATATAAACTTAAAAAGGTGTTTGGATAGTATTTTTAGTATTATATTATATAATTAAAAAGAGATCATTTTTTTTATATATATAAAAAATCAATTAACAAGTAATTGTCTATAATTCAAATCATGTTTCAAAAAATTAAAATTAATTTTCAACAATTTAGCAAACACTTCATTTTTATAAAAAGTTATTTTTAAGTATTATGAACTACTTTTAGTTAATTTCAAAATCACTTCCAAACCCATTTTTAAAATCACCTTTAAAATTTAAAATCTAAAGAATCACTTAAATGATTTCTAAATAATAACTTAATAGTTGCTTTCAAAAATCATTTTGTTTTTTGTTATATAACACATTATCATAATTTATGTAGTACGTTTGTTAGTGATTTTAAGAAGTATTTTTAAGCTTTTTAGCACTTAAAAATTTTATCTTTCAAGTATTAGAAGAATTATAAATGCTTTCTAGAATCATTATCAAACATATTATAAGAGTTTTTAAAAAGTGATTCTAGTTTTAAAAACACTTAAAAGGTAAAAAATGAAGTATTTGGCAATATTTTTAAAAATTTAGAAAAACACTTGAAGCATTTTTTTAAAAAAGCACTTGGGAGCTGTTTCATTTAAAATAAAATAAAACTTCAAAAATTTTCATATATTTCTAAAATATCATTTTCCGTTATCCTTTATTTCTCTTTCACTCTTCATTCATTCTCACTTTCCTCTTCCTCTTTCACTTCCCTTTCATAAAAATAATTTTTATTTTTTGTTTTTTAACGATATAAATGTTTATATACTTTTTTTTCATATTAAAATTTTTTGGTTTATTATAATATTTTCTTTTTTTAATAAATATCCTTTTAGTAATTTATTATTATTAGAAAAATTGTACTTATTCAATATATTATCAAAAATACTATTAAAATCACTTTTCTAAATTCTCATAAAAGAGTTACAGAAGAAAACGCTTTTAATAAAAACATTTATATTGGAAGTAGTGTCAAACGAGTTTTAAGAATGTGTTTGATAGTGTTATACTCTTTAGTGAAAGTGTAATTTCTAAAAGTGTTTTTAGGAAAGTCATTCAGAGATTAAATGATTTTTTAACACTATAAATGATTTTTCAAATTTTTAAAAATGTTTTATAAATTTTGTTAAACATCCAATTAAAAATAAAAAACAAAAAGTTTCCTAAACCATTGTGAAACAACTTTAAGAGTACATTTAAAAGTATTTTTCATTAAAATATTTTATATAAAAACGTATTTTTAAATAATCACTTATTAAGTATTTTTTTCAAAAAATTCTATAAATATTTTTTTAACTTTTAATAAATTTATTCTTCTAAAAAAAAAAATTAGACTAAAAATGTTTCCTAAAAATTCTTCATCTTTCCTTACTATATAATAACCTTTAAACCGTAACAACCCTCACAAATCGACTGATTTAAATTATAATTTAATCTGGAGAATTGGTAGCCTAACTTCCACAAAGACTAGAGTTGTAGTCCTTGAACATGTCGGTTCAAACTTTTCCCCGACAAGCTACACGTGAACTCAAATGTCAATATGTTGGTCTATTTTCTAATAGTTTAGTCACTTTGTAACTCAAATCAAATCTTCATTGACACGAAAGCCTATTGGAAACTTTTCTTTTTTTTCCTTTTTTATTTATTTATATATTATATTTAAATTTCTTTTTCCACAGAATATCCAAGAAAATCTTATTAATTGAAATTTTATATTTTATTTTCCCACCTCCTCCTCTACTTTCTCAACTGGGTCATTGGGATGGAAAATGGAAGAAAAGGTGTGGAATTGAGTGAAAAGTTGGATAATATTATTAGACTTTGGAGTGGCGTGAAACACTCGTGCTTTCTTTTTATAAAAGAGAAAACCCACTTATGTGAACAGGATCGGTTGGGCCATGAAGCTATCATTGTAAAATTAATTCAAGTCCATGCAATCCTATAAATTTCTTTTTTAAAAAAAAAATTATTTTTAAAATCCAATCACGCATGCACACATTTTAATAAAGAAATATTTAAATATTTTTTATATATATAATAACAAAAAGTTTTATATTTTCTTTTCCTCATTTTCTGCTCCCTTTATGATTAATTTGACTTAATATACCATCTAAGTCACGGTCTAATAATTTATATCCAATAATTTATGTCTCATCTTTATCATTAGTTCTCGGGTTCCTGTTATTATGACGGCATCTGAGATTATACTTTGGTTTATACTTAATTATTTTTTACTTCTATCATTGAGACAACATCCTAAATTGATAAGCTTTCGTCATTGTAACGTTGTCGCAACTCCTAAGTTTTATTTCAAATTCATTTGAAATATTTTTTAAAACTGATTTTTTATTTTAAAATAGTTCTTATATTCACAAATAAGTTTAATAAAAATAATTTTTCTCATAAATTATTTTTAAAATTGGCTAGTTTTAGATTTATTTTAAGATATCTTAAAGGTTTTTTTTAGAATATTTTCACAAATAATAAAAAATTTTAAAAATTTATATCATATATATATATATATATATATATATATATATATATATATAACAGTAAATGAAGTGAGAAAACTATTGTAAAATTAAATTATATTTTTAAAAATAATTAAAAGCTACGTTTTTTTATCTTTTTTTAAGAGTGGTTAGTCTTGTGAATAAAGATTCACACAGCATGTGGGTTCTATATGTAAGCTCCTTTCTGTATTTTCACTTTTTATTTTTTATTTTTTATTTTTATTTTACTTTTAATTTTATTTTTTTATTTTTATAGATTTAGTGCCTTAAAACCTAACATAGATATCACATACATACAAGTCTGACAAGAAAATTTAAAGCAGTGGCGTGCTCTGTGCTGCTGCCTACCCCACAGTAGCCTACACTATATCTACCTTGTCAATTTGGTGGGCACCCATCACCCACGTACATTAGACATACACCGAAAGAATTTTTAAATTATAAATTAAATTAGAAATTTAGAAATTATAAAATAATAATAATAATGAAAAAGGAGAAAGGGAGATCTTGTATATCAATGCATGTGCGATGAACCAACAAGAAAGATAATTGCCTATTTGCCTCCCATCCCATGTGAGCCTAACTACTAGTTAGGAATATATACATGATTTTTGTAAATTTTCTTTTGATAATATGGGAAAATTCATTGAACCTGTGGCCAAATGCTTTGGGTTTAATATAAGAGAGATGATATTATTTTTTCTAATAATAATTTTCATTTTTTTTAATTATCTCTTATTGAAAAAAAATATATTTTTCTATTTTTTATTAGGGTTTAAGTTAGAACACAATAATATATATATGTATAATATGTATCCACTGATTAAAAGGTTGAAAACTTCTCCCTTCCATGGAGAAAATCTAAAATGGATGTGACCAATTTAGGGTGGGTATGATTTCCTCTAAGAAAATTAAAATAATTGTTGAATGAAGTGTAAAGAAAGAATATGTCGGTTTGATTCAAAGTTGAAATCTTTGTACTTCAATGAAAAAATATCTAAACTCAGTATGACTTTTTTGTCCTCGCAACGTTAAAATACGTCTATAATTATTACAGGTTGAAAATTTCTTTTCTAAGTAAGGAGAATCTGAAATAGATATAACTAATTTATGCTGAATATAATTTTTTCGATGAAAAATTTAAATAGATATTTTGAATATATATTTGTCGTTATAGCTTTAAAATACGATTACAATAATCAAAAGTTGAAAACTTCTTCCCCGTCAATAAAATCTAAGATGATATGATTAATTTAGAGTGGGTGTAACTTTTTTCTAATGAAAAAATTAAAACAATTATTGAATATAGATTATAGAAGAAAAAAGCCTTTTTTACTTAAATTTTATTTCGAGAGATAAATCTCATATGTTTGATCCTATATCTTAACTTTTTTTTTTATTATTCATCTTTCTTCGATAATATGGAATATTACAACTCAAAATACAGTGTTAAGTAGATTAAATTTGTATGAACTTTGTCTCTAAAAATAGATTTATCATATTTTATCTTATGTCTCAACTTTTTAATCTCATCATTTTTTTCTCTTCCGAGAATATGGGATATCACAACACGAGGCTTCTGTTTATTTATTTATAGCAATAAAACTTTTTAAGGATATTAACTCGTTATTATACATTTGTGGAAACATTCTATCCGTCAATTTAAAGTTTGGATCAAATTGGTATACATGTATCAATCAAAAGATAAGAATTAGACGAATAATGGGATCAAAGACATAGTCATCCACAAAGGTACAAAAGGCGAAGCTCAATCAGGCTTACAATCACTCACTCACTAAGATAGAGACGGAGACAGTAAATTTGTCTCCACGCAACATGATATCATAAAAACATCAACTTGGCCAAAAGCCTAATCATATAAATCTAAGGCCTCATCCCCACCTCCAAAATCCCCATGGCATGCAGCAACTACTATTGAAATGTCACGCCATAGTGATTGTAAAAATCCACTTTGGGCCACACCCATATTCATAACATCATATCAAAGTAACTATGAGTAGCCAAAAGCAAGCGCATGTTTCTTAAAAACATCCTTTTTTTTTTTTTTTTGTTTGTATATTGCTTCAATTTAGATTAAGTACAATGACTTTAAAAAAAATTAAAAAATAAAATTAAGATATCGGATGTGGGTACAATGTTTTACGGTGCCTTTATCTGCACAAAAAAAAAAAAAAAAAAAAAAAAAAAAAAAAAAAACCATATTTTTTTGTATTTGTATTGGTTAGAATTTGTTCATAGTAGTTTTAAGAAGTATTTTTTAATATTATAAATATTTTAAAAATAAAAATTTTAAAATACTATAAAAATTAAAAACGTTTTCTTACCCTATCAAACTTTTCCCCAACCACACCTAAATTTTTAAACACAAAGTGGCCCAACCTTTTATCTCCATCTCTCGCTCAATCATGATGATCATCATCTTATTCAGAGTAGGGAGTCAAAATCAAATCAAAATTGGCAAAAACTCGCGGAACCCACAAGAGGAATGTGGTGTCATTTTCAGTAGAAATAAAATGGCAAGGTTCATGCATTCAGACACACTTCTTTCCCCATCAATCAAAATCAATGGCTCCGACCTCTCTTTTCCAACGTTCCATAAAACCCATCATGAAAGCATAACATACCTCCAAAAATAAATAAATAAATAAATAAATAAATTAATAATCCTTAGTATTATGGAAAAGGGTCGGCCCCAAGATGAGATTCCAATTTTTCCAAATATAATCATGTGTGTTTCATGGTACTTTTATCTCCCAAAAAAAGTATAATAATGATTGTTATAAAAATATACAAATTAAATTAGTGACAATATTTAGAAAAATAAATAAATTATAAAAATTTTATTTGATTGCCTAAATGGAACTTTTTCTTCTTTTTTTTTTTTTCCTTATTTTTATTCTTATTTTTAAATACAATAATAGGAAATGTTTTTTTAAATTTTCTAAGATATTTTTAATTTTTAATTAACTATTCTATGAATTACAGCTTCCCAAGTTAGGAATTAAATAAATATTAATTTTTTTAGTAATAATTTTTACATTAATTTTTAACTCATCCATTTTTAATTAAAAAATCCTAACATAAAAATACAAAATTAAAACAAAAAACCAAAACAAAACAAAAACAGAAAAGGTGAAGTGGATAACGGATGGAAAAGAAGGAAGTTTCCACAGTTGGTGGGAAAGAGACAAAGAAGAGTACACGTCAGCGGCGTGAAAGCTGACGTGGGCGGTTTTTTCGATGCAAGCGTGGGATGATAAGATGATAATGCGGCCGCATGGGACCATTTTTTTTTTATGTTATTTTTTTCTTCGCTTTCTTTTTCGTATTTGTACATCATTTTTTTCAGCTCGCTTTCGGCTTCTCGCGTCAATTTTTGCGGCTGCCTTCTTCTTCCTTTTGAAACATGTTTTTCCGCCTTTAAGAAATGGAAAATGCCAACGTGGCAGACCGTACTCAACGTCAGCCGTTGGTGTGGCCTGAAATTTGAACCGTGGAATAATAATAGCACACCGTCCGGATTGATTTTAGTTAATAGTGACGTGACCCCTTTGTTAAAAACTATTTTTAAAAAAATTATTTAATATCTAAATATAAATAATAAAAATTACTAATATTTATGCTAAAATATTTATAAAAAATAATTTTAAAACAAATAAAACTTCATCCTTTAAAATTTATCATATACTTAAATAAAATTAGTTATATACTAATAAAAAAATTACATATAAATATTTAATTCAAATTATGATCAAATATTCATTTTTTCAATCTATATAAATACGGTATATTCCAAAATTTTTAAGAGAACAAAATTATGAAATAATTTAGAAGATGATGGAGGAAAGCTCTTCAGGGGATGTTTAAAGCTACTTTAAATCTTCGAATGATATTTCAACTAATATTTGACTTAAAAACTTTAAGATCAAAATATGAAAATGACCTATTTCAATATGAAATCAAACTCACACAAGCCTTTGGGCGATGTTGTTTAAGTCTAGTTAAGGTCTAAGTTACGCTAAAGCATAAATCAAACCAAAACCCAAGTTATGTTAAAGTTCAAGTCACAATAAGGCTCAAGTCATGTTAAAATTCAAGTCAAGTCTAAATCATGCTAAGGTTTAAATTAAACAAAAATTCAAGTCATGCTAAGGCCAAGTCACAAAAAGGCGTATGACCAAACTTAGTTTAAGACACTTGAAATTAATCTTCTTCAAACCTTTGATTAATAATTATAAAATAAGCAGCTAGATGACAAAATAAACTTTAGCTATCGAGATTAAACATCTTCAAGCCTTGGATTGACAATTATAAAAGGAATGATCAAATGGCAAGATAAGATTAAGTCATTCAAAATCAAACTTCTTCCCACCGTCAATTAATAATTACAAAAGAAATAATCAAATGACAAAATAATTCTTCTTTAAACAAATAAAAATTCAATTCAACCATCCATATATATATTAAAGAGAATGCTTGTGTACAAATCTATCAAGTAATTATTCAAAATTTACTTAAGTAATTCTTTAGATTTTTTATAAGTAATTTTTAGAAATTTGTTAAACATCTACCTTTTATAAAAAAGTAATATAAAAAAAAAAATTATAAGAGTTCATTTAAAAGTGATTTTGATTAAAGTGCTTTTAATTTATATACTTTTAATGTATTATACTTCGAGTGATAATACCTTTTTTTTTTTTTAAACGCTTACACCAAGAATGATATATATATATATATATATATATATATATAGTGTTTTTGGAAAATATAACAAAGAGTATTTGAAAAATCAAAAAATCACTAAACACTTGATTTCTATAAAGAAACGTTTGATATTTTATAGTCTTTGGGCCCGTTATATGAAATGGTAGGTTTTAAATCATAATTGTACCCTCCCCTTCCCTTTTTTTTTTTTCCTCATACATCATTTCAATTTTACAGATTTTACATCAAATATGTGAGTATTATAGCCTTTGGACCCATCGGATGAAATTGAGGGTTTTAAAACATTAACCGTCCCCGATTTTTTTCCTCGTATTCGTACATCATTTCATCGATTCACTTTCGGCTGTTCATGTCAATTTTTGCGGCCAGTCTCTTTCCTTCTTCATTTTATGAAATGGGTCCATGAAATATTTATAACAAGGGAGAATCATGCCCAACTCAAAATCTCCACCATCCAAAATAATTAAATTTAAGTTATATTAGAAGTGTTTTTTAAAAGGATTGTCAAATTCACCAACACTCTATTTGATAGTAATTATAAAAAAAGTTTTTATCTGATTTCAAAAAAATAATTTAAATGTTTTAAAGAAATTTGGAGAATTTTTTTTAAAATTTAAAAAATTACTTATAATATTTTTTAGAGAAACACTCGACAGGTAATTCTTTTTAGAATGAGTTTGTGAGTAATTCTAAAAAACGTTTTTAATATTTTTAACACTTGAATGATGAAATTTTCAAGTATTACAAATATTAAAAACGATTTTTAGAATTATTACCAAACGAACTCTAAAAGTATTTTCAAATAAAACACTTTGAATAAAAACACTCTCAAACGCATTCTAACTCTGTAAGAACGTTTTGATACAAGTGCTATCTGCAAAAACGCTACAAGCTAAAAGCGTTTTTACAAAGATTACTCCCAAACAGACCCTTTGAACAAATGAAAAGATGTGTAACCCGCCCTGTTTCAGACAGCAATGAAAAGGCCTGTGAAACCTACCTGGGCCTGACAGAAGAGCTAGCCCAGATTCCACACTTAAACAAAGCCCAACCTCTTATCAACTCAATTCTCGGAGAACTGCGCTAAAATCGGCCTGAGCTTGAACAAGCTGCAGCCCAGGACATTCAGGGCCCAAGGTTGAGCCCAACAAATTTGTATGGGAAACTACTCTACTCGCTTCGTGATAGAGACATGTGTCATGTGAAGTTTAAAAATTATCCAAGCCAAAAGATTAATAAAATAATAAAGAAAAAAGGAAAAAAAACACATGGCTCTAAGGCTGTTGTCTGCAACCTGCGTCACTGTTCCCAAACTTCAAATCTCGAAGAAGCGCGATGGCTTTACCGAAGCTAGGGTTTCGTCATCGTCGTCGATTTCTAGGGTTTCGGGTAGAATCGGATCGATAAAATGTCAGGCTTTGGGAGAGAGCTCTGTTGATGGAGTCGTTTATCAAGGAACTTACGGTCCATGGACCGTCGATTCCTCCGACGTCCGAGAGGTACTCCGTCGTCATCTTCTTCTGGTGTTGAATTTATGTATTTTTCGTGCTGTTTGTATTTGGAATTGACTTGTTTTGCGAGCAATTACTGGTTAGGTTTTAACCTTGGGAGGTTTTGAGTAATGAATGGATTGATTTCTGAAATTCTAGTTGTTTTGGATGTAAGTTGTGGATAAATTTTGAGGATGATTGTTGTTATAAAGGTGCTATATCACTTGAAATCTTTCTCTGGTTTGGTTATGCAGAAAATGAACATTCATAGGATGTAATTTTACATCAAATAAGGACCTTTTCCTATAAGCTGTTCAAATTGGACGGCATTGATCTGTTTTATAATTATGTACTATGAGTTGGAGTTAATAGAATTTTCAATATAATTTGAGCATATTTGTCAAAGATTAAGACATATACTTAATTTCAAAATGCTTCCTTGGCTTGTTTCCCGCTTAGATCCAGTAGCATGTGCTGTAACTTTTTTAACGAAATGAAGACATCTATGTTATGTGCTAATTTGGTGAAACAGATAAGCTAGTCTGACTGGTATGGATAGCATTACTTGAAACGATATATGATCATTATGATAGGATACAATCTTTTATTGTGAAATGATATAATGTTACCACACAGGAACATTGACTATTGTTGATGGTTTTTAAAAATTTATTGACATCATCATATGAGGAAGAGTTAATTTGAACATGATTGCTCTTGTAATGAATACTGGGACCTGATATTTGAATAATTTGAATGTTGAGCTTGACGATGATGGTGAATGACTACTTTTACTTAATATATTAGTTTTTCCTTTCTCTATATTTTCCCCTTTTTCCTTTGTAGAATAGGGAATGATGATGAATTTGGAAAGTTGGTGCTTGAAAATAGCATATCAACATATGGCAACATGATGATAGTTTCTGTTTTTGGTCAATTGGTGGAAGACTTCCAGCAACTTGGAATATTTGATATAATTGTATTTATTAGTAACACTAGTTGGAATTTGAAACAAAAAAAGTTCAAAAAGTGTACGTTGCAACTATATGTGTAATATTGATGCATGCATATATTTACCTATTTTAACCCTACTATCCTTCATGAAATTAGTTCTATATATGCACACATATTTGTTTCCATTTATCTTTCATTATGTAAAAGAAATTTATGATGCATTCAAGAAAAATAGTAACACAACAATTTGACAACTATGGGTCCTTTTTTTTTTTAATTTCCATGTGTTTGTTTTAAAATGTTATGGATCTATATATGTTGTGGATCCATATTGAATTTAAACAAACTTTCGGTAACATTTCCAATGTCAAATATTAGAGAAACAAAGGGTATATTAGGAAATTGTTTTCAAAAACAGTTTTCTGTTTTTAAGAA
This sequence comes from Vitis rotundifolia, assembly GCA_030254885.1. Taxonomy (NCBI): domain Eukaryota; kingdom Viridiplantae; phylum Streptophyta; class Magnoliopsida; order Vitales; family Vitaceae; genus Vitis; species Vitis rotundifolia. The sequence goes on from CM058151.1 coordinate 20,389,910, forward strand.
AAAAAATAGAAAAACATGTTTGGCCACCAAAATACATAAAACAGTTTTTTGTTTTTAAAAACATAAACAAGGTCAAATCTGATAACATATTTAGTTGTTTCGCTTGTTTCACTTGTTTTCTAAAGAGTGTTCTAAAAAATAGACAAATATAAAGAATGATTGAAAATGAAGTATTACAGATAAAAGTGATTTTTAGAAAATATTTGAAAACATAGAAAACAGGTTAAAAATATTTAAAGTTCTCAAACAAACAGTTTTCAAAAGAAGTTCTCAAAAACCATTTTTCAGAATTGTTTTTTAAAACACTTCTCAAACAATGTCTGAATTTTCCAACCTAAGCATGCATACAAGCATTGTAGAGCGGCTCACAAACTGAATTCTTCTATCTTTGGATTTGCAATATTGTTGTATTTAGCACTTAAGTACTTGGAGTTTTCTGCGAACTATTGTTTCAAGTTATAAGATATCTTATGCAGCGGAAAATATAGATAACCCCATTTTGGAAGTCTGTGAATTTATTAATCAATCCATGTCCTTTGATGCCCTTATTATTCATTAATCATGCAATTAATTGGATATTTAAGATAATATGAGAATTAGTTTGAGGTTCGCCAACTTTCAGAAAGTAGGAAGTTCAATTAAAGCGACAATGTCAACTAGGTTAACATTTTTATGATGCTAATACAATTAAACTTTAGTAAGCCCAAGCTGGTTAATAACTATTACCTGGGATACCAAAAGTTTGGGTTTTTTTTAAACAATAGAAGACAATTGGACTTTTCCAAGCATGGAACTTACTGTATGGCCATTGGTGTCCTAGTGAGTATTTAGACTGGCCTACTGAGCATTTTGCACACTCACATCAGCCTTATGATTTGCTGGAAAGTTCTTTATCCGGGGACAGCCCCTAAAATAGCTGCCTACAATCAAAATAAGTGTGGGATAGCTGGCTGAGGTTTTTGGTCAAATAATGATTAAAAATGTTATGATTGTATGTGATTTGTGGTCTGAAATTGAAGGGCTAAACCAATTTATGAGAGTTTATGGACATTAACATAAGCTCAAAATGTGTGAAATTAATAATATTATCTTGGATGAACTCAAATGCTTCTACCATGATTTGATTATCTTGTTATGAAATGTGCATATGGCATCAGATGCAAAAATTTCCCAGAATCTAAGACAGTCAGAGACAGCTATTGGTCTTTAAGTTTGTGTATGTATATCAATGAATGAGGGGTAAAAGGTCTTAACTTGAGAACAGGTTAAATTCCCATTTTGACATTAAAAAATAAATAAATGCAACTCCTTTTTTATGTATCCGAGCAAGTATTGGACCCAGGTGCAGATAGAGCCATTATGGTGTCAAAAACTGTGATGGTGGTTTTTTCCTCTTTTTTTTTTTTTTTTTTCAGTCTTCTAAGATTTTCTTATCATGTCCCACATTTCATGGAAATTATCCAGATAGGTGCTGTTATACATTTCACAATCATTGAACTCAGATACTGATGTATCATGGTTGTGACTTGTAATTCAGAATGTGAATGACACTTTGCTGTATGTGGCAGGTGCTTTTATACAGGTCAGGGCTAGTGACTGCTGCTGCTTCTTTTGTAGTTGCTGCTTCAGCTGCTTTTTGGCCTGAGAACTCTTTACCTAGCAATGTAATCAATGAAAATCTTGATTTGCTTTATACACTTGGAGCTGGAGGATTGGGCTTATCTTTATTTTTGATTCACATCTATGTGACTGAAATTAAGCGCACTCTTCAAGCACTATGGGCACTCGGTGTTGTTGGATCTTTAGCAACATACACGACCCTTGCACAACCAACTGGTGAGAACTTAATACAGTATGTTATTGACAACCCAACAGCTGTGTGGTTCATTGGCCCTCTTTTTGCAGCACTGACTGGACTTGTCTTCAAGGAAGGTAATTCAGTACATATGTTATCTGCTTCCATATAATGGTTTTGGTTATGGACATTTTTTTCAATTCTAATGAATTAGAATGGTGTGAAAGCGCCTCAATCCTTCGGAGACTAATCTTCACTGATATTCTTTTGATATTTTTACTCAATATAGTCCTTTTTTAGACTGTTAAAAAGTTGGTTTCTACCCTTGGGAATCTTCAGGAAAGTTAAAAGGTTGAGAGAACAAAAAGAGTAAGCAAAAAGTAGATGCAAGATCTTTATTTGTTCATATTTCAAAAACCAAATTGATGAGAAGATTCCATGGCGCCCTCTGTTTCTAGCCAAATGTTCCTTGTTTAAAAGTACAGGTATTACCTATAACTGAATTTTTTTATTGTTTTGAAATTATGCACTAGCAACTCTAGTACTGTCATAAGTCATATTTGGGCCTTGTATATCTGATAAAATGTCTTTGGTTAGCACCATTACTAGAACTTTCCATTTCCCTTTGGAAGCTGTAAAGCCATAACTCACCATTTAAAAGTGTAATTTAACAATGCTTATTTGGTCATCTTGTATCTGTCATGTCCCTGGTTCATATTTGTTCTATATAAAGCTTATTCTCACTACAAGCTCAATCCTGGTACTTGTATTTTGGGATCAGGCCTTTGCTATGGAAAGCTGGAAGCTGGTATTCTCACCTTCATTATCCCCACTGTTCTTCTTGGGCACCTGGTATTGCAACTTCTTCAAAATGACCCATTTGATTTTTTTATTTATGCAGTTCATGTTAATGCAGTACAAACCTGCCTATCTGTCTGAGTTGGGGATTGCAATTCCTTAGAATGGTCATTGGATTAAAATATTGACAATTTTGCTGAGCAGCTATAACCACATCTCTGAACCTCATCCATAAAGGAGATGCCATCATTGTTACTTTGTTTTCTTCCACCTCTTGCTTTTTGTGGGCAACCTGAAAGGTTTAAAAACTGGCTTCGTAAACTATTTATAGAATGATTGTTCCAGCCTTTTTTGTTCCTTTGCTTGGTTGGTATTTAGCTTCTAAACATTTTTACATTGGTTACATCAAAGATATAGGTGTTTGAGAAGCCTCCTAGAACTGCATTTGAACTCATCTGGGAACCAGCAGTGGATATAATGGACTTAACTGGTTTTTCTTTTTCAATTTCGGAACATGGTGTTTTTTTTTCCAAATCAAGCCACAATCCTAGGGACGTGGTCATTTTGAATGCCATGCCAGTCCTTTAGCTTTTGAAATAGATTATCTCATCAGCAGTCATCATTGTATTTTATTGATCAAAATGCAAATCCAATACGTGATAAGTTATGGATGAATAGGTATCATACCCATTCCTCCAGGATTGTAACACGGAACCTTGATTTTTGGTTAAACCCTTCAGTTATATTAATATATGTAGCTCTCGAACTGTCTCATCTGGATCTGACTGCTTCACTTGAAATATACAGACCGGCATAATGGATAATGGAGTGAAACTTACTCTTCTGGCTTCTTGGATGGCACTCTTTGTGATATTCGCAAGCAGAAAGTTCACTCAGCCTATCAAGGTATAAAATCTCAATTGACGCTGGTAGTCTCTATCTAGTAACCTTCATGGTGTGTAAAATCAGACGTCATACACTGACATCTCTCCTTTACTTTCAAGGATGACATTGGTGACAAATCTGTATTCATGTTCAATGCCCTTGCCGAAGAGGAAAAGAAGGCTTTGATTGAGAAGCTTGAGCAAGAAAAATTAAAGAACCTTAAATAGAAATGGACAGGTGCCAACAATGACCTCTGCATCAAGACAGGGTTTTGTATCAACTCAAATCAAACAATGACCTCAGGGATCGGTAATGTAAACTACGATTCTTATCCCACTGGCTCTAATATTCTTACGTTATTAGCTTATGAATCTAAGTTTTCTTTTTATTTAGGGGCTCATATGATGCAATTCAACCTCTGAGTCTATTTCGCATACTAATGATGTTAATAAAAGAACTAGTTAGACTAGGCAATAGAGCAACCCATCCAGAAAACAAGTGACTTCCTGCTTAGGATGTTTCAACCACATAATTTTACATGGTTAAAATCTAGGTTGTACTTTATACAAAGTAATATCGCATGGAAAAAGCAATAGCCATATGTAAAATGAAATGAATGTTGTAAATTTTTGGGATCATGTGGTTATAATGTAGTTTCATGTTACGAATCCTAAAACTTCAAAAAAAAATTATAGGCATTCATAGGAAAACAAATAATATGTTTTAACTGTCATCTAAAACAGAGTGAAATACTCATACTGTTTGCTAACCACCCTAATGCTATTGTGGAAAGAAAAAGCTAATAAACATCATAGTTTTAAAAGGCGCATATCAATGAAGTGAAATGCGATATAAGATGCATATCAATTTTATAATATGATTCAAAATATAATCCACTTAATAAAAAATTTAAGATTCCAAGCATATAAAAGAAATATTTAATTAAAAAATAACAAAATTATATAAATTTCAAAAATAAAAATGTTTGAAGGCAAAAGGAATATAGTTGACAAGACATGCCTCCTCAACAAGGCACATATCTTAGCCAACGAGACACTATAATAAGGGAGTGTTTGCACATTAAGCCTTCAAGCATGACTTTTAAAACTACGATGAACATTGAAAGGAAATTTCACTGGCTAGTCAAAAAATGTCCAAGCAGTCTCGAATCCTCGGTTTAGAAGGAACATTTTTAAGGTTGAAAGTTAAGTCAACCCATAACTTCAAGCCTAATGTACCAAGGAGCATCAATCATGCCATAAAGATTATAGAAAACTATACCAACAAAGATACAACTCAAAAATCATGGAGGCATGAGTATGAGTCAATGAAGCAAATTCTACTTTCTTAGAACAACAATGAAACACAGCATACAATACATTCAAAATATTTGCCCTATAGACATCATCTATATAGCCACCCAATGTTCTTAACTCATCAATGGGGCACTAGCTTAACACAAAAGGTGAAAAAGTGAAAAAGAAGAGCTGTATAGCTTTGAAGAATATGTTGTTTCATGTAACCCAAAAACGCTGATTAACCCCCCAAAAAGCCAAAAAAATCACAGCTCATATGACCAAAAAAGGAAAAGAAAACAAATTACCAGAGGATGCGTCATTCAAAATCATCATCACTCTGAACTTGGAGTGTAATTGATGGCAAATCATTTGGAGCAGCAGCTGCCATTTTGGCCCTCATGCTTCTAGTCTTCACCCCAGAACCCAGCATTGATGGGGGGCTGTTGCTCACTCCATTAGGCTTCTTTCTCTTGTAATTTCGCTTTGGTGTGCTGTCAACTGGACTTGTTTGTTGCTCATTATTTTCAGGAGTCTCCCCTTGGACAGCATTAACTTCAGCATCGGCATTCAAAGTATCAGACTTCACTTCAGCATTACCATTCACACTATCTGACTTCTTGGGTAATGCTTTCTTTTGCTTGTTACCCTTCTCGGGTTTGGTCTCAACCAAAGGATCAGATACATCCTTTTTGTAGTCATCCTGAATTTCACAACTTTCATCACCAGTTTCCTTATCTGCAGCAACAGCATCAGGCTTCTCATCCATGCCATCAGTCTCTTCAGAATCCTGCTTCTCATTCATGCCATCAGTCTCTTCAGAATCCTCCTGAATTTCACAACTCTCGTCGCCAATTTCTTTATCACCAGTAATGGCATCAGGCTTTTCATCCATGCCATCAGTTCCTTCACTCGTCTCCTCAGCATCTTCCCCTGACTCCACAGTCCTGCGCTGGAGTGATTCTATCACATCCATCAACTCTCTATTAACCTGTAGGATCAGCAAGTGTTGCTAAATCATTCAATCCAACATACAATGTCAATTCACAAATATAAAAATGATGCCCATAATCAAAATCCTATAATTCAGCCATAGGAGGTTGGGTGGGCATTGAATAAAGAAGACAGTATGATTCCTTCACATTTGGAAATACAGACCTGTGGATTTTGAAGGAAGTCAGAGATGTCATTGGGGCAAGAAGGGCATTTCATGACATTCTTTTGTGCTCGTAGCGTCCGTCTGCCTTCACACGTCCTCTGTCTCACAAAAGTTTGGCCAGAGAAGGCACCCTCCAGGCAGGACTTACAAAAATTATGGGCACAGGGGGTCGTGAGTGGAAGAACCATCACTTTCCGACAGATGAGGCATCTGAATTCTGCAGATCGGGCACCCAAAGTTAGGAACCATATCCTAACCATATCAGCACTTGGCCATTATGGTCGAAGCTGTTGCAATAAAATGATTTTATTGTATAGAACAGCCCAGCTTTTAAGGGTTGGAAGGTAAATGACTGAAAATTTTGGAAAACAATTTTCTGTTATTTACACCACAATCTTTTAACTTGAAGGACATTTTAATTTTTTACAACACATTTGAAATGATTTGCAAGTATTATTTTGTGTAAAATATTTTGAGAAACAATCATAAACAAAGAGGATAAGTTGAAAAATTTTATATTATACAAAAAATAAATAAGTGTGGGGGGAAATTATATTTTCATATTTAAATTTTTGAACAGATTTTTATTCCTAAAAACAATTAAAAATTACTATTAACAACTAATTTCAATAACTTTTTGGCAGTAATTTTAAAAACGAATTAAAAACACTTCCCAATGCTTTAGAATTTATTCTTTTTACAAAAATTAAACATTTATCAAACCTTTTTAAATCATTTTTAATAACAAGGAGAATCACTTGAAATGACTTTCAGAATAACCTAGTAGGTTTTTTGAAAAAAAAAAAAAAAAATCACTTTTCGGTATATAATATATTTCCAAAAATACTATCAGAACATATTTTTTACTTCATATCCAAACACAAATGACTTTTCACTCCAAAAAGAACTCATAATTTTAAGAACTGATGTCTAAAATGTTGCTAAAGTAGGTCTAAAGTGGGTAAAATCGTGCGAAAGATTAAGAAAAAGGATCAGACGAAAACAATACCCTTTAGAAGCCTTTCCTTGGCAGACATAATTTGTTTATGCCGCTGAATTTTCCTGACTATAGTTCCCCCACCATCCCCTTGTTTTCTGCTAGCTGGTGGAGGTTTCTTCCACATCCATCGACCTTCTGTCTCCTGAGAAAACATCATGACCATGTAAGACATCATAAGTTCAAACTCTAACCATGCAGCTCAAGCAAAAATTCTCAGATAAAAGAACAGTGAGGATTGAATCACACTAGCATCATGGATGACGATCATCTCATCTGCTTGGATTAAATTTTCTGAACAATGGCACTAGGCAGATTTTTACTATCTTATTTATAGACATCAATGTACTATAAAGCTCAAGGGATCAACAGAAAGCTGAGGTTCAGTTCAATAATAATTTTTAAAACAAATTTTATTGTCCAGAACAGAAAATAATTTTTAATTTATTAAACACGTTTGACAAACTTTTGACATAAAACAGTTTTTCAGAATTTGTTCTAAAATTAGATTGTTTCTATTGAAACAAATTTTAAGTGTTATAACTTGTTTTTAATAGGTGTTAGAGCAACAACTGAAAAGATGGAGAATACTTTGAAAGATTTTGCACTGTAAATCGGTGCATAATCCCGAAGTAAGGTCAAGAATACTGCTTTTCATATTTGGGTTTTTAAACAAAATTTTATTTCTGAAAACAATTAGAATGTTATAAGATGACTGTTTTTGAAATGTGACCAAACACGCCATAAGCTTTTATAATGCCATACTAACAACAAAATCAAAAAGAAAAATGGGGAAAAGAGACCAAATGTATGCTGTAAAGTCATTAATATTACTAGCTCACATCATAATCCCAAGATGGTGTTCCTTTCCTTTCACTTGTATCAGTTGCGTTCTTTAACTCCTTGATAACAGGCAATGGTCTTGGATGGTCTCCATGGTCATCACTGCAGATCATTTGAAAGGAAAATGAGACAGTCTACTATTGAGAGACAGAAAGAGAGAGTGAGTGTGCACAAACCTTGTCCATGGGGCAGGATCATTGTCACATCGAACAAAAAGATATCTGCACACTCTAAAACCCTAATTCAATGAAACTTGATCAGATAATAAGTCCAGCAAGAAACCAGTCTAATTAGAGATCAAAAATGTATGTAATTGCTATCCCAAGCAATTATCCTACTTGTATTCCAACTTTTCGCCAACATTTCTCTATTCTGTAGATTCCATCATACCGCACTCCTGTTTCTGGGGCATAAGAAGAACGCTTTTCCTTGTGGGATCTGCCATTCAAAGTGAGGCAAGCTTAGAGTGGAAAACAATGTTGAGATAGAAGTTCATTGAACAAACCATCCAAATAGTGATTAAGCCTGAACTACAAAGAATGAACACCAATGCATTCAACTCAACATGCTTGACAATGATATTCCCCTGGATTATGCATCTGCTATTTCCAAGGTGACAATAGAGGCTTTAGGTAGCTATAGTACCAACTGGGACAGTAGTAATAGCATGATACATGATATTTAAAACTTAAAAAGATAATAATGATGGTCTAGCTGGCCAAATCTTTTGGGAACCTATTGCATCAGGGTAGATCAAGAGTAAGAGCTATTGAATTGTTCTTAACATTTCATAAACAAATAACAATTTTTAACTTGTGTGCATGTGTGTCTACATATGTATGTATTCATTTATAGGGCATGAGCTATATTTGCACATAGGGTTCAGAGTTTTGGAGACATGACTCACCTCACAACTCGAACAGGATACCCCTTGAGGCAACTTACTTTCAGGGCTTCATTTGACTTCTCAAACTTCTGATCAAATGACTGTTCTTTGTTTGTGCGTTTATTCCCACTAAGGTCTCTCCCACCACTGTCAGCAACCAATTTTGAATAAGTAAAAATGCCCAATGCAAGATGTAAGACAAGAAAATAGCGATTCTTGCGACTAATAAACCTACACAGACCATTTTGGGAATTTTGACTGGAAATATGTCAAGACAACTACATTGCATCAAAAGAATACAAACCCATGATAAATGCAGAAAAATATAGTTGGCTAAAAGCTAAACCCATGACAGTGCATCTCATGCTTCTATAGATTGATTGAAAAATGACATGAAGACTGGGAGTACCTACCAAAATTTGGTATCATATGATGAATCACAGGAAAGCAAATTTTTTTAACAAGAAACAGGTTTAGCGCCAGAAATCCCATGCATCTAATAAGAGTAGAGGATAAATCTATCCAGAACATACCTTCCAGTATAGAGGAACCACTCACCGTGATCCTCATCATCTTCATAGCCTCCAGAGAGTGCTACTGACTGAGCACCAACTTCTGACTGCCCCGCAATCCCTGCAACATGGGGAAGGTGGGCTCCCCATTGCCTGCACTCCAGCCTGTCCTCCCAACTTTCACCAACCAGCACACCTTGATTTCTTTCCGGATCATTCTCTGCAAGAATTGGTCCAAAATGATCGGGAGGGACTGTGACAAAAATCTTTCCACTACAAGCATTAGCCTTCCCAGCCTTCTTTGCCCGCTCAGTGGTGTATGCCTTGTCAGGTCGGTTCTGGTTGTGGACAAAATGGTAAACCTTTGACGTGCCCACTGAGGTCACAGATTTTGACATCTTGGCCATTCTTATGGCAACGACAAGGGCAGAATTAATACGAGGTTGGCTTGCAACCTTGCGTGGGATTTCATTGCGGCAATTTGCACATGTGCGCTTTCCTTGCCCAATCCATTTCTCAAAGCATTTAAGGCAAAAGTTGTGACCACATGGTGTCTGAGAAAAACAAAATAGAAGCCAATTAAAAATGGTATTGTAGCTATAATCGCCCCATATTGAACTTCTCAAGATCAATGCTTCGCTTGGGAACAGCATGTTCCATGAACAGGTTAAAATCATCAATATAATTTTTTAAGCATAGTAAAAGATATCGCCATAAAATTCCAAACATGGGCATCTAAGATATCATTAGTTGTTACAGAAAAGAAGATACTACAAAAAGAACAATTCTGAACTGAACACTAAACTAGAATAATTTATTTTGTTGGCGCTCATCAATCCCAAAGTAAGTCATGTGAACTCCATGACAAAAACCAGCAAACACCCATTATGGTACAGGATAGAAATCTCACCATAGAAGTTTTTGATAGGTAGAAAACCCACCATAGAATTCAATTTGGATTTTAGCTCCGTCAATGCTACCCCCTTAAGAACGTTAAATATAGTCACTCCAAAAAAATCATAGAACTTTATGGTGTAGTGGAGCTCCACAAACCCCACTGTTTCTAACAAAGCAAATACAAATTAAAATATCTACTGTTTTATGTTAGGAACACAAAACTCTCTTCAAGTCCTTACTTGTATAAATCATGGGTATAAACTAAGAAGGGATACCTCCAATATTTCTATATAAGCCCAGAAATTATCCGGCATACCTCCTCAGCCAATTTCAAAGCAAGTGTCTTGAGATTTAAGCCATCTGAACATGGCATGCCAAAAAAGTGGGGACGGAGACGGAGTTCATTGTTTGAGAAAGAGAGTGCCCACATGAACTAATACATTAGCCCCCAGCCCACAACATGTTCTTAATTGGATGTCATTTTGTATACTATTCTTTTCCCAATGGAGTACGACTAATTTAGCATAATATAGAAATAAAGCCACAACAGAATCTGAAATTAATTTTTTTTTCAAGAACATGGTGGATTAAAATTAAAAAACAAACACCCAAGTGAGAAAATGAATCTGGTAACAATTAAGCGTAAATAAAGAAATTATTTACAGATACATATTTTCACTCCAAACAATCTGAAGAGAGGCCAATAAAGGACAGAGTAATAGATCCTTCTCAGAAGGAACATTGCCACATGGTCGGATGATCATCTTATCCTAAACATGGCATCACTGAAATTGTATTACCAAACTAAGTGAGTGGAGTACACCAAAAATCAGCTGAAACAAAATAGTTTCAACCAATTGATTCCACTTACCTATGAGCTAATTCCCAAATTTCCATATAAGGAATTTTGTAAAGCTACATGATTGAAATAAAACAGCTCAAGCCATTTATTCAATCCAACTTTGAAGTACACTTGGTATAACTCAGTAATTCATCATATATGGCTTGAATCAAGCCAACTTTTAAGCATACTTGATATAACTCAGGAATTCATCATATAGCAAGCAGTCAACATTTTCTGGACAAAAAGCATATGATACCAAAATGATGTTGGGGCCATGCCAAAACAGACAATATAACAAAGCACTTTGACAGTATACAATTTGTTGATACCATTAACAGTTAGAGATTTTTTTTTTTTTTTGATAAGTATTAATCTAAAGAAAAATATTTTCTAAACAATTTCATTTTCAGTGAATGAAATGCCACAAGAAGGGCAGTGACTAGCTGGAATATGAAATGCCAAAAGAAAAAAAAAATCAACAAATGGTTGAAAAAGTCAGAATAAGTCTGTGTGGAAAATGAAGTTGTTTGGCTTTCAAGTCACCCAAAATGGGCAATGATTCACGCAATTTGGCCACAAGTAGTATCAAACACTGTTCCATTTTTCAATTCTCTACTGCCCTGAAAACGACAGCATTTTCCACCCATTACCCTTGCCAAAAAAAACATCCTAAGCATTGAATTGTTTTCCATCTTTTCCTCCTTTTAGGAAAAAACTCGGTGGCATGGAAAATTTTAAAGGAATCCATCGAACATCAATATCTAATATTATCTGCAGCGGAGATTCAAGATCAATGTGAAATTAACGATGCTGAGCGTTGTTAGAATACAAACGATATGATGACCAAATACCTTCCCTGATTTCAGTTGATGAAATAAAGAATTATTTTCTTTTTCCCAGAAAAAGAAACTAACAACTGAACTCCGCAATGTGGCAAACCAAAAATTCTTAGGATCTTCATTACTCGGAAACAAAAGTGGATTGACCTCGTGTAAACCATGTATTTAAAATAGGCTTAGTAAAGTGGAAATTCTTTAATCTCACGCCCTAAATAGTTCAAAAATTTTAACAAACTTTTGATTTCCGTCGTTTCCGTGCATTTTCTCAGCATCCAAACAGAAAAACCAGACAAATAGCAGTATTAAAACACTCACAGTAACATCAAATCCCCATTTCAACTTAGAAATCAGAGCTTCTAGAAACAATAAAACACGGAGACACCTACCGTCACCGGTCTCTCCAGAAGCTGCATACAAACGGAACAGTTCAAACTCCCGTCGAGAATATCGAGAACATCCCTCCCACCATTCTTCCTCTTATTCGGGCTCCCCTCCTCCGGCGACGCCGATCGCACAGTTCCGCTCAACAGCTCCTGCCTCCTCTTCGCCTTCTCCTGCTCGGTCAACGACCCATCCGACTCGATCGCCCGAATCGCTGCAATCAAGTCACCGGATCCCTCCGATCCTCCAGCCGCAACCGCTGTCTCAGACACGTCCGGCGGATCCCGCTCACCGACCGCCGGAGAGCAGTCAGGACACTCCCACTGGAGAGCACCAGCAACCTCCCACTGGAGAGCATCCGCTAGGGTTTCGGGACGGACCGAGAGGCACGTGACGTGCCAGGGCGTGGCACATGTTTTGCACGTGATAGACTCATCGTCGGAGGGCTTCCTCCGACAGATCATGCAAACTCCGTCGCCGTCACACGGGAGGTCGCTACCGTGCGCCATGAGAGCGAAGGACGAGTGAGAATGCGAAGCAGCAGCTGCAGCAGCAGCAGCAGTAAGTGTTATATCAAATCAATGAGGAGGGCTGATGGGGATTGTTTGGAACGCGATTTTTAAGATTATACCACGGGCGGGTTTTTGAAAATGGGAATTCGAGGTATGATTTTGAATTTTCCCTCTTCTTCTATCTGCCTATAAATGGGAAAATGTTTTCCGAGAATTCCGGGTTCGGGTTGGGACCCGCAAAAAAAAATTCCCTTATTTCCATACGATTAGACCACCACAAGGAAACAAAAAGCTTCAAGGGTGCTGTTTGTTTCCACTTCCCCGTAAAATTGTAGGGAAAATGTTTTCACTTTCTCTCTCTTATTTTTTTTATTATAAAACAGAGACAACATGTAGAAACTGAAATGCGTTCATCATTAGATTCATTAGACTTTTATTCATTTACTTATGTGTGTGTAGTATTTTAAAAATATTTTAATTATTAAAAAATGTGTCGTAATTTAATTTGATTTTTTTTTTTTTTTTTTTTTTACTTCATCCCACTACACCCCGCGATGCATAAAAAATGGAGAAATTTTGGTTCATGTGGCCCACTAAGCCCATTTCATTGAAAATGTGGGGTAGTTTGATCGATACCGTTTTTGGCAAAAACTATTGGTCGACCTGTTTCCCATCTTATTATTTTGCATTAGATTGCGCAATTTAATTCATCATGATATTTTTTTCCTATGAAAACCAATATATATACACCTTTTTAGGCGGTGTTTACGCAATTTAAAAACTATTTATATAGAATATAAATTAAATAGTGCTATGAATTTTAAAAATAAAATTTTGTTTTTTAAAAACAAAACATCATTTTTAAATTACATAGCCAAAATAAACTTTTATTATTTAGTAAAGAAAAAACTTTAAAAGATATTTAAAAAATAAATAAATAAATAAATATTTTAAAGTATCTAGTTTGAGAGTTTTTTTTATGATAATAAAAAATATATATTTTAAACCATATGTACCAATATTATTGTTGATTTATTTTATTTTTTTATTCTCATCCTATTTTTACCTATTATTTAAATAAAAGCAAATAATCATTCTATCCTTATATTCTTAGGTGTATTTAAATACAAAAATTTGAATCATCAAATTCAATCATATTTGATAATAAATGAGTATGAAAAATATATATATATTTGTTCTCATTTATCAATTTTGTGTCTTAAATATGACACATGATCTGAATTTAAATAAAAAATACGATGTCCCAAGGAGTATGAGCAAGGAATGATTATTTGAAACTTTTCTTAAGGGGGTTTTTTGAAACAAAAAAAAACAAAACAACAATTAAAAAAAAAAAAAACACACACACACATGTTTTAAACAAGTATTACTTTTGAGATAATTTACTTTTAAAATATGGTGATAATTAAAAATATATTTAAGTTTTATATCAAATATTTATTTTAAAATATTTTAAGAAATAATTAAAAATACAGTTAATATGTAATGACTAAATTTAAATAAAATAAATATTATTTGTTTTGAACTTGTTAATTTGTTAACGACTTTAAATTATATTTATAAAATTATTCATCTTTAAAATATATTACTAGCACTTTAAAGTTTTTATGTGACACGTGATTGTGAGACCATACTAACACATTCCCTAAATACTCAAATTATGATATGATATGAGATATCACAATCATATTCCATTTGTGTTACACAGGATTGCAAGTCAAATGTATAGACTCTCCTTATAACCCGGTCTAGAATTTCATGATCACCTCACACTTATGCCCAAGTCAAACTACATCAAGTCAAAGACTTTTGATACCATCTATAATAATATGTTATCAATCATATGTTTTCGTATTATTAAAACAAGTATATACATACATATATAGTTTTAATATTTTTTCCTTTATTGTGTGCTAAACTCTTTGTATGATATATAACTATGAAATATTTTCATTAATAATAAGGTTTTTTTTTTCTTGGGTATTCTAGTTTTGGAATAAAAATTCATCATTGAAACTAACTTATAATCAGTTAAATACTTTCAAAAATAATTTACAAAAATTTATTTTTAAGAAGTATATAGATATATGTTGAAATGCAGCCAAACACCCTACATTAGACTCTCATCACTTAAATTATTAATTTATAATCTAGGTGTTCATTGTCTTCAATTATATGCCTCTAGAGGAGTCTAATACCCGATACAACTAGATGTTTACCGAGCCACTATGGGCTAACATGCTAGGTCGATATAACCCATTTAAAAATTGTATCGAGTTGGGTCAACCCATGCAAGCCAAATAGATGGTTTGACACGATCCATGAGCCCGTGGGTTAATCGTGTTGTGTCATGACTTGTCGACAAGCTGTGGCCCATGAGCCACTCACTTTATTATAAATTTAAAATTTTAAGTCATTTTGTCTTAAGTTTTTTTTTTTTATTAAGTAAATTTTATTTATGTTACTTTAAACACCTCTAATAATTATACTTTTTATTTTTCATACACCTCCAATAATTATATTTTATATTTTTTATATTTATATTTATCAAGTTTATAATTGTAAAATATATAAAAATGTTAGTTTTTTGTTTTTTAAAATAATAAAAAGTGATATTTAAAAGGTCAAGTGGGTTGACACGATGGCACGGCGGGCTACTTCCTTAGCCCAGCACGACCCACTCCTTTGGGCCGTGCTGGCCCAGTCCCGCTCCTTTGGGCCGTGCTGACCCGGCCCGGTCTTTTGACGTGTCAGGCCACAGGCTAAAATGGGCGGCCCGGCCATTGGACACCTCTCCGTGCCTCTTAGCCCACCATTCTTGCCTGGACTAGAGTACGTACGATCGCCCCCAAAGGCCTAAACCCACGAATCGCAAATAAGCCCTAGCAGCACACACATTCGGAGACCGTTGGACTTCGAATGCGTTTCTTCCGTACTGTCATATCTCCATCAAATCTCCGCGTCCTCTCCCGCTGCCGGCTGTTTAATGCGTCATCACCCAAACCTCAGGAGTCAGCGGCAACCCACGTCCTCCGACGTAACGTGCCGTCAATGAACGTCGCCGTCAACAGAGAGGCCTTCCGACAGGCCGTCGCCAACACTCTTGAGCGCCGTCTCTTCTACATTCCTTCTTTCAAGATCTACCGCGGCGTTGCTGGACTTTATGACTACGGACCGCCGGGATGCGCCGTCAAGGCCAACGTCCTCGCTTTCTGGCGTCAGGTATGCAGACGGCAGCATCGGAGATCGATTCGCAGTTTCTAACTGATCAAACCCATATTTCGTTTACAAATTGGGACTGCGAATCTTAATTTGAATTGCAATTGCTAAGAATTTTATGCCGTGTTGAAGCTGAAATTAGTTAAGAATTCATCACGTATCTGTTACAAATAATCTAGATTGTTAGATGATTGTAACAGTGAATTATTTGTTGGATACTTCACATCTCTACAAAACTCTATAAGCTCTTGAAGAGCTGTTTGAATTTTGCCTCATTCAACGTCATCTTATTTCTTTGATTCACTTTGAAAGCCAAATTTTGTTTATTTTCTATTTTTTTTTGTTTTTATGGTATGGAAATAGACAAATTATTTCTCTGCACTTTTTGGGGAATGCAAATTGGGTTTTCAAGTATTGTATATTGTTAATGCCATTAAGGGCCTGTTTCATGTTCTAAAGAACAAAAAATACTGATGTACAAAAAACTACGTTGTCTGAATTTTGAGGCGTTTTTGTAGAGTGTCCTGAGAAATAATCGAAAATATCGTGAAAATTTTGGGAACTTCTGAATTGTATAACTAGCTGAGAAGAATGTTTTTCTTATTTGTGTTTCCAAATAAAATTTTGTTCCTGAAAACAATCAAGGACTGTTTTGAAGTACCGTTCAAAAAAACTATTGTTTGAGAATTACTTTAAAAAACATTGCCAAACATGCCCTAAGTTTGTTTGTTGTTTATACAATAAAGTAAATGTAAATCCAAATTGGGATTTGGGTTGTTCTACTATTAGTGTATTCCATTGAAATTGGAACCCAAAATGCTTGGTAACTTGTAGTTAATGAGAATGGTTATACACATGCATGCACATTTGTATGGGCACCATATATTCCTCACTTCATGAATTTTTACCAGTTGTAGACGATTTGTAGATGAATGCTATTTGTTTTTCACCATTCCATCTTGAGAAGAATGAGTCGGTTTTTACCCACTTTCAAAACTAAATTCTATTTTTTCTCTTGTTAGAGCAAATGTGCAAGATTATTTTTTATTTGTATTTCTTTAGACTATGTTTTGTTCCCAAAAAGTACTAAGGAAATAAAAAAATGTTAATGAAAATAATTTTTTGTTGTTTTGTTTTACTATGGAAAATACGAAAGAAAGTAAAATATAATTAAAATTAATAACAAATTTATATATTTTAAAATTATTTAACCTTTATATAAAAGAGTTAAACGAGTAAAATGAGTTGAAGTAGGGTATAAAAATAATTTATTAACTTTAAATTTATCTTTTATTTTCCTACAATTTTTATGTCCTACTCTTCCTCTCTATTTTCTTTCCCCCTCATTTTACCTCAAACTTTCCGGGAACGAAACATAGCCTTAGGGAAAATATGAAAAACAAAAAAAAGTTTTGGCCTTGTTTGTTTGTAAATATGTAGTTTGGTTACTCATATAATCCCATTACAATTCAAAATTGGACCTCAGATTGTCCGATCAGTTGTTTGTTCCTCTCGAATGAACTCCAAAAATCCCAGTTAAAAAACTGATTTAACAAGGATGGATAGGTAGATGTATGCACATTTATATGAATGCTGGCATATGTAGTGCATGAATATATAAAATTCAATACAATTCCTTTGAATGTATTGTCGATCTACTCTATTCTTTTTTCAGCATTTTGTTCTTGAGGAGAACATGTTGGAAGTTGACTGCCCTTGTGTAACGCCTGAAGTTGTTCTGAAGGCTTCAGGGCATGTTGATAAATTTACCGACCTTATGGTTAAGGATGAGAAAACTGGAACATGTTACCGAGCTGATCATTTGCTCAAGGATTTCTGTAATGAGAAGCTTCAGAATGACCTGTCCATGACTGCAGATAAGGCTGCAGAATTGAGACATGTGCTTGCAGTGTTGGATGATCTCTCTGCTGAGGAGCTTGGTGCAAGGATCAAGGAGTATGGCATTACTGCACCTGAAACAAAGAGCCCGCTTTCTGATCCTTATCCTTTCAACTTAATGTTTCAAACATCAATAGGCCCTTCTGGCTTGATCCCTGGGTAAGGATTTAATTTCTATTGCTTCAGTTGTATTCAATTTAGTATAGGCATGCCAATTTCCTTTGCTCATCTGATGCAGGTATATGCGCCCTGAAACAGCTCAAGGAATATTTGTAAATTTTAAGGACTTGTACTATTATAATGGCAGCAAGCTTCCCTTTGGTGCAGCTCAAATTGGTCAGGCTTTCAGAAATGAGGTCTGAAAATTTTCCCTCAGAACTGTAAAATGTTTTGAGTGCTTTACGTGGATGCACTCTCAGACCCTTTGTGAATTGGACTGGGCACATCATTTGGAAGTAATGTTAGTGTCCGTTTGGATATACTTTCTATTTTCTGTTTTTAAAACCATATAATAGTAGTAACTTTTATAAAAGATACAAGAACTCTTAAAAGTTTACATTAATTAAATAATAGTTTTTAAAACTATTTAAAAAAATCGAGGTACTAAAAAAATTTTACTACCTCAAATTTTAAAATCTTTGAAATTAATTTTTAAAGATATAAGGCAAATCAATACTTTTTGTATAAATTTTTTATTTTAAAAATAAAAAAAGGAAATGTATCCAAACAGACACCTAATTATTGATTTTTTGATTTTTTGGTTCTTTTTGGTCTTGGTTTACTTATAATTTGGAGGGCTATCTCCTTAGCCGAAATGCACACATTAAATCTGATAATGATTTCCTTAAAGTTCAGATATCTCCCCGCCAAGGTCTTTTGAGAGTTCGCGAGTTCACATTGGCAGAGATTGAGCACTTTGTTGATCCTGAAGACAAATCTCACCCCAAATATTCTGAAGTTGCGGATTTGGAATTCTTGATGTTCCCGAGGGAGGAGCAGACATCTGGACAGTCAGCAAGTACAATCCAACTTGGTGAAGCAGTTTCAACGGTTGGTTTGAATTCTATCTAGATTGACCTTTATTTGTTTTGTTTGTACAAACCAATTGCTCCCCCTTTGCATATGTGATAATATGATGGTTCAATGCTGATTAGGGAATTGTCAACAATGAGACACTTGCCTACTTCATTGGGAGAGTATACCTATTCCTAACAAGTCTTGGCATAGACAAGGACAGGTTACGTTTCAGACAGCACCTTGCAAATGAAATGGCCCACTATGCTGCAGATTGTTGGGATGCTGAGATCGAGTGTTCTTATGGTTGGATTGAGTGTGTTGGTATTGCGGATAGATCTGCCTATGATTTGCGTGCTCATTCAGTAAGTATACAGTTTATCTTGTGTTTTTTGTGGCATTAGTTCATAGTCATGGACTCAATAGGTGGAAAAACTCAAGTTTTCTTCATTTCCTGTAAGGATATTAGGTACTGTTGAATTGGTCTTGTTTTCATGTAGTTAAGCATGCTTGTTTGGATCTTATGCATCATCACTATCAATTTGAAGGATGATGATTATCTTTATCATTGCATTGTGAACTAATTATTGTGGAAAGAATCTGATGTGGTATTATGGAAGTTTGATGGTCTCAACTAAATTTTGGCAGCTATACTATCTGTAAGTAAAGAAATATGACTTAATACCCAAAAAGGGTACTACCAAGTTGAGTGAATTCCATGACAGAGGCCTATTGTAATTCCAGCCTTCCTTCACCTTTCAGGGCCTATCCCAAAGAGAATCCATTACTTCTTGGTCTAAAAATATATCAGTTTTACTACAGATAAAGAAATGTTAAGTACTCATGCTGTATGTAAATTTTGTTAAATGACAGGAGAAAAGTGGTGTTGATCTTGTGGCTCATGAAAAATTCTCAGAACCTAGAGAAGTGGAGGTAATGCTTTATGCCAACATCATAGCGGTAGTTCTATAGACACGATTGCATGGCTTGATGTTTGGTGTGTGATTCCAGAAATTGGTTATAGCTACAGTAAAGAAGGAACTGGGTCTTGCTTTCAGGGGTAATCAAAAGATGGTGGTTGAAGCTTTGGAGGTAAAAAATGGATAGTTTTTTCTTTGCCCTTTAGTACACTTCTTGTGGTAGAAGTTATTCATATGGCTTCCCAGGCTTTCATCACTTCAATTTATCCTTCCGGGTGTTTGTTAGGCAATGGATGAAAAAGAAGCTTTGGAAATGAAGGCCACTTTGGAGTCCAAAGGAGAGGCAGAGTTCTATGTCTGCCTGCTTGGAAAAAATGTTACTATTAAGAAGAACATGGTCACAATTTCAAAGGAGAAAAAGAAAGAACACCAGAGGGTTTTCACCCCTTCAGTAATAGAGCCATCTTTTGGTATTGGGCGGATAATTTATTGCCTCTTTGAGCACTGTTTCTACACAAGACCAAGCAAAGCTGGGGATGAACAGTTAAATGTGTTCGCTTTCCCCCCTCTTGTGGCACCTATCAAATGCTCAGTTTTCCCATTAATTCAGGACAAAAAGTATGATGCAGTTGCCAAACTCATTTCCAAGTCATTGACTGTTGCCGGTATCTCGCATAAGATTGACATTTCAGGTACACAACTGAAAAGCTCTACCTTCTATTCATTGCTTTCCAATTTAAAATGTCCAACGGTCCAACAAGTACTTATTTGGCTTGTATGCCTGCATAAATGCTTGTTTTTACATATTTACATGTATTTTTGTCCTTCCCCATCCTGATCCTCCCTGGTATATGCATATGTCAATCAAAGTTTATGAGCCAAACTCAGCAAAGCACCTGCAAATTACTTATTCCACTTAAGAATTGGAGTTTTCTGGGCATTGTCTTCTTTAATCCTGTGTTCTGGGTGAAAAGTGGAATAGAATTGCTTCATTTTGATGAGACTGCTTCTAAATGCCCTCTCTGTCTTGTTGGATTCATATATATAATTAACTGTTTCACTAAATATAAGAACAACGTTTTTCAGGGGCCACGATTGGGAAACGATATGCAAGAACCGATGAACTTGGTATACCCTTTGCAATTACCGTTGATTCAACATCATCAGTTACACTTCGGGAGAGGGACAGCAAGGATCAAATTCGTATTAATGTCGAAGAGGTAGTTTCAGTTGTGAAGGACATAACTGATGGACAGAGCTCCTGGGCAGATGCGAAGGGGAGATTCCCAGCCCATTCTTCAGTGTCTGCAGATGCTTAAATCTCTTGCTAAAGCAATAAACAGCACAATAGAACCGTGTTGCATCAAAATCACACAGCAGCTCTAGATCAGAACTGCTGAATGATAGAAAATTTTATTTTTTTATTTTTATTTTTCCTCTTTGTAATTGGATAATTTATTTTTCCAAGCTGGGATTTTTCTGCTTTGAGCTGCCTAGCCAAAGGACAAACATGAATTTGGAAATTTTAAAGGAGAATTTTGCAGGTTTATGTTCTCAGTCAGATTATCTACTTTGCTCTTAAATTTGTAAAAATTATATTATGTGGAGGGTGAACGGTCAAGTTAAGGGTGTTAGGGTATGCTTGTCATGCGGGAATAGGAGTGAGAATAGAAATGGAAATAGAGATGAGTGTGGAAGAGAGAAATCAAAATTATCATGTGAGGCAAACAGTCAAGCGTGTGAGGATGTAGGAATGTCCATGGAAATGGAATTGGGATGAATGAAGATTTTAAAAATATGCATATATAACAAAATTTAGGGGTCTATTTCGCCAAATTTTCTAAAACTTATTTATTTATTTTTTTTAATTCTTTAACTTAAAAATAGTTTTTAAAAACAAATTTAAAAAAATGTAATAAAATGAGTTTATGTTTTCTTTTTATTTTAAAAAAATTGATGAAAATAATTTATATTTATTTTTAAAAAATTATTATTTATTTTTTTTTTCTTTTTAAAATTTGTTTTCAAGAATAATGATCCAACAATCTTAGAAGATTTTAAAAACATAAAACTATTTTTAAATCACTAGGCTAAACCAACTCTAAAATTTTAGAGAGCTATCTTAAATGATTTTTGTGCTTTAACTTTATTGATTTTTATTTGAAGATTTTATTTTGTTATATATATTATTGTTAAAAATATATATATATTTTTGTATTTAAACTAATTTTCTATAATAATATTTCTTTTAGAAGCGTTATTAACAAAAAAAAAAAAAAAAGTTATGATTTAAAAGAGTTTTTACTAGAGTTATTTCCAAATATATAGTAAGGCATTAGGAATTAAAAAATTTTCAAAAAGAAAAATATGAAAAATAGTTAAAATTTGTACAAAGACATTTTTATGTTGATATTTTCAACTTTATAAATCTTATAAAATTATAAAATTTATCAAATATGTACAAAATTTGTTATAATATTTAAATGTGTTTGGTTATTGAAAAATACTAAAGAAATAAAAAAATATAAAAAAAATAATTTTTTCATATTTAGTTGTTCTATAAAAAAAAAAAAAATTAAAATTAATTGAAATTTTATGTATGATTAAATTATTTAATCTTTATATAGATGAATTAAAATAAATAAAATAAGTTTAAAGTAATAAATAAAAATAATTTATAAATTTTTATTTTATTTTTTATTTTTTATTTTCTTCCACTTTTCCTCCATATAATTTTTTTTTTTATATTTATCCTCAGATTTTTCGGGGCCAAACGTACAGAAATGTCTAATGCATTTGGATGGAAAATTTTCGTTAAAATAAATAGAAGGGATGTCGGAACTCAAAAGAAATATGAAGCGACGTCGTTTAACGTCGGAGAAGATTCGGGCTTCCAGGTCCATTTGCCACCCGAGTTCGTTAACTACGGAATATAAAACGGCGTCGTTTAGCGAGTACGAGACCTTCAAAACGCCTGAGGCAGCCCTTCTTTCTCTGTGCTCTCTGTTTTCTCTCTCTCCTATTTTCGAGGACCAAGTCTCTGTGAAAACCTAGCTAGAACGATGTTGAGAGTAGCAGGGAGGAGGCTCTCCTCTCTTTCACGCTGGTCGCCGTCATCCGCTCCGGCGAGCTCAGCCTTTCTCTCCAGAATCCACCCATCCAATGGCGGTGATGGCTCCTCCAGATTCATCTCCTCTCCTCATCTCTTTAATTCCGAATTTCGAGATCTAATCAGAGGTCAGCTCCTACTTTTTCTCTTCACTTCAGATTTAGGGTTTCCTTTGTTTTGATGTCGCTCCGTTTGGTTGCCGAGAAAAGTCGGCGAAAAATAAGTGAAAGAAAAATCGAATCTTAATACTCTTGGTTATTTATTTATGTATTTGATGTCGCTCTGTTTGGTTGCCGAGAAAAGTCAGAGAAAGATGAGCAAAAAAAATTGAATCTTTTCCTTCATTTCTTTTTGTTTGGTTTAACGGAAACCAAACAGGCAACAAGGGATTTTACCTTTTCTGCTAAAATACGATGGGTATAAATCTTCGTTTTGGTATGTATTTGATGTGATTGGAAAATTTTCTTTTAGGATCACCATGTTTCAATTTTTTAATTTCTTTTCATATGGTTTCTCGGCAGCCAAGCAGGCTATTAGGCGTTTCCTTTTTCCCTTTCATAAAATAATATGGGACAGAAGCTTCTTTGGTATAGGTTTCCATGTGATCGAAACATTCTATTATAATGGTGGTGTTTTTTGGCATGCTGTAGTGGGTTAATGTAATCTTTGACAATGATTTGAACTATTCCATTGAGTTTTAGTGTGGATTTTAAATCAACTTTGTAGGTATTCATGAATATATTGAGCTCTTGGAATCATGTGTTCTAGGCCATAAACAATTTCAATACTGCTTCTTTGTATTTCTGTTGCAATTCAAAGATTGAGGACCCAGAAGGGAAATCTTCTTGTTACTGGCGTAGCTCAGATAGATTTTTCAAATACTGAATGGTTCAATTGAATTGATCTTTAGTTTTTTTCAATTTATTGTTTGTTTTGCTTCATAATTTTCCAGTGTTACGAGAAAGGTTTACACAAGTTTAGTAGGCTAGCAGGAAACTGTTTCAAATGTCTATTTAGTTTAATGTTAGATGCTGTTAACTGGATCTTTTCTGTTTCTTTGTTGGTGAAAATATCCATTTAGAAGCTATTCTACCAACTAAAACTCGTCAAGCATTGTATGTAATTAACTGCTACCTCAGGTATGGGGAAAAATTGTACCATAAATCGATTTGTTTGTGCTCCATTTGGTCCCAAAAAAAATTAGGGGAAGTACTGAAGAATGCTGAAAATTAATTACAAGAGACTGTTTTGGTATTTTTCTTTCCTGCCCAATGATATATTTAAAACTTTCTGGGTGAATCATTAAAATAGAGTCTATCTTTCAAATAAAGACCTTCTATTCTTGCTGCCTCGCCAAGACAAAGTGGAATTCTTATACCTGGGGGAGTGGGATTTTTGTTTTGTTTTGAAATTATCAAATGGTCTGGCATCTTTTGTTGCATATGAAACAACTTACAGAAATATTGTTCTTATTTTGGTTGTTCTGAAAGTGAGTTGTTGGAGTTAAAACATGTTAGCTGATGCATTATTGTGCATGTGTGCTTAATGGGACATAATTGCATTAACTGGTTATTGGAGCTAAGTTATTGAATTCTGGAGAGCAAGTAATAATAAAAGTTGGAGTCATTTTCCAGATGTAGATTAGATATATGATTCACTTGGCTTTTTTCCCTTTTTGATCATGGAATACGTTTGACCTTGGGAGAGGCCTTTCCTTATCCTCTCCTGAGTAACTGAGCTTTTATGGTGAGATAGTAGTTGAGAAGTAAACTAAGTACATTGAGTTATAAGGTGTTGTTGCCTATCAAAATAATAATAATAATAAGAATAATAAAAGTAATAATAATAAGAATAATTATTATTATTGTTATTGTAAGGAGGTATTGTTTTCATTAATTGTTTGGACATCTTTTAAAGGATGCTTTTTGAACATTACCTATATAAAAAAAAAAGGATGCTTTTTGAACATTATAGATTGTTGATTGGTTTAGAGTTTTTTTTCTCTGCTTATCTAAAATTCCCAATTTGTTGGGGCTAAATATCTTCCTTCTAATTAGTGATGTCAAAAGCAAAAGGCGATGTTAAGCTGATAAGACTCGTTTAAGGTGAAAAACAAGACAATGACATGATTATAATAAGGTAATAAAAAATATACATATACATATATTTACCTATTCAATACTTAACCAATATTAGCATTGTCTTCAATAGTCAATACTATTTATTTTTCATCCCTCATAATGTCTTATAAAATTAACAAAATAGTAATAATTATTCAAAGTGTTAAATATTATACCCTACATTATGCTTCGGGTATAATATTATACCCTAAATAGTATTGTCTTCAATACTCCCTGTATGCTTCTGGTTGCCTCTTAAGCGTCCTTTCTAATATATTTTCTATGTGTTTATCTATTAAAAAAAAAAAATTATATCCTACATTATAAGAAACATCATATTAGAGATATTCATCTTGTCTAAGTGGATGTTCTAATTTTTCAGACATCTAAAAATCATAATAGAAAACAAAATAAGAGAATGAACACTTTAGAAAGGTTTTGGGTATCATCATAGTCATCATTGAAATTAAAATTGCCATCACTTCCATCAAGACTAGATTGATAGTCCTCCATCTCATTATCTCTATAATTGATAATATAATATTTCATCTTATATTTTGTTTAATCCAATGTTAGATTGAATGAAGTTATAATCTAAGTATATTTGAACTCAAAGGCGACCGCCTCCATGCCTTGTGCCTTACCCTAAGGTGATCGCGTAGGCATTGCCTCTTTGAAGCAGCCTTGCCTAGGCCTTTAAGAGGCTATTTTCATTTGTCCCACCTAGCCTAATGGCCTAGGCGATCCAAGTGATCGCCTTTAATAATATTGCTTCTAATTATAATTATAAGAAGGTATTCTTTTCATTAATTGTTTGGATATCTTTTAAAGGATTCGTTTTGAACATTATAGGTTGTTGATTGGTTCATAGTTTTCTCTCCGCTTCTCTAAAATTCAGCTCCATTACTTGAATTGGAATACGTAAGGAGTTGGACTCTTCAGCATTGGGCTTTAAAGGGGAACTTGAGGGTTGATGTGTTGGGCAGAGGACTCTTGCTGTTTGATTTTGAGTTGGCAAGTGAGGTTGAGCGTGTTCTAGCCAGAGGCAAAAGAAGTATTAAGGAGAATTTTATTATTTTGGATAGATGGAACCCAGAGGTGGGGTTCATTGCTAATGAGGCTTGGGTTGGGGTGGTTAGGCTCCCGCTTCATTTGTGGAGTCTTGAGGTGTTTAGAAGAATCGGTGATGGGTGTGGAGGATTTGTTGTAGTGGATGAAGATACTAGTTCTTTGTCTGAGCTGCAGTGGGCTCGGATCTTGGTGAAGCGCATGGAAAGGGGGTTACCTAACTCTGCTCATGTTGTTGTGGGGTCGGGATGCTATTCTTTTCAGCTATGGTGGGAGTCTCCACCTTGGTTCACGCAGGTGGTGCTAGCGGGAGGATTTTGCGGGGAGGGCGTTCTTAGGGTAGGAGAAGAAGATGGTGGAACTTCACACGCTGTCTGCTGTGGGAGTCAAAGGGAGAAGGTGGAGCAGTTGAGATTGCAGCTGGGAGTACAAGACGTGTTGCTTGCTGGAGCTAACCCACCCACCCTTCCTGTTGAGGTCTCCGGCATAGAGACTGATGTGAGGGGAAGGGTAGGTGTTTTTGCTAGACTTGTGAGAGGGGGTAGGGAGTCTTCGTTTAACAATTCGGATGGTTTTGTTTTAAGGTCGGATGGCCTTTGTTGTGGGCCTACTGGATTGGAACTTGGGGAGGCCTAGGGACTTTTAAAAGAGCTACAGGTGGGCTTGGGCCGAGTCTCAAGGCCCATCGACCTAAATGGCTTGAAAGGTTGCAGTGTGGGGGTGACAGGTGTGGGCTTTAGGTTTGAAGGTGTTGATGCAACGGGAGGAGGGGTTTTATTTGGGGAAGAGCCTTCACTCACTCTATCTAGGGCACAAAGTGAGATTTCGATTAGCAAGGAGAGAGGCATAAGTGGAAACGACAACCCTCTTGTCGGGTTGATGAGGGTTGTGATGCTGCTGGAGGCCCTTGAGGTGGTGGAGAGGGGGTTGATGACTGGCGAAGCGCTGTGTGAAGAAGCTTCTAGGTACGTTGAAACTCTTTCGTTCTTTGCAGGGGGTCGGGAGCTCTCTTCTTCTACTTTGTTCGGTCGGGCTGTGTTGAAGGAGGGGTCTTTTGATGGTTTAGCCTCCGTGAATGACGGAGAGGAGCAGATTCCTCTGAGTATTATTTTGGCCGATGGTAGCAATGGGGAGATGGCCTCTGAGGGGGAGAAGTCTTTGGTTGGTGAAGGAGTGGGGGGTGAGTTTGAGGAGTTGTTACAGGATCTGGAGGGGAAAGGTTGTCGATGGGACGACAGCTGCCTGGCGAGGTTCAACAAGTTTCTGGGTTTTTCTACAGAAGATTTTGAAGGTGAAATTTTGAATTTGCTTCTAAGGACCAGGAGAAGAAGAGAGCATAATAATAAGAAGGGAACCACAAGGTCCATGAAGTTTGATCGTGAATTGAAAAAATTAGAGTGGTCCATTAATTATAATGGTGCGAGAAAGGAGAACTCTCTGGTTAGAGAAGGTGGGGCCAAACTCTCAACCATTAGATGAAGTTAAAGATTTTATCTTGGAATGTTAGAAGGGCCAATGACATAAATAAAAGGAAGATAATTAAGCCCCTGATTAGGTCGCAAAGAGTGGATTTGGTGTGTTTGCACGAGACTAAAATTCAAGATATGTCCTAGAGGATAGTTCATAGTCTTGGAGTGGGAAGATTCTTAGGTTGGGGTGCAGTGAGTGCAAGGGGGGCAGTTGGTGGGGTGGTAGTTTTTTGGGATAATAGAGTTTTGGAGTTAGTAGGTATGGAGGTTGGTCTCTTTGCAATTTCGTATCGTTTTAAAAATTGCGAGGATGGCTTCTTGTGGATCTTTATAGGGGTTTACGGACCTACCTTGAAAAGATACAAAGAACTGTTTTGAGAAGAGTTAGGTGCCATACGAGGGTTGTGGACTGATCCTTGGTGTTTTGGAGGGGACTTCAATGTGATCAGATTTCCCAGCGAGCGTAGTAGAGAAAGAAGAATGACTGGGCCCATGAGAAGGTTTTTAGAGGTGATTGATGAGTTGGCTTTAAAAGATTTGCCTTTTCAGGGGGGGCCTTTTACGTGGAGTGGAGGGCTAAATGGTCAATCTAGGTCAAGACAGGATCGCTTTCTGATATCGGAGGATTGGGAGAATCATTTTAGCGGGGTGACACAATGTACTCTCCAAAGGCCGGTGTTTGATCACCTCCCAATTCTGTTAGATAGGGGTGGTGTGAGGAGAGGTCCAATTCCGTTTTGTTTTGAGAATATGTGGTTGAAGGAGGAGGGGTTTAAGGAGTTGCTAAAGGGCTGGTGGCAAGGTTTCAACTATAGTGGGTCTTATAGTTTTATCTTGACAGAAAAATTAAAGGCTTTAAAAATCAAGTTGAAGAATTGGAACAAGGAAGTGTTTGGAAAAGTGGGGGTGAACAAGAGGCTGGCTCTGGACAAAGTGTCTTTTTGGGATGATCAGGAGTGGCTAAGAGTTTTAAACAAGTAGGAGTTAGAGGCTAGAAAGGAGGTTAGGGAGGATTTCAAGAAGTGGGCGCTTATGGAGGAAATTTCGTGGAGACAAAAATAAAGAGAAACGTGGTTGAAGGAAGGCGATAAGAACATGGGATTCTTTCATAAGATGGCAAATTCTAATAGAAGGACAAATTGTTTGAAAAAGATTAAAGTTAATGGCATTTGGCTGTCAGAAGATTAAGAAATATAGAGAGGTGTGGTGAGGGCCTATTAGAATATGTTATCGGATCCTGGTGGTTGGTACCCTAGTATGAACAGTCTGTAGTTTGATAGAATTGGGGTTGAGGAGGTAACTAGGTTGGAGGAGATGTTCTCTGTGGAAGAGGTGTTTTTGGCCCTTTCAGAGCTAAATGGGGACAAGGCACCTGGTCCGGACGGGTTTCCCCTTGCGTTCTGGCAGTTCTGCTAGGATTTTGTCAAAGTTGAGATAATGGGTTTTTTCAAAGATTTTTTTGAGAGGGGAAGATTCGTCAGAAGCCTAAACACCACATTCTTGATTTTAATTCCAAAAAAAGGTGAGGTTGATGATTTGTGTGATTTTAGACCTATTAGTTTGGTGGGAGGTCTGTACAAGCTGCTTGCAAAGGTCCTAGCTAATAGGTTAAAGAAGGTAGTGGGAAAGGTGGTGTCATCAACCCAAAATGCTTTTGTTGAAGGAAGGCAAATTCTCGATGTTGCGTTAATGGCTAATAAGGCCATAGACTCTTTGCTGAAAAGGAATGAAAGTGGTGTGTTGTGTAAATTGGACTTAGAGAAGGCTTAGGATCATATTAATTGGGATTTTCTGCTGACAGTGATGCAAAAAATGGGTTTTGGGGAGAAATGGGCTGGCTGGATTAGTTGGTGTATTTCCACTACTTCATTTTCAGTTTTGATTAATGGGTAGCCAACGGGTTTTTTCCCGAGCACTAGGGGGTTAAGGCAAGGGGACCCTCTTTCCCCTTACTTATTTGTGATAGGGATGGAGGCCTTAAGTTGCCTCATTAACAGAGCAGTAAGGGGGGGTTTCCTTACAGGATGCAGGATAAGGGGAAGGGGTGGCAATAGGATCCAAGTTTCGCACCTGCTGTTTGCTGATGATATGTTGGTCTTTTGTGAGGCTTCCCAAGAGCAAATGACTTTTTTAAGTTGGTTGTTAATGTGGTTTGAAGCCATTTCAGGACTGAGTATCAATTTGAATGAGTGAAATTTTGCCGGTGGGAAGAGTTGAGAACGTAGAGATATTGGCTTCTGAGCTTGGATGCAAAGTGGGAACTCTTCCTTCCACTTATTTGAGGCTCCCTTTGGGTGCTTCGCACAAGTCGGTGGTGGTGTGGGATGGAGTGGAAGAGAGGATGCGGAAGAGACTAGCCTTGTGGAAGAGGTAGTTCATTTCTAAGGGAGGGAGAATCACTCTCATTCGGAGCACTCTGGTTAGTATGCCAATCTGTCTCATGTCCTTGATGTGCATGCCAATAGTTGTTAAATTGAAACTTGAGAAAATCCAAAGGGATTTTCTTTGGGGTGGGGGAGTGTTGGAGAAGAGGCTCCATCTTGTAAAGTGGGCTGTTGTTTGTTCTCATAAAAAGAAAAGTGGATTGGGGATTAGAAATCTTTCTATCCTTAATAAGGCCCTTTTGTGCAAATGGAGTTGGCGCTATGTGGTTGAAAGGGAGTCCTTTTAGAAGCTTATAATTAGTAGGAAGTTTGGGGAAGAAGGTGGAGGGTGGAGCTCCCGTGAGGTTAGGGAAGGCTATGGGGTGGGGTTTTGGAAGGAAATTAGAAAGGAAGGTTCTTTGTTGCTTAAAAATGTTTCCTTCTCTATGGGGATGGCAGAAGGGTGAGATTTTGGAAGGATATTTGGTGCGGGAATAATTCCCTTTGTGAGGCTTTTCCCTCTTTGTTTGCCTTAGCGGTCTCTAAAGATGCATGGGTAGCGGATTGCTAGGATTCTTTGGGGGAAGAGGGGGGTTGGATTCCTTGTTTCTCTAGATCTTTCAATGATTGGGAGGTGGAGGCGGTGGAGAGGCTTCTTTTGACCTGTCAAGGAAAGAGGCTAGCTGCTGGTGTGGAGGACAGGGTGGTGTGGAAAGAGTCGAAGAATGAGATTTTTTCTGTTACATCCCTTTATAATTCTCTTGATCCTAGCTGTGCAGTCCCGTTTCCGTGGAGCATCATTTGGAGCCATTGTGTTCCTGCAAAAGTGGGTTTTTTTTGCTTGAGAAGCTTCATGGGGGAAGGTTCTAACCCAATATCAACTCAAGAGGAGGGGCTGGAACTTAGCTAACAGGTGCTTCTTGTGTTGTGCTGAAGAGGAGACGATAAATCACATCCTTGTGCATTACTCCAAGGCGAGGGTTTTGTGGGATCTCGTGTTTTCTTTGTTTGATGTTAATTGGGTCCTTCCGCTTACGGTTAGAGACACTCTCTTAGGTTGGTTTGCTTCCTTTGTGGACGAGAAGCGTAGAAAGGCTTGGTGGACAACTCCTCTCTGTTTATTTTGGACAGTTTGGAAGGAAAGAAATAGGATAGTTTTTTATAATGAGGATTTGTAAATTCAAAGAAGGAAAAATTCGATTGTTTGTAATCTTTATTCTTGGGCTAAGTCTTGTTTAGATGTAGGACCCTTTTCTTTAATGAACTTTGTTGATTGGTTGGGTTCTTGTTGAGGGTTGGTGAGTGCTTGACTTTTTTGTTACTTGTCTATTGGTGACTTATGTATACTCCCTGTATGCTTTGGGTTGCCTTTTAAGCACCATTTTTCTAATATATCTTATGTGGGTTCATCTATCAAAAAAAAAAAAAAAAAATCCCAATCAGTTGGGGCTAAATATATTCCTTCGGATCTTACTCAAGTTCTTCTCGTTAGAAAGAAAAAATTGTAAATGGGCCATTTCAGACTGAAAATAGAGTGGCTTGTGAGGTGTTTTCTGCATTATAATAAATAAGTAAATAAATTGTCTTGCAAGGAAGCCCTGCTAGACTAGCCTTAAATTAATGACAGATATAAGAAAGGGGCTCTTCTGTTTGAGGAGTTTGTTCTCGCATCTGCCTGACTGAAAGCTATATGGAAGGAGTATTGGGTGTTTTGCTTGTGGGTGGACATCATTTCTTGTTACTTGTGGACTGGAAGCTTGAGAAGAATGTTCTTCTCACATTTCTTTGTCATGGATTCTTAAGAATGCACATTGAAACACCCCTTAAAAATGGATCCTAAGAGGCTAAGGGACTTGTATTGCAAAGAGAATAAAAAAAAGTTCAGAAGGGACTTTGGCTCAATAAATGGTTTAAGTATTTTTTTGTTCACAAGCTTGCCACTTTTTCTTTTCTTTGTTTCTTTCATTGTCATTATAAAAATTTCCATGACAAGCAATGGTGCTAGTGGAGTGGCTAGTATTTGCTACCCCAATCAGTTTATAAATGATGGAATAAACTTGATGTCCTTTTATGTTTTTCTTTAACATGTTATTCAGTTCAGTACATGACACTGGTTCTCTGTATGGTTGGTTACTTTGTCCAGGATTTTCTTCCGGGTCCCTTGCTCCAAGCCATGACTTGGGTATGATCTCAGACCTCCCACCTACTGTGGCAGCTCTGAAGAATCCCACTTCGAAAATTGTGTATGATGAGCACAACCATGAGCGATTTCCCCCTGGCGACCCCAGCAAGCGTGCATTTGCCTACTTTGTATTGACTGGTGGGAGGTTTATTTATGCCTCATTGATCCGTCTACTGGTGCTTAAGTTTGTTCTGAGCATGTCTGCTAGCAAAGATGTTCTTGCGCTTGCCTCTATTGAGGTTGATCTCTCCAGCATTGAGCCTGGGAGCACTGTTACTGTCAAGTGGCGAGGGAAGCCAGTATTCATTAGGCGTCGGACTGAAGATGACATCAAGTTGGCTAATAGCGTTGATGTTGGGTCCCTTCGTGATCCACAGGAGGATGCAGTCAGGGTCAAGGACCCAGAATGGCTCATTGTTATTGGGGTCTGCACCCACTTGGGCTGCATCCCCTTGCCAAATGCTGGTGACTATGGTGGTTGGTTTTGTCCATGCCATGGCTCCCACTACGATGTCTCTGGCAGGATCCGCAAAGGGCCAGCACCCTACAATCTTGAGGTACCCACTTACAGCTTCTTGGAGGAGAACAAGTTAATGATTGGTTGAGAATCGATGGAGGAGTAATATTATAGGGGCAGTGCTGCTACAGCAGGACATCTCGTTTGATATTTGTTTCCTTTAAGCAAAGGGAAGCCATGAGTTATTTGCAGATTTATTTTATTTTTCTCTGGTCTCGATCACTTATGCTCTACATAAATTGGACAGTGCATCTACTGCCAATTCTGGACAGTGCTCTGCCATCCTGAATAAATACAATTGCCATTTTGTTAAGCCCATTTAGTTTTACTTGTACTTGAAGCCTATTGTGTTAAAAAGTATTTTGCTGACTGAATGTTTCTTTTTCTGCATTTGAAATTTGTGATGCCTAATCTCAACTGAAAGACTGTTCAATTTTACTTGGATGCTTTATACTGAGGCTCGCCTTGTGCTGCTGGCCTGTGTGGCAATTCAGGAGCCAGAGTTAGGTTCCCATCAGTTTCTATGCTTGAGGTTCACTTAGCAATATGAAGTTCCGGGTTTCAGCTGACTGCCTTATTAGCACGTCTGTTTGGTTGTTAGATATCCAACTTCTTCAACTGCCATGAGATGATGCAGGTTGCTAAGCTAAAATGAAGAAAGGAGATGCCGTCACCAACTTGCTATTTACTTCGATGCCAGGTTGCCTGCTGCCATGTAATGTTCAAGAAGATACATTGGACCACAGGATGTCTCGATTGTTTGGAAGGTAAGAGCTGGTTTCGTGTTCTAGCTTGTCTAAGAGCTCAATTTGCCTCCATTATTTGTCTATTGACTTGAGTTTTTCTCAAGTTTGCTTCTGCCATTTTTGAAGGGTTTGGTGGGCTCTTTATGGCTCACAGTCACTTCCCTTCTCTGTCATTTACCAAAAAACTGATCCCATTAGTGATTGGTTGTTGAGGCATATTCTCGAAATGCCTGTCTGTGGCAATACGGGTATGATTCGTTAATTTGCCTAAGTTGTGCACAATGAGTAGACAAAAGTTGATTTATTTTACTCCTACCCTTCTAGTTACATCATTTAAATGTTGTAGAAGTTCAGGATGAAGATGTCGTATTCATTATTAAAGGATGCTACTGCAGATTGTCGAAGTCCACCTTTCGAACTTGAAGCCCTATTCTACATAAACGACTTACTCTCAAAGTCTCGCTTAGACTTCTTCCTATACATTACATGGACTAGTCCCTCTCCACTAGAATCTCAAAAATACACTCACGGTTAATTTACATCCACAGGCAGCCTCCTTGTTTATGAGTCTACTCCTAGCCCTGCCCTTTTTAACACAAGGGAGTCTGTTTGGTAAATATTTTCCATTTTTGAGAGCAACTCTTAAAAATGGTTTTCAATTGTTTAAAGTATTCTTTATATTTTCAATTATTTTACACAAAACTGTATAAAAAACACTTGAAAGCATCTTAAATATGTTTTCAAAAACATATATTTAGAACAAATTCTTAAAAATCTGTTTTCAAGAAAAAAATTGCTATTTTAAAGTTAGAAAATTATTTTTTTGCCAAACAGGTCCTTGCTTCCCCTCTCCCAATGAACCTCAGCTTCACGGTGCCTTTGCATTTCCGGAACATATGATTTTGCCAGAGACATGGGTAATGTACTGCATCTGAGATTCAGTTTGTTGGGCCGGTGGGTCTAACAAACCAAGCACAATAGATGATCAAATGTCCAAACCCACCAGTATTTGTCAACTAAGATAGCATTTTGGAACCCCTTTTAAACTCTAATTCACCGGCATTAAAGAAATTCTACAAGGTCCATGGGGCCATAACCATATATTGTTCACTTTATCCACCAAAAGAATACAGATACATTAACCCGAATTTTCCTTATCTTTGTTATATATAATGCACAAGCTTAGCGTACACCTTATAGAACATGAAAGGTAAATCTCAGGTTAGTTGAATTCAGTAATTAGCTATCTTGGATAGGAACTAAAGGCAGCTTGCCTCCATATACATCTGGGAGCTGGCTCTCATCAATATCACCGAGCAGAGCCGACCTGATATTTTTGTTCTCGACAAAGATTATCTGCAAGTTTACGTAGAAACAGACTCAGCTGAAGCCATGAAATCTTTTCTGAAACATTTTTAGTTAATGGTATGTAAATGAAGGGTGCTTCTTTGCAGTCTATAGTATCTAACATAGGGTAAATTTTGAGAATTTTGGTGTTTTGGGATAAAGGGCAAGTTTGAATTTCTCAAAATCTTGGAATTTTCATCCTAATTTTGATTCTTTCTCATACAGAATTATTTATTCTTTGTGTAGAAGAAGGAAAATAAGTAAAATAAATTCGAAATAGACATGCAAAAATAATTTATTAACTTTAATTTTTATTTTTTTTCCTTCACTTTTTGTATCTTCCTATTTTTCCTCACTATTTTATTTCCATCATATTTTCTAAAAGTCAAACATGAAGTAAATGATTTTAAATTAGCCAAAAGGGCACACAAAGGCATAAAGGGTGTACAGAAGACACCAAAAGCCATACTCGGTAAAGCGAAATAGAAAAAACAACACTCTACTTAAAAGCTCAACCAATTAATAAAATCAATCATTGACAAGAATCTATTTCCTATATGTACCCTAATCCATTCCAAAAAATGTACATATAAGATTGTTTAAATGCTCGACTCCCTCCTTACATATGGTCCAAACTCCAAAGTACTATATTAACTACACACTATAATTTATAACTTGATTAAAACAGTATGAAACTATTGGTAATAGGAGAAAAGAATGGACTAATGGGTCATTATGATGAAAACATGACATGGAAATGTGTGTAGCATCTTGAATGAAAAACTTAATTGTTTCTTGGCTTGTACCTTTTCTTAGAAGTTATATCACTATTGTAATAGCTCTAGCAAAAACTATCGTGATTAATCTTATACACTTGGTTCAATGTTTAAGGATGTTTGGGATCGTTTTTGAAATCAGTTCTCAATAAATGGTTTTTAATAATAGTTCTTAAAGACAATTTTCAATTTTTTTTGAAAACAAAATTCTAATAAAGAACTCAAACATAAAAGCCGATTCTTTGGCTTGTTCTCCATAAAGGTACTATGTACTCATGCACAATGCAAAAATTTCCAAAGCATTTTCTATATTTTTAATTTTTATTCAAAACACTCTACAAAAAACTACTGAAGAAACCTCAAATTTGTTCTAAAAAATAACACGTTTTCAAAACAAATTCTCAAAGAACTATTTTTGTCAAAAGTGTTTTTTATTAATTAAAAAACCTTTGTCAAGAACAGTTTCCAAACAAAGTCTTATTTTGCCTTTTTTCTAGGCCTCTATATATGCATAATAAATGCATGAATATATAGATCTAGCAAAAGAAGAAGTTCAGCACTTTACCTTCTTTTTGGTTTTACTGTCAATAAATGGGTAGACAACCTTCCATGCAGTCATAAATATGTAAGGTACATGGACCAGAAACAGCTTGCCCAGCCTCTCTGGGTAACAATCCTGTCATAGAAACAACAAAATAACTCCTATCAGCTTTTCTGGTGAAGCCCTATTTCCTCACTACTGGTCCTTTACTGCAATATCCTGTTATTGTTGCTTAAATTCTAGGTTTAATCTGGGTATCAGGAAGCAAAATTTCATGAAAAGAAGGGTGATGCATTGCATTCCTATCAAGTTATTGGTGGGTTTGTAGCAAAGTGCCATAGGGTGGAAGATCAAACCTGCAAGATCGATAGGGCTGCAAGGTATGCGCGAATGTCGCTGTTAGTGTATCCCCATCCTTCAATGTCAGCAATGGCGATAAACTTTTCCTCTCCTCCTGGCATACTGAAAGATGGAGATGATGATTAAGATTAGATGCTTGAGTCATTGTCCAAGATACAATTTTGATAGGCAAACAAAGCAATTTATTAATAAATGCCTAATAAAAGGGCACACAAAAGTATGTAAGATGTATACAAGGATGCCATAAGGCAAAGAACAAGAAGGGGGAAAACAAAAAACACTCCTCCCTTTACTTGTAGCCTGACCAATCAATCAAAAAAATCTATGATAGATCTATGGACACCTTTCTCTAAACCCCCATTTGACCCACTCAAAAACTTTAGTCTTAAAAGAGGATTTAAGCTCTTGATTGGATGGCTCTACATTTTCAAAAGCCCTAATATTTCTCTCTTTCCAAATAGTCCAAAACAAGTACAAAGGAGTAGCTTTTCATGCTTTTTTCCTCTTCTTCCCGACTAATGGTCCATGCCAACATTTGAAAAAGTTTAACCTCCTATTTATCATATTTGAAAAGAATCCTAAGGTCCATTGGTACTAGAGAACACACATGACCTTATTGTTCATAGGATGAGAAGGGCGGTACACCATTGACAACTTACATAATCCTCCAAATGGGAAAAAGCATTTTGAATTTTGGGAGGTTGATTTTTAGAACATATGCTAGATGATCACATCTGAATCATTTTTATACATGGCATATCCAGATTTATTATTATAGCAAAACACTCAACCAAAAAAAACTGATACCCTTTTGTTTTCGAGAGTTCCATTTTACCTGGCACAGATTCTTTCAAGACAGTAGACAACAAAACCTGTAACAAAAAAGAAATACACCAGTTTAGCTGAATGTAGATGCTGGTTACATTATAAACAAATTTAGATTATCAGAAGTTCCAAAACTAGATTATATGAATCGGGAAAACTAGATTATACGAATCAGGAAACGATCATACGCTTGAACTCCTCTAGGTGCCCTTTGTAGGGTTTATGTCTGCCACCAAAGACGACTATTATGGGGCGTCCCTTCTTGTCTTGACCTTGCATAAACAACTTGTTCTGAGCAAGTTCATTTGGAATCTCTGATGTAGATATGGAACCATTAGGGATAAAAGCCCGCCTCCAGCCCAGGTACTTCAGCAATAAG
This sequence comes from Vitis rotundifolia, assembly GCA_030254885.1. Taxonomy (NCBI): domain Eukaryota; kingdom Viridiplantae; phylum Streptophyta; class Magnoliopsida; order Vitales; family Vitaceae; genus Vitis; species Vitis rotundifolia. The sequence goes on from CM058151.1 coordinate 20,427,428, forward strand.
GCAGAAGCCTTATCAATGTCTAGATCACGAGCTCGCAGGAATCGCCGGATCATAAAATCATCCAAGTCCTGCAAGCCCAAAGAAAACACAGACAAACAGCTCACATAGTCACATATAGCATACCCATCACACAAGCAAAACAAGAAACAAATACAAATAAAGCCCTCTGATAAACCGGGTGTGCCTGCAAAACTGGTTCTGAATAGAAGCACAGAGGAAATTATTTTAGCTGGAGAAAAATCATCTGTTTTCCATTTTTTTTCCTTGATTTGAGATTGAATTTTCAACGATGAACCTTGTTTTTTTGTCTTCTACCTCCAATTCTGAGAGATTCAATTGCAAGCTTAAATACCAATGTGCAGTGGCCAAAATCAAATACTTAAACCTCTGTATCATATCATTTTGGATGAAACTAAATGATCTGATCTTCATATTTGAGGCTTTACCCATGACAACAAAATCATGAAAATGAAAATAAACCAGTCTTCTAAAATTCTTTCACCAATCAGTGAAATCAAAGTTGTGTCTCATCTGGTCCCTGATACACAACAGAACAGAAAACCCAGCAAAAAGAAGAGGGATGCTAGAATTCTACAACTAGAGGAATTATATTTGTTGGATTCCTCAGCCACAGAAATAGAAGTAGCAGAAAATTATAGAAATTGAAGAATGCAGAGAACAGTCAAATCCCATTTTATCTGTACACCCCCTTGTGGATCCACAAGGTACACCATGAAAACCCAAAATAAAAAATAAGGTTTTCTTTTCTTTTCTTTTTTATTTCCCTTCTCACATTCCATAGTTCCAGTATTCCTAGAGTGGGCAGTGCCCATATGGGTTAACAATAAAGAAAAAGAAACGGGAAAGATAAAAGGAGAATCAGGGGAAATAAGAACCTTGGAAGAGGGATCTTCACTTTCCACACGAGCTCTCATGAGACCCACTTTTCTTTTCTCTACTTCATTGCTTTCCAAGCTATCTTGCAACCCGTTTGCCTCCACCTCCACCTCCATCTCCAAGAATAGAAAGAACAAAAAAAAAAAAAAAAAAAAAAACCTCTGCAACCAAAGCTCCTCTCCTCCACCAGATGGTCCTCTTCTCTAACCTCCACCTCTGCACAGAAAATCAGGTTTGGGAGCGAGAGAGGGAGGGAGAGAAAATTGGATGGGGTCAACTAACTAACCACTATGAAAAAATGCATGCAGATATCATGATTGCTGGAAACAAGAGGTGGGGTTTCGTTTAAAATTCAAACACCCCTTAGACTTTGAAAGGGAAAACTCTGTTTTTTTTCTTCCGTTTCGGATGGTGGTGGGTGGTGTTTTAGTAGTAGGGAACTGTAGAGATTGTAGAAGTGGAAATTAGAGACCTTTTAAGATGCCATAAATTGACCTGACTTATTAGAACCAATTTTCTGGCTTTCCAACCAACCCCACATTATGTAAGGTAACCTTCTGGGCAGTGGGCACACAGTGAGAAAAATCTGGAATACTCCTCTTGGGGGTTGGCCGTTGGCGTGTGAAATAATTCATTTATTTCATTTTGTCGCAATCAAGACATGAATGTTATTACGACAAATTAATATTTTTATCATGTTTTTATTGAGCAAATTTATTCAGTTAAATAATTCTCAATTAAAAAAAAGTATAATTAGAAAAAAAAATACTCAAAAAATAATAATGTTTTGTTTGATTATAAGAAAATACTAAACAAATAATATGATATAAAAAATTATATTTTTTTTATGTTTGATTTTATTATAAAAATATCAAGTAAAATCCATTATAGTCAAAATTAATTAAAAAAATTATGTATTTTTATATAAAAGAGATAAAATAAGATAAATAAATTTAAAGTAATATATACAATAATTTATGATTTTAAATTTATTTTTTCTCGTATAAATTTAAAAAAAAATTAAAATCAATTATCCTATAAATTTTCTTAAAGTAAATAAAATATGTCATATTATTAATTATATTTATAAAAAAAGGCTTTGGATGTAGAAAATAACTTTATAGAGTTGCTTTTTTAAAAAGTATTTTTTTGGCTTATGAATCTATCCTTTTAGCGTGACGTGTTTTTAACTTTAGCTTATCAGAGAAGCTGAAGCTAGAAATAAAAATCTATGATATTGTATATTTAATCAGTCGTATCAAAGTGTATGGTTGAGATTAATAAAGCGAAAATAATAAATGAATATAATATCCCAAAAGTCCTTTTGTGAAAATAGGAGGAAATTCGGTGTGATGGGGTCACAAGTTATGATTCATCAATGCTAGCAATTACCTCTATTTCATTTCGGGTTATTTGATTAAAAAATTCTTTCAAAACCCAAATTTTAAAACCTCCTTTTAAATTTCTTTTTTTAATTTGAAATTTTTTATTTTATTATTTTATTATAAAAATGAATTTTTCCTTTTAAAATTTACATGTAAATACATGAAATGACAAATGACATTTATGTAAAAAATGAATTATTTTTTATGAAAAAATATGAGAATTGTTAGATTCACAATTTTGAAGATTATTTCATTTATTTTAATCAAATATTTCATTTCTTATTAATGTGAAATATTCTCCTAGTAGTTGTAAGCTACCTAATTTTAAAAAGAACAAGAAAAAAAAAAGAGAAAAATAGAAAATAGATAAATAAAAATAAAAGAACACAAAAGGAAAAAAAAGTGAATATTAAAGAGAAAAAAAAAAAGAATAAAGGAGATACATCTAGATAAATTTATATTTTAAGTTTTGGAAAAGTAAACATAAATTTTCTTTATCATCTTTATTTTTAATCAAATATATATATATATATATATATATATATATATTTTAAATTTTTTAAAAATAATTTAAATTTTATGGACTCATTAATTAAAGATATTATCTTGAATAGTTAAATGTATTACTTATATAATTAAAATATAGTAACCGGATGATTAAAGAATATACTTTGAGTAAAAAGTAGGTAAATTCTTAATTATTTTTAAATAGATGTATAAAGTTTGAATTTTATAACTTAAATTTATATTTTTTTAACCATAATGGCGAAGGTTTAAACTTCCCATTGGCATTAATTGTGGTATTGTTTTGTAACAACTTGAATTTTCCACCCCTATTTGAACACATTTCTTTTTAAAATAAAATTTAAAAAATTGTTTATAATTATTTTTTAAAACAAAATTTTATTTGAAAACTTAAATATAAAAAACAACTTTTGATGTTATTATTCATAAAAGTACTACAAGGTAAATATATATAAAACATTTTTAGTTATAAAAAAATAACAAAAAAAACAACTAAAATTTATATTAAAAAATAATTTATTATCATAAATTCATCAAATATATTTTTTGAATTAAAAATTTGTTTTAAATTCAGGGCTTCCAATAATAATCTTATTATTTTTCAGCTATTTCTAAAAATTGAAAACTTTATAATTTCCAAATTGATGGGCAGATAGCTTCATCCCATATATTGAATAATTCAATCAATGGGCACTTTCTTCCTCAATCATATGGCTGAGAGGAACCCAACCCAAGACATAGAAACATTTTTCCTTCCTTTGACCTTAAACTTTTGCCCAGCCAGCGCCCACTGCCCAGAGGGTTACCTTACTCCATGTGGGGCTGGTTGGAAAGCCAGAAAATTGGCTGTAAGTCAGGTCAATTTATGGAATCTTAAGAGGTCTCTAATTTCCGCTTCTACAATCGCTGCAGTCTACAACTACCAAAACACCACCCACCAGGGCCACCACCATCAAAAAGGAGGAAAATTGGCTTTTGCTGAAAGCTTGAACCGGAAATAAAGGATAAGGATTAAGAGTGTCTTTTATGGAGTTTTTATTCAAACTATTTTTAGTTAAAACATCCTTTCTAAAATTATTTTTTGAAATAATTGCTTATCAAATATGTTTCTTCATAAAGCATTGCAAGTATTGCGTTTTTCACTTTAAATTCTTAATTTTATTAAACATTTAATTTTGTTTTCTTATATTACAATTGCTTTGTAAAAGCATTGTCAAATAAACTTCAGACCCTAAGATCGAAATATTTCATAATGGGTGATTATATAATTGAATAGAATTAAAAACATGATTGTAAATTGAAATCTAGCTAATGTATTAATAATAGTTATAAAATGATATATTTTTAAGAGATGACATACTAATTGTTATGAATAATGAATTTAATTTAAAAATTAAAGGCATTTTTAAAATAATATGGATTATCATAATAAAATAAATAATCTTACAAATTCTATTAAGATACTTGAAAATATATTTGATAAAATACGCTATCTTATCTCTACACATATCTCACGTGTCATAAATTTGTTCTTTTCATCGATTTTTTTATTTGTTTATTTATTTATTTAAAAATTATAAATTTATAGTGCAAAAAAAGAAATAAGAAATAAGTTTAATATATTGTAAAATAATACTAATATATACAAATTATTTTTATATACTAAATAAAATAATATAACAATTTGTATTCAAAATTTTTAAGTATTTTTATCATGAATATTAATTGCAAGTAAATAAAAAAAATTACTTATTAAATTTTAAGTTGTAGAAAAAATTCTAAATAATTCAAAAGATATTTAAATTTTTTTTATACGACATGGATAATTGTTAAACAACTATAAAATTACTATTTGCATCTCTCTCTCTCTCCCTTTCTCTCTTCAATTATCTTACAATTTCATTTATTTATTTATTATTTGCTTAAAATTTGTAAAAAATATCAACACTTAATTTATCCACCTAACTTGTTTACCTTAGAATTAATTAGATTGACTTTACAATCGTCTCCATACCAATCCAAGAGTATGGTAGACTCTTCCATGTATCAAGATATCTTTTAGATATTTCCATCAAAGATGTCTAATGAAATAACATTCAAATGTTTACCAAAGTTTGAAGCAAGGTCTAGGAAGTTCAATTGGGTCCAACATATTTGATGCTGCCTTTGGCTTCCTTCATTACATTTACGGAGGAAGCCAAACACACCGACAAAATAGGAAGGGTTGGAGCCTTTCGAGTGAAATCAATCTAAATATGGAAAGCTTGAGACGGAAGAGGACCACTTCAGTAAAAAAAAAAAAAAAAGAAGACAAATAGTCCATTATGGCATGTTTCTCTAATTAATGAATGAGGTAATACAAGTAACCTCATGTTATTAGCCCACGTGTGTGCTTATATATATAAAAAAAAAGATCCAAAGCACATCATTTTATCCTTTGGGATTTTCTCTCCATCCTGTGGATCAATATTTGTCATAAATTTCTCTCTCTATCCTCAAGGAAGCCCAAAACTAGTGTCAAATTAGAACTTTCTAAATTATGTTTACCAAACATAATAATCTTATGCTTGGGTACGAGATATACAATGTTATGTTTGATTTTTGAAAAATTTGAGAAAATATAAGTAATAAAATAAATAGAAAAGTAAAATAAAATAAAATAAAAAATGAAAGAAAATAAAAAAAAAGATTTAAAATCAATAAATTATTTTATATGCTACTTTAAATGTATTTCACTTACTTTTCCTACTTTATATAAAAATTAAATAATTTAAAAATATATAAATTCTTAACTAATTTTAATTATATTTAAATTTTTTTGATATTTTTTGAGTTAAAAACAAAAAATAATAAAAATATTTTTTTTTTAATAATTTTTTTTTCTTTCGTACTTTCCAAAACCAAACATAGTCCAAATATTTTGAAAAAAAAAAGGGTAATATAAAATTATTTCTTTCACTATTCATAATTAGAAATCCAATTTACATAAATGTTTCAATGCAAACAACTATTATAATAAAAATAAATTTTGAGAAAGTTTTCTATTTTCCAATTTAATTAAATATTGATATAAAAATATCATGTTAATAGAATTTTTAAAAAAATATGATTTTTTTTTTTGGGTCATCCAATGTAATAAGGTTTTTATTTTACAAAATCAAGAATACTTTGGGTAGATTGATGAATTTATGTAACTTTGGCCTACCACCATATATGAACATGATGTGTGAAAAATGGATCATTTGCAAGATGATTCACACTTTTGGAAAAATAAAAATATACGATTGTTTTATCCATTTAATCAAATAATCCTGAAGTTTTTTTCCGCCACATGCACAAAATTAGGGATTGGCATGACGTTACCTTAAAAAACTGGGATCTCATATGCCAATGTATCATTTTAAAATTCATGTTGCAGAAAAATTCTCGTGTCTTGCTCATGGAATTATACACCTTACCTTAGAAAAAAATCATATTCCTAAGTAACATTATTTTATATATGGACAGCACCAAGCGAAGTTAGAGACGGCCACGTCGTTTCATTAGGAAGCATATATTAGTAGTAATATGGTCGTAGCGTTACTATTATATTTTTACCCATAAAAAACCAACTTAGTAGTTGGTGAAAATAAATAAATAAATAATGGGGTAGGTTAATTTAACGCGCAATGGAACAGCTAGGGCAGACACGTGAGGGACAAGTGGGTCCGATGTTTGAAAGCTGATTTAGGCCAAATTGCTTGGATGCATGTTGGATCACGAGTATGATTCATCAACTTGGGCTTCACCTCACTGATTTGCTTTTGACAGCAAAAGAAAAAGGCTAAAAAGATAAAAACAGTTTTAATTTCAAAATCCAAAATGATGTGTTCCTTTCAATTGGGATGGATAGCTTATCATGCATATTCCTATTTCTGTCACTAGGATCAAATAATTCAAATTATCACTATACATTTAGTTAGGTCCTGTTTGGATATGTTTTTTCTTTATTTTCAAATTTTGAAAATAATTTAAAGAGAAAATGTATAAAGCCAAAAGATTTTTTTATTGGGAAAAAAAGGAAGATAAGATACTCTCACTGTCTTACAGTACTAGAAGAAAGATATTTCAGGATGGGTTTGAGCTGAACGATGAGTGATCAGTACATCCCCCATTTTAGCAACATAGAAATCGAGGGGACGATCTCATTTTAGCTTTCGATGAATCGAGTTGATTGTATGAGGACAAATACTTCATTTTCTTTTCTCCTTTAGTGGCCAACTGTCTCATATGATATAGAAATGCTTTCATAATAAATTCTATGACACGTATTTCTCTATCAGTGGCTGTAACTTCTCTACCACAATTTAATGATGAAGCATTGATATAGCACATTGAATGGAGTTGGGTTGTTCAAGCATTTTAAGATGGTAATGAAAGATTGCCTCCCACCTCTTTCTTTCTTTCTTTCTTTTATATATATATATATTTATTATTATAGCTTTTTGTCTCCGTATAATTGAGAGAAGTGAAGTTAGAGTTAACTCAAGTTCAATTACATTTAAAAAAAAAAAAAAAATCAATTCAAACTTAATTCAACTTCATCTTATTTTTATTTATGTTTTTTTTTAAATATCGTGTTTGGCTTAGATATGTTATGATAAACTTAGGTTGTGTTTGACAATGATTTTAATAAATATTTTTTTTAATTTTTTTAATAGTTAAAAATATAGATTTTTTAGTATTAAAAAATGTTAAAAACACTTTATAAAATTATTATCAAACACAATATTAGAATGTATTTGATAATGATTTTATAAAATTGCCTCTCACCTCTTTCTTTCTTTTTTTAAATGAAAAAATAAAATAAATTGTTCTACTTATTATTTCTTACGGCCTTTGTCTCATAATAATTGAGAGAAGTGAAGTTAGAGTTAACTCAAGTTCAATTACATTAAAAAAAAAAAAAAAAAAAATTCAACTTCATCTTATTTTTATTTATATTTTTTTTTAATATTGTGTTTGCTTTAAATAGGTCATGATAAACTTAGATTGTATTTGACAGTGATTTTAATAAATATATTTTTTTTCACATTTTTAATACTTGAAAATACAAATTTTTAATTATTAAAAATGTCACACAATATTCATTTCTCATATATTTTCCCATTTAATGAGTTACAAGATATATAGATACAATAACGGGATTTTAGGAAGCTATTCTTAGCCTATACAAGGTCTACGGCTAGAATTATAGTTGACCCTTGAATAAGGGAATTTCTACCGTTAATGTTTCTATAAATCTGTTGATTTATAACTCACGTTAATAAAAAAAATTAAAAACACTTCATAAAATTATTGTCAAACACGTTCTTATAATATATTTAACAGTATTCTATAAAACGTTTTTAAAGTTTTTAACACTTGAATTATAAGATTTTTTAAGTATTAAAATTATTAGAAGTATTTCTTAAAATCACTATCAAATATGTTCAAATTGATTTTTTTAATAATATAAGTATTTTTTTAGATTTTTTTAAGTATTTCCTAAAATTTTTCAAACACCTATTTTACTTTTCAAAAACAGGTTTTAGGCTAAAAAAATACTTTCTAAAATCATTAAATGAAGTTTTAAATTGGTTGGATTAATTTGGAAACATAAATCAATTTTGAATTGTATAAAGTTGATATTGATTTAACTCATTGATAATTACCTTTTAAACTTACTTTGTGTGCCTCTATCCAAAAATTTAAACGTAAATGATATAATATTTCAAAATAATAATAAAAAAGGAAAAAATAAATTTATCTATCTTTCTAATAAAATAAAATATTTTAAAATTATACAATAATATTAAATTATAAAATATTAAATAGGTTTCGAGTTAGGTTCAGATTACTTGAACCAAACTTGAGTTAAGTTGGGTTTGAGGAAAAATGAACCTAAACCCAATCAACTTATTAAAAATGATTGCTTAAACCACCTAATAAATAAGGTTAGGTTAGGTTAGGTTAGGTTAGGTTAGGTTAAGCCACCTAAGTTACACTTCCATGTTTAGTTATGGTATCATTACACTTTTATAAACACAGTCCGAGAGAAAGCTTAAAGAGCTCAATTGGGCTGAATACACCTTGATAAGAGACTTATTTTGCCCCACCTTGTAGGCCCAAAGAGCCCAATTGGGGAATGAGTACCCTGTCAATGGATTTGGCTTGTTATAGACTAGAAGACATGATGGAGATGTTGCTTTGGTAACTAAAGTTAAAACCTCGTGAGAAAAAATAACTAAAACAAATGGAGTTGACCATGTTGCATTGTTAAATGAATCCTTCCATCAAAACTTTAGAATCAGAAAGAATGAAGGATAAAACTATATATATAGGTATTGAAATATTATATAAAATGATTAATGATGACTTGAATCTGTATTTTTTAATATGAAAAATAAAATAATTATTGTAAATCGATTCCAAGTTGAAGAATGAAAAAAATTGAATATTCATTGATCAAATCATTCACTCCATAGTCCGATAGATCTTTTGAAGAACTAATTAATCAGACAAGAATAAAGATAGAGCCTCAAATATTTGAAGTAGTTTTGAATTTACTTTACAAATTTGGAAAATCTTTGGATTTCCGTTGCCAAGTTCCCCATTTTTGTATTTTAAATTGTATCTCAAAAGTCAAGTTTGTTTTATTTATAGATATTAAACACTAAATTTTAATGATTTTTCAATTGCTTAAAATTAATATTTAGGCATATTTAAAAGAACTATATTTGATAGTATTTAACCCTTGAAATATTATTTAAAAGATAGTTGGTAGTCATCAACTTTTTGTACAAATGAGTTTATCAAATTTATATATATTTTTTATTTTAATAATTATATTTGAATTATCATAATTTATATATCTTTTATTTAAATTGGAAGATAATTTTTTTTGGGACAATTGTGTTTTGGACCTAATTTGACCCAAATAAGCTTTAACCCAAAAAAAGTGTGAAAATCGAGAAGAAGGATATGAAATTTTTATCTTTCCAAAAATAATCTTTATGAACTATGAAAAAAAAAAAGAAATAGAAAAACATTAATTTAAATTTTATTTCTTTTGTAAACCTCAATAAAATTTAATTTAATTTAGTGATTTTGAAAAAAATGCACCATTTTCCAAAAAAATAAAAATAAATTATTATTATTATTATTTAAAATGGAAAATATATATATTTAAAATTGTGTATATAAAAAATAACTAAAAATATGTCAAATTTATTTTTTTTAAATGATATATTTTTTTTAAAAAAATTAGTTTTCTAAAAATAATAAATTTTTTAAAAGAATTATTTAAAAAAATTAAGATAAAAAAGTTTGTCAAACATTGTGATAAAAAATACTTAAAATAGTTTTAAAGGGTATATTGGTCTCTTTATATTTTATATTATTTTCATCAATTATACAACTTTTATGGATCAAATCTTAATTTTTGGACCCAACTGAATCCAGAACACTATTATCCTAATTTTTTTTGGGACATGCTGTACGTGATTTTATTTTATTTATAAAAAATTTATGTCACATTGTCACAATTTAAATTAATTATAAAATTAATTTTTTTTTGACACATGACTAATTTGGGCATGTAGTAAATGGTAGAAGATTAAACTTTGACCTTCTACAACTGGATTAAGAGAGAGGGAGATTGTTTAATCCGACGGACAAGAGAGAGGAAGACCATTTAATCGGACGGACATGTAGCTGGAGTAAAATTCTAAGTTTTGATAGCAATTTCTAAAAATTATTTTTTATTATTTTCAAGTGTAAAATTCCATTTAAAAGTCAATTATAAAAACACTTTTTAACTCATTCTTCGTATTGGTTTCATGCGCTTACATACATCGGAACGTTTCGGAGCAATTCTTAATATTTGTAATTATTTTTGGAACAATCTATGAAAAAAAAAACATTTGAAAAACACTTGGATTTATTTTGAAAAATTTTCATTTTTACCTCTAGACTGAAGGAAATGAATAAATGAGACAGAATGAAACTAATAAAAATGTCGGTCGGATTCTGATACGATGCAGATCGGGTCCTCGTCCTCTATAATATTTTAACAATAAGATTTACATCACATCACGCCGATTCTTCCGAGATCAACGGTGGAAAACACAGAGAGAAAGACTTTGGTGGGACAGAAGAGGCGAATGTATTAACTACTATAAGCCTTGAAACAGCCTGCTTGGTGTATGAGATAGACCTGTCATCAAACCCCTCTGATTCAAGCATTACCTGCAAATCCCATTCACCAAAACGCGTCGTTTCGACCCTTTTCTCCGTTTCTTCAAGCAACTCTTCTCATTGTTTTCTCTATCAGTCCTTGTGACCTGAAACTTTCAATTTGTTATTCAGTGTCAAAACCTATACTCTAAGGAAGCCTTTCAACCACTGCCCCATACGACGTCCCAACCACATTGTCTCCATAAAAGTATTGCCCTCTTCGTCTTCTTCGGGACGAACCCACAAAAACCCAGTTCGATTTCTTCATCGGTTTCATTGATCTGGGGGTTTTGGGGTGAAAAGAGAGAAAAAAAAAATGGGGGTTTGGATTTGGGTTTTGGTTTTTGGGTTTGTTTGGGGAATTGGTGCTCATGGGCTTGACCGTCATCCACATACGGAGCGAATTTCAGGTGAATTAGCTGTGAAATAGTTCTTTTTGTCTTTTTCTTTTTTGGTGATTTGACTTGGGTTTTTTCTGTTTTTGTAAACTCTTGTTTAGGTTGAAGATTGAAACTATAGGGATTTTACTTGGTTTATGGATTTGTACTTGTTTCTGCTTTTGTGCCTTTGAGTTCTGTTCTTAATGGAAGTGAATGTTGGGTGAATCAGAACAAGTATGGCTATGGTTGATTTGAAATCAGTTTGTGCTTTAGATTTTGTGGGACTCAGTCAAGATGAAATTTGGGTACTTGTCCTTCTCCCCTTCCCCCTTTCCTGCCTTCTCCCCTTCTCCATAATCAACACCACGAACAAAGCAAAAAGAACACCATTTCTGGGTTTTTGGGCTCATGGAATGCTTTTGTCTGGTGGCTAGAGCTGGGTGGGAAGTGAAGCTTTTCTGTGGTTTGAATATAGATAATATCCTGGTTTTATAGACTTGGATTGCAGGTTCTATATCATTGTGTATTTGAAATTCAATTGTTCATATTATTTGCTTTTCCATCATATCATTTTTCTTTTGAGGAGATTAGCTCCATGATTAGATGAGGAACAGGGACAATTAAGGCTTTGTGTGGATCTTTTGAGTATGAGAGCTTAAGAAGGGAATTTTTTATCATCAAAGTTCCCGAGAGTTAAACAATTCTAAGTTCTCTTGAGCAGTTTGATTTAATGGGGACTCTGAAGCATGTAATCTGAACTCCACTTTGGGTTTCAATGAATGCAGGAAGTGCTGGTGATGTCTTGGAAGATGATCCAGTAGGAAAGTTGAAGGTTTTTGTGTACGAGCTTCCAAGCAAATACAACAAAAAGATCCTTCAGAAGGACCCCAGATGTCTCAACCATATGTTTGCAGCTGAAATTTTCATGCATCGGTTCCTCTTGTCCAGCCCTGTTCGAACCCTCAATCCTGAGGAAGCAGATTGGTTTTACACTCCAATATACACGACTTGCGACCTTACACCGAATGGCTTGCCATTGCCCTTCAAATCACCAAGGATGATGAGAAGTGCAATACAGCTCATTTCTTCAAACTGGCCTTACTGGAATCGGACAGAAGGGGCTGATCACTTCTTTGTTGTGCCTCATGACTTTGGAGCCTGCTTTCATTACCAAGTAAGACCATCGTATTCTTACATACTAGTTAGGATTTTTTTCAAAATCTAGTACTTATATCATGATATTGGTATGCTACATACAATGCTTTCTTCTCCTGGTGAACTACAAGAAGGGAAGGTTGATACCCCTTCTGATTTTTTCCAGTCTGATTTGAGTTGGAAAAGTTATCTGATTGGATAACTGTACTAACCACAGATTCTGGAATGATTCACCCTTTGTTGTGTCCACTACTTTCCTAGTCCCTTAAGTTCACCAGGATGTCAATCATATAACATTATTACGTCTTTTCACTTAAGGTAGACAATACGTCCGAAATTTCTTCTCATACTACAGCAACAGCATTCTTGGCATTATGCAATATAATGGATGCCCTGACAAACTCAGGAGGGTTGTACTAGAGAGGAAATCAATCTGCTGCTTGAAGTTTCATGTTACACTAATAAGAATATATAATAATTCAAGTCATGATTAAATCTCGAGAGAATTGAAAAAAAAAAGTTATGAAAATCAAATAAATAACAAATAATCATTCCTATATGCATAGACACTTATAGTACTTGTGTACCCGTCTACTACACTGTTTCTTAATATTTAGATGTTAGAGATGATATTCTCATTGTCAAAGACATGGTCAACACCCTTCTATATATCACCCATGTCTTCACCCTCAATAATTTTAGAAAAAAAGAAACCTGAATGATGTACTCTGTTTTGTTCTTTCTTTTTTCCTTTTTTCAAATTTATATTACAAAATATTCAAAATGTATATGCAGGATTTAAACCAAATTAGGTTTAATTGTATAAATATATAACATTATCTAAGTGGAAACATATGTGTCTACAAAAGGCAATAGCTATCTTAGATTTAAAGGGAAAAGTAGGTGGAAGGAAAATGCAGTTAAGAAACTTGCATTGTTCTAGAGTGTGGTACATACTATAAAAGCTTCGCCAGGTGAATGCATTGTATAAACCGTCCAAGCTCACTGAAATCTGATACTCATTGAATGAGTCATAGGTTTTGTAGGTTTTTATCTTACACCTTGTTTCCAGATTGAGCACATGAAATTGATTTGTGTCGGTTGATATATCTAACAACATTCTATGCTTAAGACCCTGAGAAAAAGGTAGCTTTTTCTTGCTTCTTTTTGTCAAATTGTGGCTGGAACAAGATTCCCGTCTAAGTTTATGTTTTTCAGGTTCATATGAATGTGAAATCCTGCCTACATCCGAATTGAAAAATATTAATTGTACTTTATCTTGGCATAACTCACATGTGAGTGTTCCATCTTTGTTCATATTGTGTAGGAAGAGAAAGCTATTGAACGGGGGATTCTCCCATTACTCCAACGTGCAACCTTGGTTCAGACTTTTGGACAAAGGAACCATGTGTGCTTGAATGAGGGTTCAATCACAATTCCGCCATATGCTCCCCCACAAAAAATGCAGGCCCACCTAATTCCCCAAGAAACCCCTCGGTCCATCTTCGTTTACTTCCGTGGTTTGTTTTATGATGTGAATAATGACCCTGAAGGTGGTTACTATGCAAGGTATGTGGGTTAGTGTTTTTTTTCCTTTTTCCTTTCCTCTGATTGAGAATTGCATTGAAATTTGATACCATGGGCAATTGAATAATAGGGCTTAGGTTTGGTGATTCCTACTTGCAGTCACCACATCAGTCCTGAATCTATGTGAATTATCACCACACAGATGTGATATTTCATCAAATGTGGTACAACATCTATTAAATATGTTCACCAAGTAAGTTACCAACCTTTGGGACCAAGCAAAAGGGCATTTTGAATGAAGCAGGTGGTCACCAATAAAATATGTATTTAATGTTTAAATTATGTTTGGAAGTAGGGTTTAAATACCAGATCCATTCCATTCTGGAGTAAATCCTGATCTCCAAAATGTTCTTATGAACTAATCTTTTGCTCGTCATCTTGGGTTTGCTGGTTGGAGAAGGCCTACTTTGGTGTGGCTGAATCCGAGCTTGGTTAAAGCACCCATGTCCTACCCAGTATTCAATGTTTTCTTATAGCCTTTATTAAGGGATCATATGTATCATGTTGTTAACTTGCATAAAAATTTAAGATATGTATTAGTACTTATCTGCCTTTTGTAGGAAACAAGGAAGCAACATCTTGTATGTTTCATGGCTTTGTCTTTTATATTAGGTCCTTTTGGTTGAATGAATCAACTCCTATCTAACTCTTTTAATTGACCGACAGAGGTGCAAGGGCAGCAGTTTGGGAGAACTTTAAGGACAACCCACTCTTTGACATCTCCACTGAGCACCCAACGACATATTATGAAGACATGCAACGTGCTATTTTCTGTCTATGTCCCCTGGGTTGGGCCCCTTGGAGCCCCAGGCTAGTTGAGGCAGTGATATTTGGCTGCATCCCTGTCATCATAGCAGATGACATTGTCCTACCCTTTGCCGATGCTATCCCATGGGAGGAAATTGGAGTGTTTGTAGCAGAAGAAGATGTCCCTAACCTTGACACCATCCTTACATCCATCCCACCAGAAGTAATCCTACGAAAACAGAGACTGCTAGCGAATCCTTCAATGAAGCAGGCAATGTTGTTCCCCCAGCCTGCCCAATCAGGAGATGCTTTCCACCAGATACTGAACGGTCTAGCTCGCAAGTTGCCGCACAACAAGAATGTTTTCTTGAAGCATGGGGAAAAGGCCTTAAATTGGACAGCAGGGCCTGTAGGAGACCTAAAACCATGGTGACAGAAGCAGCATTTTTCATACCAGCACATGGTTGTATTCCCCTTTCACTGTCTTGCCCTGTCTCTAACCAGCTGGAGTTTGTGTCAAACTGTCAAGTATGTTGAGTCTATACCCAGATGTAAATCCCCATTGTTCTTATTTTAATCTCACCATTTGTTGAGATGCTTAACAGTTTAAACACATATGCCATTTTGTAGGTATAGGTGTTTGGCGTAGTGCTTGTGCTTTGCAACAGTTATTGTTTGATTTAAGTCAAAGGTTCTACATTTTGGTTTTTTCCAATTCTAAGGTTATGTTTGGATACCAGAAATTATTAAAAAATGAAAAAAAAATGTTAAAAAAAAAATTATTTCTCGTGTTTGGTTTTACACTAGAAAATACGAGATGAAATCAAATATGATTAAAATTAATTAAAAATTTCAATATTTTTAAATTATTTAATCTTATATAAAAAATTTAAAATAATTAAAATAAGTTTAAAATAATATATAAAAATAATTTATACATTGAAAATCTATTTTTCATTTTTTTTCTTTCTAGTTTTTTCTTTTCCTTTTATTTTCTTTTCCTTATATTTTTATTCAAATTTTTTAGAAACTAAACATACCCTAAATGAATTGAATTAGGAGATGAAAATAAATTGGAATTTTCAGTACAATGAGGGTATTGCATTATTCATTCATTAGTTTTTATTATCATTGTGGGCGTCCCTTGAGCCATAATAAAGGTCACATTAGTGGGGTTAGGTTTACATTGGGGCCAGTTTGATACTCTGTTGAACATGTGACTGATCCCCCATTCCACATATTATAGACTATAGTACTATTATCATTTTTGTAGTAAATTTTCAGATGGTTCCAATGTGCCACCACCTGCTTTGCAGTAGAACCCTAAAAATCTTGTTTCCAATGGTGCATTTAAGGGTAAAATATTGGGAAATGTTTTTATTGACTTAATAGCTATGATTAGTAATTTTTTGATTGAAATGTCTTTAAAAAATTAATTTGAGGTGTTTTTTTATTTATTATTATTTATAGAATATTTTAAAAAACAATTAAAAATATGAAGAGTATTTTATTAATTTTTAGATGGTATATAAGTTTTCCAAAAATCAATAAAACTATTTTCCATATTTGATGTTCTAGACAAAATTTCTTTCCAAAAATAATTAAAATTTTTATTTTTACCTTATAAAGTGTTTTTTTTTTTTTTCTGGAGAATTGTTTTTTAAAAAATAACTAAAAAGCCTTCCGCTTGTTCAAGAAGCTTTTTCAAATATTATTGTCTTTCCAAAATGACTTTTGACGTTCAAATGCACCTTTCAACCCCTAAAAATCTCAGGAGAATTTTACATTGTATTGAAGTATTGGAAAATGAGTTGGAACTTATAGGTGGTAATATTTGGATTATGACTCAAATTTAATCTTCATCTTCAAAAAATATGCTAATTCTAAACAAGATTAGATTTCACTTTCCATATTTTTTTCCCTTCCATTTTCTCACTTTCAAATACCATTTCAAGATTCAAATGCTTTGCAACCTTCTTAATCTTCAATTCAAAATTAAATGTATCCTCCATATCTAAACTCAAAAGTTTTTTCCTTCCACTTTCTCACAAAGCTCCTTAATTCACAAAAAGGGAAATGAAAAAGGGAAATCCTTCAAGTGGCTTCATAATTTTTTTCCCCTAGAAGCTTTGTCACAATCACAAAAGCCACCCTTTGAGTGCCTTCAAAGGTTACAAGACAAAGCGACCAAACTCAATTTGGAGATTCATATCTAAAAATCTTAGTACATATCAAACATTTCAAAATTTATTCTAACAAATCTAATGTAATTCTTCTTAGGGTTAAGTATATTTTAATTTTCCACATTTTATTCTTTCACATAAAAAAATCCAATAATTTACTTCTCATATTTACTAAATAATGTCATTTCATTTTTTTTGTTGTAATTTTATTTATTTTCACTAACAAAAATAGTTATTTATTCTGCATTTAAATGATTATTATATCCTTATATTTTGAGTTTTTAATTTTTATCCTTTTTGGGTATTTAATTTTTTCATTATTAAAAGATGAATATATATATATATATATATAAGAGGCTGGGGTTGGTGGGGAGATAGCATTAAAGGTTGTTTGGTGTACCAAAAAAAAAAAAACACGTAGAAAAACTCAATTGACCCATAGCTTCACTTCACTCTTCAATGGGATTGACGCCAAAATAATAATAATATAGAATTAAAAAAGTTGGTGGTAAAACCAGAATTACTGTTTAACCCTACCTCAACATGACCTCAAAGTGATGGCTGGTCCAACTAAAAGGGCAGAACCGACATTTCAATCATAGCCATCAACGCAAATCTCCAACCATTCTTCCCATTTTTGCCCTTCTTCTCCCTCACCTGTCGACGTCTTCCACCTGCCCAGTCAAAACCAAAAATCCAGATTTAGCCTTCCCTTTAAAACCCTAACCCTTTCCTTGTTTATATCGTAATCATAAAAATAAAGGGAATTCACCAAACCCTTTTCTCTCTGTGATCCCATATTCCCATGGCTTCCATTTCCAAGCTCGTAAGCCCTAGTCCTGTGGCTTCTTCTTCTGTTTCTGGTTCTTTGAAGTCCAGATCTTTGCAGCCTAAGTGTTTGATCGATTTTCACAGCAGAGACGTTTTCAATGCTAGAGCTTCGTCTTCTAGGTTGTCCGTTCGGAACGACGTCGTCAGGGGATCATTGATGTAAGCTTTTGCCTTTTGTTCTTCTTTTTTGAAATTTTTTTGTATTGGGATGTTGTGATCTTTGTTTGGTTTGGTTTGATTTGATCTTTTACTGTGCGAGTATCAGTTGGAGAAATCTTACTGTATGCAGATTTGTGAATATATTGAATGAGTTGGAGGAATTGTTTGAATGAATCTGTTTAGGATTGTTTGATCGTAGTGCTTTCAACTAAGCAAGGCCATTTTGTATGTATTGTGGGTTTATATTTGTATTTGTATTTGATGGTGATACTTTGATTTGATGTCATGACCATATTCTCCTGGTGAAAAATTTATGAAGGAAATGCTTCTCAAGGTTTAATGGCATGTCATGTTAATATTTCTGAAATTAAGTCCCTTTCAATGAAATGGCTCAGCTGTTGTTTGTATTGTTAGATTGTTATTAATCGGATGGTTTGGTACAATGTGGCTTTTTTTTTGGACCTGCTGGTCAACTCCTAAGCTAAATTCAGCTTCTTGGTGGTTGATTGTGTAAGGCTATGTTTGGATAGGGAAAATTTGAGGAAGACAAAGAAAATACAGAGGAAAAGTAGGACGGAATGAAGGAAAATAAAAAAGCGGTCTAGAATCTATAAATCATTTTATTTGCTACTTCAAACTTATTTTACTTATTTTTCCTATTCTATGTAAAGATTAAATAATTTAAAATATGTATAAACTTCTAACTAATTATAATTATATTTGATTTTCTTTTGTATCTTCCACGATAAACCAAACATGAGAAAATCATTTTTCTTAGCAATTTTTTTTTTCTTTCTTTAATTCTTTTTGGGAATCAAATGTAACCTATATGATTTTTGTCATTTCATTTCATCTTGGGCCTAGGACTATTGCTTTGTACCCATGGTGACTGCTGTAATTGGTCAATAAGGCTGTAAGGGGAAAAACAACATAAAACAATGCTTTATGAGTTAATTTGTCTGGCGAACCCCTTTCATTTGAACCAAAATATTTATTATTAGTAACAATTGTTCAGCTTTATGTTTTCTTTAATGATAAAAGCAAGGAATTGGTTATATCAATGGAATTAGACTCCATGCTTGGATTTGGATTTGGATTGAAAGTTGAAACTTATGCCTTGAATTTACATACAGAATTTCAAGCTCACTATTTAATTAAAAAATTATAAGACAAAGTGCATTCAATCATGTATTAGTGATTGGATTCTTGTGATAGTTGCTTGTTGTTTCATTTTTCTCTAATTCTAAAGTTTAATTTTTATAGGCTTTCTCTGATTGTAAAGTTTGAGAAGTTCTCATTCGGTTATATTATTTATTACAGTGTCAGATGTTCCCAACTTGAGGGAAATGGAAGCCAAATAAAGAGAACAACTCTTCATGATCTCTATGAGCAGGGAGGGCAGAGCCCATGGTATGATAACCTCTGCAGGCCTGTTACCGATCTCCTTCCACTGATTGCAAGTGGTGTCAGAGGTGTAACCAGCAACCCAGCGGTAATTACACATACCTTTTTTCTTATTCTCTTTGGTTCTTCCCCTGTTCCAACAGGTGTGGAGGATATTTCTTTTGATAGTAGAAAGGAAAGGGGGCAAAAAGAAAGTGAAAGAAACTGTTTTTGAATTGATATGATTGTATTTTCACATGTTTCTTTTGTCATTTTCATTTATTAGTTGCAATCTCTTGCAATGAGCTATTCTATTTATATGGTTGCAGATTTTCCAGAAGGCGATATCATCTTCCAATGCTTACAATGAACAGTTCAGGTATATATATATATTTTCTAAATTATAATTCCATCATGTTAACAAGTCAATTTCATGATTCTTTTCAGATGACCTCTACCCATTTAAGATCTCCCAAGGTGGGTGGAGCTCATCTGCAAGGGTGAACCATGAAAAGGTTCATCAAGGGGATTGTGATGGAGTGAGAAAGATTGCAACTTGTTAGTTTTTAGTCATCAGAATGTTGTGTATAAAGTTTGTATTCGTATGAGTAGTCAGATTTCAGAAGAGCTTGCTGGTTGGCACATGCTTTGGCTGTCTGGAAGTTAGTTATGCTGCTCTTGCAGAACCTGGAATCCAATACTAACATCTGAGTTGATCCTTCAGAGTTGGTAAATCTAACATTTTAAACCTCTGGATTCTGCAGGGAACTTGTACAAGCAGGAAAAGACATTGAAAGTGCATACTGGGAGCTTGTGGTGAAGGACATCCAAGATGCGTGCAGACTTTTTGAGCCAATCTATGATGAGACGGATGGAGGAGATGGCTATGTTTCTGTTGAAGTTTCTCCAAAGCTTGCTGATGATACTGTAGGGACTATAGAAGCTGCAAAATGGCTTCATAAAGTGGTTGATCGCCCTAATGTCTACATAAAGATCCCAGCAACAGCTCCATGCATCCCTTCAATCAAGGAAGTTATTTCACTTGGCATTAGTGTCAATGTAACTGTAAGTTTTCGCTATGCATCCTTGATTACCTACAATTTTAGAAGTATACTAGTAAAATTGGAAAAAGGTTAAGTTGTCTTGGCATGATTGACCACTACATTGCTCTTATAATCTTATACTGGTAGGTGATCCTAGCAATCTGGGTTCTGGTTAAGCTATTGATTAGTGGAAAAGTAGTTTTAAGGTAAATTATGTCATCGAGCCCAAGTGACAAGTGTGATGGAATAGAACTTTTAGCCTTTGGGGCAGGGTTCAAGTGGTTGGGGATTGGGGTAAGGTTGTGGGTGGTCCAGGTTCGCTTCTAGTGGGGACCAAACAAAAAATAAAAAAGGAATGGAACTTTTATAGGATGAGCCTCCTCTGTTGCTGCAAAATGTTAGAATTTGCTCCATTAGTTCCTTTTGTTGTTATAAGTTACAAATGAAGAAAAAAATATGGTCAGTCATCAACAACTGTTTTTTTCTCGTTCCTTTTTTTTGGGCAATAAAACTGCGTACTTTTCACTCTGTTTACCTTGAACTGTCCTCTCTCGTATACTGCAGAAGTTCTGCTCCATCTAAGCTTTTCAGGAAAAAAATAAAAAGGGAAAAAAAGAAAAAGAAAAATGAAAAAACTGTCTGGCAGTGCTATTGGCTTTCCACTACTACCCTGAGGGAAAAAGGACTCACTGTTTGTGAATTAAGCATTCTTTTGAGAAATTGGGACACATGCATAAAAAATGTCTTTTTCCTCTTGCTCCCTTTTGATCCAACGGCCACTATCATTTCAAAGCAGCTGTCTAAATATTGGATGATAAATAAGAATCCTGAATAGATTTCACCAACTGGGTTCTAGGAAGATGGAGGAACATGAGTGAAAATGCAAATGCTGACAACCACCTTTTCAATTTCAAAGCCAAGTTGTTATTAAGATCGCCCTTCTTTTTCCTCCAATCTCACTTGTGGTAGTATAGTCCTTGGTGTGCTTCTCTTTTTCGTATAATAGCATTCTAACCATCATTTTCTGTTATGGATGTGCCAGCTTATATTCTTTCTCCCGAGATATGAAGCTGTCATGGATGCTTACTTAGATGGGCTTGAGGCTTCTGGGCTAAGTGACCTCTCCAGGGTTACAAGTGTTGCCTCCTTCTTTGTCAGTCGGGTAGACACCCTCATTGACAAGTTGCTTGAGAAAATTGGAACTCCAGAGGCCCTTGATCTCCGAGGAAAGGTAATAAATTAATTTACATTCAAATTATCATCCTTTTGAGGGTTTAAAACTCAGGACCTAATATCATGGGACTTTTATATGTTCTAGGCTGCAGTAGCTCAAGCAGCACTGGCATACCAGCTCTACCAGAAGAAATTCTCTGGGCCTAGATGGGAAGCTCTGGTGAAGAAAGGTGCCAAGAAACAGAGGCTGCTGTGGGCTTCAACCAGTGTCAAGAATCCTGCCTACCCTGACACACTATATGTGTCTCCTCTTGTTGGACCCGACACGGTGAGCCTTCTTATATTGTGACCTCAGTTGGATTTGGCAGTAATTGTTGTCTACCATTTACTTAAACAGTTCCATAAATAAGGTCCATAATTTACTGCCATCTTCCTTTTTCAGGTTTCAACCATGCCCGACCAAGCTCTCCAAGCATTTGTTGACCATGGTGTTGTTTCAAGGACAATTGATTCCAATGTATCTGAAGCTGAAGGCATTTACAGTGCACTTGAGAAGTTGGGGATTGACTGGGGCTACGTCGGGTCTCAGCTGGAACTTGAAGGAGTGGAGTCTTTCAAGAAGAGCTTTGACAGCCTGCTTGATAGCCTGCAAGAGAAGGCAAACTCCCTTAAACTGGTTAGCCTGTAAGCGTCTTGGTTCTTTTATTACTGTCTTGATGACTCAATAAAGCCAGCTGGGTCTCAATCCCTGCTGTAAATTAGTTGATGAGTGATGTTTAAAAGACTAGATCATGTATCATATGAGTGGGTTACTGCCAGTTATTTCATATTTGCTGTTGGTTGGGTTTCTTCAACTTTGTGAATAGACTTGGATTGCCATTCTAATGAAGGAAATGTCCATGGACAGATTATAAAAGTAGGGACAAGATTGAAAACTGCAAACACTTAAAATCCATGGGTGAGTAGTGATTTCAGTGAAGATGATAACAGGTATAGCTGTAAGGAGCTTTGATGGGAGCTATGTCGTCAGATATGTGAATGCGTTGATTTATTGCTTGTAGACTCTAGTTTAACATTGTACATTCTGCATCCCATGGAACCTTTTTTGTGCCTTTATTCTGAATCTGGCAAAGCAGGGCTACTTATAACATGGTTGGCAGGCTAATAACATCCATCTGGTATTCTCTTAGTCGTCAAGTCTTTGTTTGGATGATGGCAGGTTTCTTGAACAGGATATGGCTACGAATGCAAAATGTTTTTGTAAAATAAAAGTTCATTTCATAATGGGATTTTTATTTTTTAAAATATATTTTTTTCCGTAATGTTTTATTTAATATTTTTCACAAGTAATTAAAATATGTCATCCTAGAACATCTTATTTTTTATTTTATTTTTATTTTTAAGAACAGAGAATCAAAAAACATTTTTCTGGGTGAAACATGTTTATTTTTTATTTTTAAATGATACAAAAATATTTATGAGAATAGCTAACAAACATACACCTACCCTTTTCAGTACGTATTCATGAATCGAGCATGATAATTCTGGGGTGTTTATTCCATCCCGGACTTTGAATCCGGATATGGTTAGATTTGGACAGATGAACATCTAAATATATGAACAAATGTGAATTAGGTGAAACATGTATGAAGAATACAAAGAAGATCAAATGAGACAATTGCTAGATAGAAAGAAATGGTTTCGATCTTCATTTTTAGATATGAACAAAGGGGACTACGGTAAAGTTACTATCTCAAACTTTCCATACGCAGACCAAATGGAGCCTTAATTCTAATTGATCCCAATCTTCAGTGTCCACGTGGCATACTTTCATTCGGCCACGGCACCCTATAAAGAGTAGCTGACGCGGTGAGAAGTTTCCAGTGCGCCACAAGTTGTGGCCGTTATCTTCCTGTGGAAGCCCTCCTCGCTTTCTCTCTCTTACTCCGATAGTGGTGTTGTGGTTGGAAATCCAATGGCGTCGATCTCAGCAATAGAAGGATTTCTTCCAAATTCTCTCGCAATATCTCTTGGAAAAGCCTCCAAATCGGTTGGATGCTTCTCTTGCATTTGTTTTTCAAAATCCTACTAGGCCAAAATTCTACTTCTTAAAAAATTTGCTGTTTCTGTAGTAAAATTGATCAGATTTGTTTTCATTCTTCAGATATGGCACATGAAAATACCGCGTAGCAATGGTGGATCTTCTCAGGAACTGCCGAGGTTTTCCTATTCGATCGGTGAGTGAAATGTTTCGATTGAGATTGGAACAGTGAGCGAATTTGTAGATTTTCAATTTTTTTTTTTAAAAAATAGATTAGGATTAAATTGAGTTTTTTCTTGTTTTGGTGGTATTTTTCTGTAGATGTAAGTGGTGGCATGGGCTGTAGGACAGTCTTTGGCCGAAGAGAAGCTGCCATGTTATCCATTGGATTATTAGCGGGAGCCATATGGAATGCTTCTGAGAATGAAGTGGCGGTGGCATCTGAATTCGCTGACAGTAATTTTCTTTGCTCTTCCTTTTGGCTCTGTGAGGATCATGGAAAGTACAAAGTAATTGAAAGAAAAAAGAAAGAAAGAAATAAAAAAAGAGGAGGAATTTCGAATTTTTCTGTTTGGTTTGTCACGCAAAATACAGAGAAAAAAAATGAAACAGTAAAAAAGAAAAGAAAAGAAGAATTTCACGTATTTTAATCTTCATATAAAAGAGGAATATCTTTGAAGAAGCATGGCAAAAGGGGAAAATTATCGAAAACTCTTTTTTTCCCCTTGATTTTCTCTCTCCTACTGATGGAATCTTTGTTTTTAATGCTAGTCATTTCCCTACACGTGTGTGTAATGTAGTTGAATTGATTTTGGACTTGGAATTGGTTAAATTGTGGCCTCTTGGATTAGGTGTGCCCTGCCTGTGGTTTGGCAAGTGGCCAAATGATTTTAATCATGTATAGATTGTCTATTATAATCTAAATTGCAATTTCAGTTGCAAACTTGCAAAGACTTATTTTGGCATGTTTGTTGTGCTTATAGTGCCAGCGCTCAGGGGGAAGGATTATGGAAAGACGAAGATGCGGTTTCCAGACTACACAGAAACAGCATCAGGCCTTCAGTATAAGGTCACCTATTGAATGACCTTTGTCAAACCTCTTTGTATGTCAACTTGCACAATACACTCATGTTTTAGTTAATTTGTTTTAATTCCATATTTAAAAAGAATGCAGGACTTGCGAGCGGGAAGTGGCCCTTCACCAAAGGTGGGAGAGACAGTAGTGGTAGGCTCTTGATCTTTTGTTTACATGGATTTATAACTTGGTGTAAAGTTGTTTGAACTCTGGGGACACTCAAAACAGAAAAATTCTTACAAGCAATAAATGGAATAAATGCTTATAAAAAAATAAATATGCTTTCTATCCCTTCACAAAAGAATGAAAAAACAAAGTGATACTCTGAAAGATTGAAGTCCATGAACAACTCAATTTCACAACTTGAATGAAGCAAGGCCCCAAAAATAGAGTTCTGAGAAAGATTGGACACTACAATAACAGCATAGACACAAAAATAGAAACCAAAACAATTGGATTAAACAATTACTGGAGAAATTGACTTGCGATTTTATGTTTAGTTATTTTACACAAGATGGAAAATTCTGTAGCATTCCCTAAACTGTAAATGAATTTTAGGTTGATTGGGATGGTTACACCATAGGATATTATGGGCGCATATTTGAAGCTCGTAACAAGACAAAGGGTGGTTCCTTTCAGGTATGGCATGCTTTACGCCCTCTTAAACTAGATTTTCTTCAATTGTACTAGACTGAAGTGCAATAATTCTGTTATTTTTTTACATGCAGGGGGATGACAAAGACTTTTTTAAATTTAGAGTAGGATCACAGCAGGTAAAAAACTTGTTATCCATGTTAAACATCCAACCTTTTTTTCCCTTTCAGATCAGGTTGGATGGATGTGATAATTTTTCCAGCACATTGAATTCTTTCTGGTTCTTCCCTTCATTTATTTATTATAAATATGGGATTATATCAGAAGCCTTTGTTTGTGGTTGGGTACTTGGGTTGAATTGTACAACAACTAGGTTGTTTCATTATGCTGTAGCGGTTGTCTGTTCCTTGTATGCTGTATTGGTGGCACCTTTGTGGTAGTGACTATGGAAGTTTTTAATTGTGATGCCTGGTTCTTGAATGGTCAGGTAATACCAGCTTTTGAGGAAGCTGTTTCCGGCATGTCCCTGGGCGGTGTCAGAAGGTGCTGTATCTGCCTTCTTCACATGGCCTTCGTTTTCTTTTAGAGAGATTGACTAAGATCTTCCAGCATTTCATATCAGAATAAGGCATGCATGCTCATTCACATTGACATACATGAATGTGGATCATGAATAGTCGATTGCTCCCATTTTAACTGAATTCGTACATATCATGCACCAAATAGATAAGAAAGACAATAAAACTGAAGATATAAGCTTGAGTTCATACATCTCCAAGCTAACCTGATTTCTTGACCTGCTTATGCTCCTGTCTATAGTTGCTTATAGTCTCCACTCTATATGCTTCAGATGTTGGTCTCTATTATAATCGTCACCAGAATTGATTATGTAGACCCAAAAGAAAACATGCTGATCATTAAGAGACCAAGTCACAACTTGTAGTACACCTAGCTAATTGATTGGGGCATTCTTATGCTTCATTTTACTTCTTTTTGGGAAGAAATTATGACCCTCTTGGGTTGTTACCCATGGAAACTGTTCTTGCAAAAAATTTCATACTTTCCTCTTTTAACTTTGATCAGAAAATTAGGACTGGGAAGATCAGTACAATGTACTGTTCACACAATCTATGCATACAATTTCAAGTTCCCCTTCACAGTGATGCAGGATCATAGTGCCCCCTGAACTGGGATACCCCGAGAATGACTTCAACAAGAGTGGACCAAGACCAACAACATTTTCGGTAATGTATTAATATTTTTGGAGATACTTTAGAGCCATGCATTTTTTTCTCAGAAGGTGCTAAATTCCAATCTGTTTCATAGGGTCAACGAGCCTTGGATTTTGTGCTGAGGAACCAAGGGCTGATAGACAAGACCCTTTTGTTCGATATTGAGCTTCTCAAGATCATACCAAACTGATCGAATGCCAGTTCCATTCCATCATGCATTAGCAAACACCACCCTGTAAGTATTGAGGTTAGCTTTTTTTTTCTTTGGCAAACTTGGGGCCTATTTGGTAAATATTTTAGAGAATAATTTTTTGTTCCTTTCTAGAATAGATTTTTTTTTTTTTTTTTTGAATTTAGAAAATATGTTTGATCAAATTTTAATGGAAAATAGTTTTTTGAGTATTTGTTGTGAAAACAGTTGTCTTTTAGAAGAAATTGGAGGTGTTTTATTTGATTTTTATATGGAATTTTGAGAAATGATTGAAAACATGAAAAATACTTTGAAATTTTTTTATGCTAAATATAAACTTAATTGTAACTTCATGAAGAACAATTTATATTTGAGTTCTCAAATATATATATATGTCAAACACAATTTTTTGGGAACTGTTTCAAAAATGTTGCCAAACATGCACACTTTTCTAAAAGGATTGTAGCTTTTTCATAAATCATATTTATGGTTGGTTGATCCAGGAGTTCAAAGATCATAAGCTGTCAAGAGAGCCATTTAGTGAACACTATCATCTTCGAGAGCATGGAGGAGTATTTCATGTAATGGGGAGGAGTATTCTTTGGTTTAGTTTTTCCCAGGGGCAATACGGCATCGCAAACAGCATGTTGGTTTTGGTGCAATTGGGTCCTTGCCAACCAAAAAAAGATGGATAGATAAAACAGAGGTCAGACTCTACTAGTCAATGTTGTTCAAAATATTATAGTTTTTTGTTTCATCCAGTTATCTCATAACTAATATGCATGCATTGTAGTTAGATATAATGGCAAAAGATTTTATGAAGTTTTATCATCCATCCTGACAATTAATCAACATTATGGCACTTCATTTTTTACAGAATAATATTGCTTTCATGGATGCCCCTCTTCCTCATGTATGCTAATATTAGGCTAGCGGTATGCACTTAAATAGAGTAATAACTTATTTGGGAGTGATTTTGATAGGATTAGAACCGCTTCCAAATGCTTGGAAGTACTTTCTTAGAAAAGTTCAGTATGTGATAGTCTGGAAATTCATTCATCTTTGCTTTTAGCTTTGCCAAAGCAATCACTGGCAACAGGTTTCTCTTCTCCATGTAACTATGCCTTTTTCATGCTCAACAATTGTGCTGTCATAACCAAAAACAACAAAAATTCCAATTCCCAATTAAGCTTGATCCGGAAGACCTATAGGAACTTCTGAAAATCATTTCAAAATATTTAGGAAATCTGTTGAAGTGATTCTTAGATAATTTTTTGATAGGTGGTTGATGATTCTTTCAAAAATTACTTTTTTGTTATATAACTCGCTATCAAAATCATTATCAAAGCACTTTGTTTTTGTTTGTACTTAAAAATAACCAATGATTTTTCTTAAAATAATTTATAATGGAAGCACTATTAACAATTTTAACTAAAATTATTCCCATAACTGATCTAAGACGTGGGCATCTGATCTACTTCCCTAATTTGAAGCTGGCACCGGTGATGTCCTCATCAATCCTCTTTCTCTGCCACTTCTATTTGATATTTTCCTGCCTCTAATTAAGCGCTCTGTTTCACTTCAATTTGATTCTCTCTCTCTCTCTGCCTCTAATATTTGCTCTGTTTCATATACTCCGGTCCGGATAGATAATTTCAATAGGCCACGGAGTGCAAAACGCGAAGAGTTGGTCTTAAAGTTACATTTGGGAGTGATCCTTTCTATTAATATTACTTCTATATTAGAAATGCTTTTTCAAAAATTCAAGATGCATCAGAAAATGTTTTGAGTAATATGATATGTATCAAAAGAAACATTTAATAAAAGCTGATTTTGAGAAAGTCGGAAGCATTTCCTCACAAAATTGACAACCCTAAACATTTAGAGAACCGTTTGGAGGTGATTATTTAAAAAATAAATCTTTTTATTATATAATATATTACCAAAGCATTATTAATAAAATTTACTGATTATTTTAAAAATAAATTTTTTTATATAATATATTTTTAAACATTTTTTATATATATATATATACAAACACTCACCTATGGATTTTTTTATTAGTGTTTATGATAAAAACCTTGTGTACTGAAAACGCTTCTCAATCATAATCATATTCAAACGGTTCCGATGTGAAGCGTTTCATAATGCTTGGAAGCATTTTCTTACAAAAATTAAAACAGTCTTGAAAATCACTTTTTAAAATATAAAAAATCAATTTAAATGATTGGACAATCACATAATGGATGATTCTCCTTAGAAAGTTTCTAATCAAAGCACTACTAATTATGGTACTACTAACAAGTGTTTTAAGCGCCAAAATGCTATTCTAAAATCACATTTAAATAAATTTTTAGATTTTAAAAAATAAAAAATAAAACCACTTTGACGCATTAGGAAAGGAGCATAACCTTGAGAAATACTTCTAATCAGGCTTTAAAATAATACAACCTTCAAATCTATCGTATGCCTGCATCAACCCTAGGTAGAAGATAAAAAAATCAAACAATTTCGTACTACCTGCGTCAAAAGAGATCCCTATAGCAGAAAAAATTAAATCATCAACATTAGATTTCAAATTTCATGGGCAATTAAAAAGGGAATGAAACCAAAATTCTGCTACAGACTACAGTTGACATGAATAGACAAAATCTAAGGCAAACGCCTAATTATGGGACAAACAACAACGATCACAATCCAAGAAAGCAGTACAAAGAGCTCTCGAAACACGGATGGATTAAAGGAATGAGAGCAGTACTGATGAGGTTCACAATAGCAAAACCTGGAGAAAAGGTACTGAGTTCGAATCTGGCAGACCATTCATGAAAATGGGTTAGGAAAGATAGCCCAGTTAGTCAACAGGAAGTACTCGGCGCTTGTACCTCACCATGACCTTTCCCTTCACCCCCACAACCATGGCATTCCAGTCGATCTCGGGAAAAGGTGATATCAGTTCAAACTCAAAATTCCTCAGCAGATGGCTCCATATTGCCTTTATTTGCAGATATGCAAAGGGTTCCCCTAGACACCCATGCCGGCCACCTCCAAAAGATATATATGAGAATGCCCCTGCTACCTTGTCTTCTTCTCTCCCAACTGCAAATCTGTCGGGATCATACCTGTCTGGGTCCTTGTAGATGTGCGGGAGCCGATTGGCAAATGCTGGGGATGTGGCAACAATGTGGCCCTTTGGAATGTCGTATTCTTTCCCATCCCTGGTTGTCACACTGAAATCACAGTGTGAGCTACGTAGCAGCATTATCAGGGGAGGGTGGAGTCTCAGGGCTTCCTTGATGCATCGGTACAAGACGTCCATCTCAGACAAGATATCGTGATCAACCTTGTTCCCATGTTTCTTCATCAGGTTCTTCTGCTCATCCAACACAGCAGAAAGGAATTCCTTGTGACGGAAGAGATATGCACCGGTCCATGTGGAGGTGATGGAACTGGTATGCTGCCCAGCGAACAAAGCAGCAATGAGCAGGCCAGTGACCTCAGCTTCGGTTGTTGGGCGACCATCTTTGTATTTGGAGTCCATGAAGCACTGTAACATGTCATTCTCTGACTTGCCAGTCTCTCTACGGGAAGCAATAATGTTTGCAAATATGTGAGCAAGCTTCTTGCGGGCCTGGTCGCGGCGGCGGTGGGCTGGGATGGGCAGGTATGGGAAGATAACGCTGATAGGGAGCATGCCGTTATCAAGGTCATGGAAGAGGGCAGACACATCAGCGAATAGCTTATCACGAACTTCTTGACCCAAGAGGCATCTACTGGCTGTTAAGATGATTAAATGCTCTAGCTCGTATTTTAGGTCCACTTCACCACTATCTCCCCACTTTGAGAAGTAATCCTGCATAGTTAGGAGACAAAACGGAAATGAGGCCATGTAGTTCCTACCCAATGTGCAAATTTTACTAGAATAAGATTCGACAAACAATTTAGAAATTTAGTAATGAGGAACTCAAACCAAAATTTTGTCCGGGGAGATATAAAAACAAACAACCCACGGTAGATTAAGAGGGTGTTTGGTTTTCTAGCTTTTTGCTTAAAGTAATTTGCTTTCAGACTTTAAGTCGTTTGTTTTTCTACTTTTTTATGACTTATTATAAATTTTTTACTGAATAGAAAAAGTCAAAATATTTGGCTTTTTCTAAATAAAAAAAATAATATACTGATTTTTCTTTACCTTTTAATGCTTAATAAAAATAAAATATAAAAAAAAAAAAAGTCTAATGCTTAGTACTATTAAGCATTAAAGTTTTATTTAGAATTAAGTAAAAAAACAAACACTACCTAAGTGTGGTTGGTTATTTGGACTGAACCATTAGGTGTGGCTGGTTATTCAGATTGGACCCCAAACATCAAACTTCTGTGCACGGACATGTGCGGACATAATGGAGAAACTTCCACTTATAAAGTGAAAGAATTGTCTAAGGATCATATACGGGTTCGTTAATGAATAGGAAAGCTCCCTGATTGTCCACTCAATCATGTTAAGAGAATCCTGAAGCTACTAATTGCCATCTTTTTTTCTTACCAAGAAAATCTACAATAAACCAACACCAATCCTGAAAATGCAAAGATCTTACTAAAGAGCAAGACAATGAAAAATGTGTATGTTCCCCCCTGTAAAGGACAAGTTGATGCCACAGGAATAAGCATGAGTTGTTATGAATCTTATGATTGTAGTGTTAGTACATATGCTGTTAAAAACTATCATATGAGATGAATGAAAGTGAGAGACAACATAAACATAATTCTTTTAGTATGGGAAATAAAGAGAAAAGTTGAACAGATCAACTAGTATTAAGATCAAGATGCTGTAACATCTGAAAATCAAAGGAAATACCCATTAAGATACAATATGAAAATAAATAAATAAAAATTAAGCCATAACGTGAATGTCTTTAATGAAAATCATTAAGCTTGCAGATAACCATTGATTTCCTAATGTAATACTTTAAATATGAAAAAGAAATGAGGAAATATCCAAAGAAAAATAATATGAGGAAACTAGAAAAAGCAGCAAATTGAGGAGGTATTGTTTGTCATTCAAATTGAAATGACACTCTGCAGTCTGTTTTTCCTGCCTCACTACTACCGAAGGTACATTTGAAGGGATATTGTCCTATCATTTGGATTGAACAAGCGTATACTCCCATCAAACCCTACATCAAATTAAAATTAGCCTATTCTTTCAACCAAACCAAAATTAGCCTTTGTTTCAGCATTGGTAATATGGAAGTTGTGTGTAGGTCCGCCTTCTGTTTTAAAAAACAGAAGATATAGATAGGAAATAATTTTTTTTCCCCAATTCCCTGTATTTTAAAAAAATTATTGATAAATTTTAAAATAGAAAAATAGAAGTACAATAACCGAACATATCATTAAAAAAAAAAATTCACAGTTTTGTTCTAGAAATGAAAAAACAGAAAACAAACGAATGTCCGATCAACACCTTGAAGTTTTCTGTAAGTTTGTAATGAACCTATGGGCCCTGGTATACATCAGGATTTCCCCCTCTCGATCCCATCAGTGACGCAACAGACCTTTTTTTCCTTTCATTTTAAAAACAAGGTAACTATCATCCTGCTTTCTAAAAGTTAGTACTGCCACAACATACAAGATGAATAAAAATGTTATCATTTCTATAACACACAAGATGAGATCTGAAATTTTGCAAAAAGGTAAAATTCTCCTAAGGAAAATCAACTTGAAATTTTTGCATTGAAATCGGTACTTTCGTTCACTATTCTATACAAAATAGAGCCTCCAATATGCAACGCTGAAAGCGAAAGTACAAACAGAAGTTGAAATGAAAGCTAGTGAGAGACACTTACTTCGGTTTCCGTTATCATCTGATCCACATATCCCTTCAATTTGGTTACTCTCAGAGACTCTGTAAAGAACCGGAACTGCTCTTGCCTCACCGAATAATCAACATCGAAAACAACTCCGGGGCCAAAAGTTGGAACGTTGAACTGGTAAACCTCTTGCTGACTGAGATCAGCCTCTGGCGCCTTGAAGAAGTGCGCTGAGACCTCCGGTCCAATGAAGAAAGTGATGTTCTTATTCAACAGATTCAGGGTGAACACACTCCCTAGCTTCGGATACTCTTCTCGGAGCATCACCACCGGGCCTTTCAAGAACCGGAGAAGTCCTCCGATCACTGGAAATGCCTTAACGGTAGGAGGAAGGCGCTTTCTAGATCTAGGAATCACAAGCGCAGAGATTAGCTTGGCCACTACCACTGTAGCCACAATGAGGAGGGCCACATTGAAGAACTTGTTGTCTACATCCATGGCTTACAACAGTTCTATAACCTCTAAGGGACTTAACTGAAAATCACGCCAGAGAAAAGATAAATCAGAACACGTCACATCGCATTCAATGCGATCCCTAACATTTAAGAAAACCAGAAACTCAAGAATCTGCAACAGAGCACGTGGAAAAAAAGTAATCGAGGATGTTGTACCTAATAAAAAGGCGCTTTCCAGCGTGACTTCAGTCCAGATCTGAAGAATCTCTGCATAAAAAATGTCCAGAAAATTTCAAAATTCTGAAGACTCAATGAGCATCCAATCCATCACACTCAATGACTTCAGCACTACTATCAAATACCAAAAATTATCACTCAGACACTCCTTCAGCCCGCTTGTTTGGTTGCTAAGAAACCGGAGGAAAACAGAAAGAAACATTAAAATTCCAATTCTGGAATTTCATTTTCTCGGCAACCTAACAAAACGGAAAGGGAATTCTAGAAATGCAGTGGCATAAAATCGATGAACACGAGACATAAAATCATCAAGAATTGCAATGGAAAATGAAGGAAAAGGAAAAGAAAAAGTATGTGGAAAAACACCTTAGAAATAATGAAGAGGAAAGAAGAAGACAAATGGGACAGACATCTACAAAGCGATCTGTGTAGACTGTGAAATTGTTATTTGAAACTGTCTTTTATAGCGGTTCTGAACCGGGCCTGAGCTGGGCCCATTGGTTCTTGAAAACCAAAACCATGGGCTCTCCAAGGTGGTTTGGCCTCTAACCTGACCGATTAAATCGAAAATCAAAGTCTTTTGTGGTTAATTAATCAACACAAGTAACACAATAATTTCTAATAAATTCCGATTTTATGGAAAATAATTTTGGTTTTATTTTAGAAAATGAATGTGTCATATTATGGCATGGGATAGGCGCATTGCAATATTTACTATTTAGATGGTTGGCATAATTATAAAATTTATTATATTATTTTTTTTAGAGTATATTTGAGGATGTTTCTTTTAAAAATGCTTTTAGTAAAAATATATGTCCTGATCATGTTTTTTAAAACTTGTTTTTAAAAACTGTTTTTTATTTTTTAACTTAAAAATAGTTTTAAAAACAAGGCTTAAGCGTTGTTCCACCTTGTTGCCCCTTATCCTACCTTGAGGCTTACACTTTGCTTCATTTGGACAAAACGTCTCAAGATTGCCTTCAGTCTTTTAGAACATTGGATGGAATTAGGGTTCAAACTTAATATAGCATCCATCCATGCCAGTAATCATTATTCCTCCATTTTCCCAGTAGCTAAGAATTACTCTCAACTTGCAAATAGCTGAGAATTATTTTTAAATTGAGACTTACACCTTGTTCTGCCTTGAGGCTTATGCTTTTTCATCCCATTCGGCCAAAACACTTCAACATCACCTTTAGTATTTTAAAACATCGGATGGAAATGATGTCCACACATATCAGGTTTCCATCCATGCCATTAATCATTATTCCTCCATTTTCCAAACAGCTAAGAATTATACTCAACTTGGAGTCGTTACCTGTAGTTGTGTTTGTGTTTATGTGAATACAAAAATGCAACAAAAAAAAAAAAAAAAACTAAAAGTTGCCCCGCAAAAATGAAAGCACAAGCCAATCTGGGGAACTTTAAAGATTTCAGTTTTCTAAATTTAAAAAAACACCTCAATAAAGCCAATAAACAGATTAAGCTGAAATGCATTCAGGATCATGCTACGCTCTCATATGCAAATCAGCATTGCATCCTGGAGATCCTCAAGGATTGCACTAATAAATGGTAAAAGTAATGCCTTAGCCCTCAAGTTTTACCTTCTTTGTTGATTTCCCTTGATGAGAAAGCCCTAAGGACCCTGAAGAAGTAACTGTACTATGACCTCGCCCTGAGTCTTGAGTAAGCTGGTTGATGGATGTGGCAGGCTTATCAGCATGTCTTCTCTTATGCCTGCTACTATGTGTGGAGGCAGATCGGCCACTCACTGATTGTGGGTTTCTCAGCTTAGAACTGTGAGAAGGAGTTGAATAATGATGAGAAGAACGGGTCAAGCTACTTCCTCCAGATCTCTGATACATTTTTCTCAAATTGTTGGTACTTTGCTTTTCAAGTTCATTGGGCTCAGGGTAGTGGACAAGGGAAACACGCCGTGAGATCTTTCCCACTGCACTCAAGATAAAGAGTATTAAAGGAGTGCATGAAGATTCAGCCATAAAATACTCTTATGTCTACACAGAATTTCGTCTAACAACAACAATAACGATAATTATTTATTCAACCTATAAATACGCAATGGGCTCAAATGTGGTAACTCTCCTTACTAGACATACCCCCATTATTTATTATATTTTCAAAGTTACCCATCAATACTATTAAGTGCTACAATTGTTTGTTTATATTTGACTACACATAAGAAGATGAGAATATCACAACTCAGAAACATACTTAAATGCTACCTAAGCTCAGACAACCTTGAAGATGGCCTACGCATAAGAAGATGGGAGTAAGGTCCATGGATGCCATATTGTTGATATAGAATGTTGGAAATTCACATGTTAAATGAGATTTTTTTTTTTTTAAAAAAAAAAAAGGTATAAATTGAATACAAAACTGGTGTTCTTGAAAACTCAAAGCAAAGTGATTAAGGTAATGTTTGATCATTTCATATGTGTGTCAAAAGTATAAAGGAAATGTGGCAATAAAATGTTTGCCTGATCAAAGAAAAAGAAAATGCAGCACATTAACTCCAAGTTGTGAAAATATATTCTAAGGAAGTTGTTTGTACAATGGTGCTTCTAAATATGTAAGAACTCACAAGATTGACATGGAAGCATAATTTTCTTTTAGAACCATTCAAGCCAGAGAGACAGGGCACATGGTTCAAAAGATGAGTAGTGGATATGTACTTTTTCTTTGAAAAAGGGTAAAGATAGAAAAGAAAGAAAGAATGAAAACAGTACACATTAGATGCATACCTATTTTTGATTCAGATGGAGATGATATAAAAACCGTCGCATCTGGATCCTGAGACGCAAAACTGACAACATTGTATGATTTTCCTGCCATAATGAAATGAAATTTAACCACAATAAGAAGTTCTTCTCAATGGGTGCATCCTAATTCATATCAAGCAACTTTGGAGATTGAGTTTGCAGTTTAACAAGGAGAGGTTGGCATTGGGAATGCACTTTGCCTTATTATATAATCATGACACAAAGATTTATACTTACCAGATGAACCTTCAAACTTGCCCAACTGTCCATCCTGATGAAGCTTGAGTGACAGTTCTTGCCCATCAAAATCAGGGTGCTGCAATGTCCAAAACAAGCTAACATATTCAACATCCCTCACAATAGGATTCACAAACAGAATGGCAAGGATATCAATTGCAAATGAATTTCGAATTGGTTTGTCTCCCCATTTAAACTCGGTTTCTTGCTAAGTAATTCATCTCCTCAAACAGAAATTTGTATTTCAATATTGAGACCTCAGCAAATCCATTTTGAGTAGATGTCTTAATATGATTGACAGGATACAGGTGCATGAACAAGTCAGAGTTATTCTCTTGAAAACAAGCCCAACCAACTCCATATATTGTAGAAACCTTAAATTGAAAGAGGAACTTGTTTCTAACTTTCTATCATGTTGGCTTTGCATTATTATATCAATTTTCCCGGGGAAAAAAAATTAATCAAAATAAATGGAGCAAGGGGAAATTAAAAGAAAATCTCACTTGATTAACAGGCCACTGAATCAGCCAAAGTTCTTTCGAGTCCGTCATACTAAGATCGACAAGCGAATCCTTGGTATCCTCAATAAATTCTGGTGGAGGTTTGTAATCGGCTTCGCTAACAGCATCCATTCCCTCACTGAACTCAACCGAGTAACACAATGTCTATAACAGAAAAAATCAAACAATAATTTTAACTAACAATAATTAAAAAAAAAAAAAATTAATTGTGAAGAAAAAATGATCAAACTAAAAATTGCCATAACCTTCTTTTGTTAATTGAAAATTCAAAACTCAAACATCAAACCAGTCACAAACTTCAAAATTCCAACCAATAACTAAGAAATTGAAGAACCCGAGAACGACGGAAGTCCGGAGACAGCCTTCTCATCTCAGAGAAACTTCAAACGTAATCTTTGAAATCTCCATCATAAATTTTCCATGTTCAATTTCGCGCCTCTATCGTAATATGAGGAGAGAAAGTAGAACAGTTAGGGTTAGGGTTAGGATTGCGGCGTTACCTTCGTGCTGAAAAGTGAAAACGACGTCTTTTCGGTTTTCTGTGTCACCTCTCCCCCTCACTCCGCTGAAACAGTCAGGGTTAGGGTTAGGGCTAGGGCTGCCGCGTTACCTTGGGGCTGAAAAGTGAAAACGACGTCGTTTTGTCTTTCCGTTTCTCCGCTCCACCCCACCTCACTTGGAGGAAGAAAAGTATTGACAATATTTTCGTATCCTAAATGGAAAAAAACTACAAAATAAAACCCGTGGTATATGAATAATGAAAGGTAATACTTTTATGAAAAAGTGGTTAAAATTTTATTTTAATCTATATTTATTTTTATACCTATATCTATATTCATATTACATTAAAAGTACTAGAACATCTAAAATATTTATATTAAAAAATACCCCTATCAAAATATCATTTTCTTATAGCATGTGTAAGATATCTTTCTATGGAAGATGTCATATCTCTTTAAATGAAAAATGTCTTTTCATATAGATGATATTTTTGTAGATGATAACTCCTCTTATAATGATCATTATTTTATAAGGAAGTTGCAAAAAAAATGGAAGATGTATTGTCAATAACTCTCTAATAACCTTTATTTTAGATGGACTTTTCGTTCTTCGACTCTCCCTTTTTTGTACAAGATCTTCTTAGCAAGTAAGAAAAAATTGAGAATAAAGTTTGATTTTGGTCTTTTGTACTCTTTAGTAATGGATTCACAATTAAACAACCTTCTGATATCATGTGACCTTCCATTATCATGTGGATGATTGCTTGTTGAATATTAATTTATTAAATCTTTGAAAATTGATGATACTTTCAAATTACTCCATAGATGGTGAAGCGTTGACTCTTTTGGAATTTACAAAATTGAAAAAAAGCTTTTTTTTTTTTTTTAAATTGATTTGTTCATAAATTCTCTTTCAATGAATACTTTTAATAAGTCTCTTATTTGATCTCCACATTTGCCTTTAAGTCACTACCATATTTCTTAGTATCAAAATATCTAAATTCTTTTTCATTTTATTTATTTATTTTATATTTTGATATTTTGTTTTTTTGTTTTGTTTTGTTTTTCTTGCAGTGTCCATTGGCCCAAAACGTTGTCATAATCATTAGAATGTTGTTTTCATTATCTAATATTGACACATTGTTAGTCTAAGAATGAGTAGGAATTATGATATAACTTATTTTTTCATTAGCATTAATAATAATAATAATCAAAGTGATAAATTAATCTCCATATTTGTCTTTGAGCCACTATGGTGTTTCCTAATAAGTATCAAAATATCTAAATTCTTTATTTTTATCATAATAATCTTTATTTAGGGCTAGGGCTGCCATGTTACCTTGGGGCTAAAAAGTGAAAACGACGTCGCTTCGTCTTTCCGTTTCTCCTCTCCACCACACTTTGCTTGGAGGAAGAAAAGTTTTGAAAATATTTCTGTATCCTAAATGGAAACAAACCACAAAATGAAACCCGTGGTATATGGACAATGAAAGATAATACTTTTATGAAAAAGTGGTTAAAATTCTATTTTAATCTATATTTATTTTTATACCTATATCTTTTTCCGTATTACATTAAAAGTACTAGAACTTGTAAAACATTTATAATACAAAATACCCCAAAATTCTATTTTAATCTATATTTATTTTTATACCTATATCTATATCAATATTACATTAAAAGTACTAGAACTTCTAAAACATTTATATTAAAAAATATCCCTATCAAAATATCGTTTTCTTATAGCATGTGTAAGATATCTTCCTATGGAAGATGTTGTATCTCTTTAAATGAAAGATGTCTTTTCATATAGATGATATTTTTATTGATGATAACTCCTCTTATAATGATCATTATTTTATAAGGAAGTTGCAAAAAAAATGGAAGATGTCTTGTCAATAACTCTCTAATAACCTTCATATTAGATGGACTTTTCGTTTTTCGACTCTCCTTTTTTGTACAAGATCTTCTTAGCAAGTAAGAGAAAATTGAGAATAAAGTTTGATTTTGGTCTTTTGTGCTCTTTAGTAATGGATTCACAATTAAACAACCTTCTAATATCATGTGACCTTCTGTTATCATGTGGATAATTGCTTGCTGAATATGAATTTGTTAAATCTCTGAAAATTGATGATACTTTCAACTTACTCCATAGATGGTGAAGTGTTGATTCTTTTGAATTTCACAAAATCGAAGAAAAGTTTTTTTTTTTTTTTAAATTGATTTGTTCAGAAATTCTCATTCAATGAATACTTTTAATAAGTCTCTTATTTGATCTCCACATTTGCCTTTAAGTCACTATCATATTTCTTAGTATCAAAATATCTAAATTCTCTTTCATTTTATTTATTTATTTTATATTTTGATATTTTGTTTTTTGTTTTTGTTTTTTTTTTCTTGTAGTATCCATTGGCCCAAAACGTTGTCATAATCATTAGAATGTTGTTTTCATTATCTAATATTGACACATTGTTAGTCTAAGAATGAGTGGGAATTATGAAATAACTTATTTTTTCATTAGCATTAATAATAATAATAATAATCAAAGTGATAAATTAATCTCCATATTTGTCTTTGAGCCACTATGGTGTTTCCTAATAAGTATCAAAATATCTAAAATTCTCTATTTTTATAATTATAATCTCCATTTAGGGATAGGGCTGTCACGTTATCTTGGGGCTGAAAAGCGAAAATGACATCGTTTCGTCTTTCCGTTTCTCATCTCCACCACACTTAGCTTGGAGGAAGAAAAGTATTGAAAATATTTCCGTATCCTAAATGGAAAAAAAACACAAAATAAAACCCATGGTATATGAACAATGAAAGGTAATACTTCTATGAAAAAGTAGTTAAAATTCTAATTTAATCTATATTTATTTTTATACCTATATCTGTATCCATATTACATTAAAAGTACTAGAACTTCTAAAACATTTATATTACAAAATATCCCTATCAAAATATCGTTTTCTTATAGCATGTGTAAGATATCTTCCTATGGAAGATGTCGTATCTTTTTAAATGAAAAATGTCTTTTCATATAGATGATATTTTTGTAGATGATAACTCCTTTTATAATGATCATTATTTTATAAGGAAGTTGCAAAAAAATGGAATATGTCTTTTCAATAACTTTCTCATAACCTTTATACTAGATGGGCTTTTTGTTCTTCGACTCTCCCTTTTTGTACAAGATCTTCTTAGCAAGTAAGAGAAAATTGAGAATAAAGTTTGATTTTGGTCTTTTCTGCTATTTAGTAATGGATTCACAATTAAACAACCTTCTAATATCATGTGACCTTTCTGTTATCATGCGGATGATTGGTTGATGAATATGAATTTGTGAAATCTCTGAAAATTGATGATACTTTCAAATTACTCCATAGATGGTGAAGTGTTGATTCTTTTGAAATTTACTAAATTGATGAAAAGTTTTTTTTAAAAAAATTGATTTGTTCAGAAATTTACTTTCAATGAATACTTTTGAAATTTTGAGTGTGTCATGCTTGTGCTTTATATCGAGGGTCATGAAGTTACAGTGAATGTAGTTCTTCTTTATATTTCAGCTGTTGATGTAATTGTGATGATGGATTAGTTGACCCAGTATCATGTTGTACTAGATTGTTATTTGAAGAAAGTAACATTTCAAACC
The DNA here is from genome assembly GCA_030254885.1 of Vitis rotundifolia. NCBI lineage: Eukaryota > Viridiplantae > Streptophyta > Magnoliopsida > Vitales > Vitaceae > Vitis > Vitis rotundifolia. The sequence goes on from CM058151.1 coordinate 20,468,450, forward strand.
TTTTGTAGTTCATAGTTGAGTTTCTATGGTGAGCAAAGGTTTACACTTACTCCACCAATTCAAGACTTGGATAACAGATGGTTGAGAAAAGATAGTGGACAATGTTTCTTTTTTTATCATATTAATTGTTCTTAAATTAAATTAAATTATATTATTTTTAACTTGTTAAAAAAATATTTATAATCTTGAAAAAAATAAAATACTTACAATAAAATATGAATTTTATTTTATCTTAGTTTTTTTTTTTTTTTTTTTTTTTTTTTTTTTTTTTTTTAATAAAAAAAGCGATCAATTTTATTTTATTTGAGTTTTTAAAAAATAAATTTATTATGGATTTATATTTTAGTGTGTTAAATAATTTGTGTGAAGAATGAATAATTTTATTTCATTTTAATAGGTAAACTTTACAATTAAAAATATTTTTCTTTAATTTAAAATTTAATAGTAAAAGAAATATAGAAAAATAAATTAATTTCTTACTTTATAATTAATTAATATAAAGTAAATTTTAATAAAAAATTATTTTTTAATTATTAATCAATTTAAAATAAAATAGTAATTACTTGTATACTAATATTTCTTATTTATTAATTATAAAATAATAAAGAAGTAATGTAATTTGAAAAAAAAAAAAAAAAGAAGTTAATTTTAACACATGCACTTTCATGTGCATAACATGGATACTTTAACACACATTACATGTGTTCATTTACTTGTACATATATAAAAGTTATAAGAGACAAAAAAAAAAAATGTGCATAACATGTGCATAGCATGGATACTTTAACACACATTACATGTGTTCATTTACTTGTATATATATAAAAGTTATAAGAGGAAAAAAAAAAAAAAAGGCAATTTTGTAAGGGTTTTTCTTAAAGATTTTTCGTAAAAAATGAATAAGAAAAGTTTTAAACATAAAGTGTATAATAATTTTAATTTTCCTTTCTTCAAAATTTTCTTTGGACAATTAAATAGTAAGAAATTATAATCTTATCATTTCTTTTTTTTTTTTCCTTGCTTTTCTTTTTTCTTCTTATTTTTTCCCATATTTTCCTCTCAGATGTAAGCATGGGACGGGAAGTAAAGACCCACTTTGCCCCTTAAAAAAAAAGTGGCACAGGTTATTTGGTTAAGTAATTATTATTTTTCTTTTTAAGAATTAAACATAATTAATTAAAAAATGTAAAAAAAAAAAAATGCAACAGCTAAGCATATCTTAACAGTATTTTCAAAATGATTAGCAAAAATAGAAGTATAATCAAGTCTTAACTCAAAGATATTCATATGCAGTTGAAATGAGAATCATTGCAATCAAATAAATTTGAAGATCAAGGTATTGATAGAGGATTTTGTACCGATTATTGCCATTCTTCGTGAAGATCCAAATACATAAACATTTGTAATTGTGAAGAAAGTTAAAAATCAAATCTCAATAACCAAATATATATCCTGATCTATATAAATAAAACATAAGAGGTAGTTAGCACTTAGCACTTCTGTCTTCCTTCATTTTCTTCTGCTTCACCTGCACCATTTGTCTTTGAGCCACTACGGTGTTTCCTAATTAGTATCAAAATATCTAAATTCTTTATTTTTATAATAATAATCTCTATTTAGGGCTAATGCTTACCTAGGGCTGAAAATTGAAAACGTCGTTTCATCTTTCCGTTTCTCCTCTCCATTACACTTACCTTGGAGAAAGAAAAGTATTGAAAATATTTCCGTATCCTAAATGGAAAAAAAACCACAAAATAAAACCAGTGTATATGAACAAAGAAAAGGTAATACTTTTATGAAAAAGTGGTTAAAATTCTATTTTAATCTATATTTATTTTTATACCTATATCTATATCCCTATTACATTAAAAATACTAGAACTTGTAAAACATTTATATTACAAAATACCCCAAAATTCTATTTTAATCTATATTTATTTTTATACTTATATCTATATCCATATTACATTAAAAGTATTAGAACTTCTAAAACATTTAGATTACAAAATGCTCGTATCAAAATATCGTTTTCTTATAACATGTGACCTTCTGTTATCATGTGGATGATTGCTTGCTGAATATAAATTTGTTAAATATCTTAAAATTGATAATACTTTCAAATTACACCATAGATGGTGAAGTGTTGATTCTTTTGAAATTTACAAAATTGAAGAATATATATATATATATATATATATATTAAATTGATTTGTTCATAAATTCACTTTCAATGAATACTTTTGAAATTTTGAGTGTGTCATGCTTGTGTGCTTTATATCGAGGGTCATGAAGTTACAATGAATGTAGTTCTTCTTTATATTTTAGCCATTGATGTAATTGTGAGGACGAATTGGTTGACCCAATATCATGTTGTACTAGATTGTTATTTGAAGAAAGTAACATTTCAAACCTTTTGTAGTTCATAGCTGAGTTTCTATGGTGATCAAAGGCTTACACTTACTCCACTAATTCAAGACTTGGATAACAGGTGGTTGAGAAAAGGTAGTGAACAATGCTTCTTTTTTATCATATTAATTGTTCTTAAATTAAATTATATTATATTATATTTAACTTGTTAAAAAATGTTTATAATCTTGAAAAAAATAAAATACTTATAATAAAATATGAATTTTATTTTATCTTAGTTTTTTTTTTTAAAAAAAAGGGCCTAATATCAATTTTATTTTATTTGAGTTTTTAAAAAATAAATTTATTATGGATTTCCATTTTAGTGTTTTAAATAATTTGTGTGAAGAATGCATAATTTTATTTCATTTTAATAGGTAAACTTTACAATTAAAAATATTTTTCTTTAATTTAAAATTTAATAGTAAAAGAAATATATAAAAATAAATTAATTTCTACTTTATAATTAATTAATATAAAGTAAATTCTAACAAAAAATTATTTTTTAATTATTAATCAATTTAAAATACAATAGTAATTACTTGTATACTAATATTTCTTATTTATTAATTATAAAATAATAAATAAGAAATATTAGTATCCAAGTAATTACTATTGTATTTCTTCAAAATTACTATTGTAATTTGAAAAAAAAAAAAAAGTTAATTTTAATACATGCACTTTCATGTGCATAACATGGATACTTTAACACACATTACATGTTTTCATTTACTTGTACATATATAAAAGTTGTAAGAGAAAAAAGAAAGGCAATTTTGTAGGGGTTTTTCTTCAAGATTTTTTGTAAAAAATGAATAAGAAAAGTTTTAAACATAAAGTGTATAATAATTTTAATTTTCCTTTCTTCAAAATTTTCTTTGGACAATTAAATAGTAAGAAATTATAATCTTATCATTTTTACTTTTTTTTTCCTTGCTTTCCTTTCTTCTTCTCATTTTTTCCCACATTTTCCTCTCAGATGTAAGCATGGGGATGGGAAGTAAAGACCCACTTTGCGCCTCAAAAAAAAGGTGGCACAGGTTATTTGGTTAACTAATTATTATTTTTCTTTTTAAGAATTAAACATAATTAATTAAAAAATGTAAAAAAAAAAAAAAAAATGCAACAGCTAAGCATATCTTAACAGTATTTTCAAAATGATTAGCAAAAATAGAAGTATAATCAAGTCTTAACTCAAAGATATTCATATGCAGTTGAAATGAGAATCATTGCAATCAAATAAATTTGAAGATCAAGGTATCTATGGAGGATTTTGTACCGATTATTGCCATTCTTCGTGAAGATCCAAATACATAAACATTTGTAATTGAGAAGAAAGTTAAAAATCATATCTCAATAACCAAATATATATCTTGATGTATATAAATAAAACGTAAGAGGTAGTTAGCACTTAGCACTTCTGTCTTCCTTCATTTTCTTCTGTTTCACCTGCACCATTTGTCTTTGAGCCACTATGTTGTTTCCTAATAAGTATCAAAATATCTAAATTCTCTATTTTTATAATAATAATCTCCATTTAGGGCTAGGGCTGCCACGTTACCTTGGGGCTGAAAATTGAAAACGACGTCATTTCGTCTTTCCGTTTCTCCTCTCCACTACACTTAGCTTGGAGGATGAAAAGTATTGAAAATATTTTCGTATCCTAAATGAAAAAAAACATATATAAACAATGAAAGGTAATACTTTTATGAAAAAGTGGTTAAAATTCTATTTTAATTTATATTTATTTTTATACCTATATCTATATCCATACTACATTAAAATTACTAGAACTTCTAAAACATTTATATTACAAAATACCCTAAAATTCTATTTTAATCTATATTTATTTTTATACCTATACCTATATCCATATTACATTAAAATTAAAAGTACTAGAACTTGTAAAACATTTATATTACAAAATACCCCTATCAAAATATCGTTTTCTTATAGTATGTGTAAGATATTTTCCTATGGAAGATGTCGTATCTCTTTAAATGAAAGATTATTTTCATATAAATGATATTTTTGTAAGTGATAATTCCTCTTATAATGATCATTATTTTATAAGGAAGTTGCAAAAAAAATGGAAGATGTCTTGTCAATAACTCTCTAATAACCTTTATTCTAGATTGGACTTTTCGATTCTTCGACTTTCCCTTTTTGTATAAAATCTTCTTAGCAAGTAAGAGAAAATTGAGAATAAAGTTTGATTTTGGTATTTTCTGCTATTTAGTAATGGATTCACAATTAAACAACCTTCGGATATCATGTGACCTTCTGTTATCATGCAGATGATTGGTTGTTGAATATGAATTTGTGAAATCTCTGAAAATTGATGATACTTTCAAATTACTCCATAGATGGTGAAGCGTTGATTCTTTTGACATTTACAAAATCGAAGAAAAGTTTTTTTTTTTGTTAAATTGATTTGTTCATAAATTCTCTTTCAATGAATACTTTTAATAAGTCTCTTATTTGATGTCCACATTTTCCTTTAAGTCACTATCATACTTCTTAGTATCAAAATATCTAAATTCTCTTTCATTTTATTTATTTATTTTATATTTTGATATTTTGTTTTTGTTTTTTTTTTCTTGCTGTGTCCATTGGCCCAAAACGTTGTCATAATCATTAGAATGTTGTTTTCATAATAATAATAATAATAATAATAATAATAATAATCAAAGTGATAAATTAATCTTCATATTTGTCTTTGAGCCACTACGGTGTTTCTTAATAAGTATCAAAATATTTAAATTCTCTATTTTTATAATAATAATAACCAAAGTAATAAATTGATCTCCCTTTGAGCCACTACAGTGTTTCCTAATCAAAGTGATAAATTAATCTCCATATTTGTCTTTGAGCCACTATGGTGTTTCTTAATAAGTATCAAAATATCTAAATTCTCTATTTTTATAATAATAATAATCAAAGTAATAAATTGATCTCCCTTGAGCCACTACAGTGTTTCCTAATAAGTATCAAAATATCTAAATTCTCTATTTTTATAATAATAATAATCAAATTGATAAATTGATCTTCATATTTGCCAATATCTAAATTCTCTATTTTTATAATAATAATAATCAAAGTGATAAATTGATTTCCATATTTGCCAATATCTAAATTCTCTATTTTTATAATAATAATAATCAAAGTGATAAATTGATCTCCTTTTTTTTTTGAGCCATTACGGTGTTTCCTAATAAGTATCAAAATATCTAAATTCTCTATTTTTTATTTTTTTATTTTATATTGATTTGTACACTTGATTTAAAGGAACATGATAGTGATAGAATATGCATCGAAGTTTACACAACTACTTAGATATGCACCGCATGTAGCGGTAGATGAACAAACACAAGCTTAACAATTCCAAGAAGGGTTGAGATTAAACATTAGAGCACATGTGACCTCCTACATGCTTCATACTTATAGTGAGGTTGTGGTAAGGGCTTTAATCATAGAAAGAGATATGAAAGAAGCACAAAGATTGAAAAGTAGAAATTCCAAGTTTTGTGATTCAAAAAAATGGGAGGGAGATTTTAAGCACCAGAAAGTGACTCATCCACAATACCAACCCATAAAGCAAAAGCAGAATGGTGGGACTACAAATTGGATCAAGGAAACAAGGAAATGTTATGAATGTGACGATGTGGGACATCTTTGGAGGGAGTGCCCAAGATTTCAACAAAGGTCTTATCAGTCATCTCAACAACAATTTCAACATATGAACTCTTCATGCATACAAGGAAGACAACCTCAAGGGGAAGGTAACTTTAAGCAAAAGAGGCTTAGAGATGAGCTCGACAAAGCAAAGGTTGCAAGGAAGAGTTTATGCATTAACATCACAAAATGCAAAATCAAATGTCTTGGTGGAATGTACGATCTTATGCTTTAGCACTCGGGTACAGGTTTTATTTGATTTAAGAGCTACCCATTCCTTTATTTCTACATCATTTGCTTCCTTGTTAGATTTAAAATTTATTCTTCTTCATTGATCATTATGTGTTAAGACTCTTATGAGTGGCAAGGTGGAAACTAAGTGAGTGTGTCATGCTTGTGTGCTTTATTTCGAGGGTCATGAAGGTACAATGAATGTAGTTCTTCTTTATATTTCAGTCGTTGATGTAATTGTGAGGACGGATTGGTTGACCAAATATCATGTTGTACTAGATTGTTATTTGAAGAAAGTAACACTGCAAACCTTTTGTAGTTCATAGTTGAGTTTCTATGGTGATCAAAGGCTTACACTTACTCCACCAATTCAAGACTTGGATAACAGGTGGTTGAGAAAAGATAGGGGACAATGCTTTTTTTTTTTTTTTTTATCACATTAATTGTTCTTAAATTAAATTATATTATATTATATTTAACTTGTTAAAAAATTGTTTATAATCTTGAAAAAAATAAAATACTTATAATAAAATATGAAATTTATTTTATCTTAGTTTTTTTTTTTTTTTAAAAAAGAGCCTATTATTAATTTTATTTTATTTGAGTTTTTAAAAAATAAATTTATTATGGATTTCCCTTTTAGTGTGTTAAATAATTTGTGTGAAGAATGAATAATTTTATTTCATTTTAATAGATAAAATTTAAAATTAAAAATATTTTTCTTTAATTTAAAATTTAATAGTAAAAGAAATATAGAAAAATAAATTAATTTCTTACTTTATAATTAATTAATATAAAGTAAATTTTAATAAAAAATTAATTTTTAATTATTAATCAATTTAAAATACAATAGTAATTACTTGTATAATAATATTTCTTATTTATTAATTATAAAATAATAAAGAAGTAACGTAATTTGAAAAAAAAAAAAAAGTTAATTTTAACACATGCATTTTCATGTGCATAACATGGATACTTTAACACACGTTACATGTATTCATTTTCTTGTACATATATAAAAGTTGTAAGAGAAAAAAAAAAAGAAAAAAAAAAGGGCAATTTTGTAGGGGTTTTTCTTCAAGAATTTTCGTAAAAATTGAATGAGAAAAGTTTTAAACATAAAGTGTATAATAATTTTAATTTTCCTTTCTTCAAAATTTTCTATGGACAATTAAATAGTAAGAAATTATAATCTTATCATTTTTTTTCCTTGCTTTCCTTTCTTCTTCTCATTTTTTCCCACCCTTTCCTCAGAGATGTAAGCATGGAACGGGAAGTAAAGACCCACTTTGCCCCTCAAAAAAAAAAGTGGCACAGGTTATTTGGTTAACTAATTATAATTTTTCTTTTTAAGAATTAAACATAATTAATTAAAAAAAAGTAAAAAAATAAAAAATAAAAAATGCAACAGCTAATCATATCTTACGGTATTTTCAAAATGATTAGCAAAAATAGAAATATAATCAAGTCTTAACTCAAAGATATTCATATGCAGTTGAGATGAGAATCATTGCAATCAAATAAATTTGGAGATCAAGGTATCGATGGAGGATTTTGTACCGATTATTGCCATTCTTCATGAAGATCCAAATACATAAATATTTGTAATTGTGAAGAAAGTTAAAAATCAAATCTTAATAACCAAATATATATCCTGATCTATATAAATCAAACGTAAGAGGTAGTTAGCACCTTCTGTCTTCCTCCATTTTCTTCTGCTTCACCTGCGCCATTTGTGGAGTTGAGCTTAATGAGAAATATAACTATGTTTGTTGTTTTCCTGCTCTTCATTTTAGGTGATTGGACACTAAGTAAAGGAGCTCCAGCTCCCATTTCTAAGGAAATCTTTGTCAATCCCCAAGGTGGCCCTGGAGTCTACACAAGGATTCAAGATGCTATCAACCAAGGCGTTCCGGGAAATAACAACGGATGGGTTTTGATTAATGTGGCCCCTGGGGTTTATTGGTAAGTGTAATTACCTTGTCCCTTTGCACATTCTTCATGTAGCTAAGCTAATTGGCCCTTGGGTTCGTGCATGTAGGGAGAATGTAACAGTTCCTCCAGATAAGCCATACGTATATTTGAAGGGTCACCAGAAATCTACCACAATAGTTGCTTGGAGGACTTCTGGTTGGAACCTTTGGGAAGCTACTTTGATGGTATTAGCAGACAATTTCATTGCCCAACGCATAACTTTCAAGGTAATCTTTGAAGGAATTTATCCAAAACATATTTGAAAACTAGGAATATTTTACTGAGAACATGTTGTATTGATTTCTTAGAATACATTCAACCTTGATGGCGGAAATGTTGTAAAGCCGGCTGTGGCCGTCTCTGTGCATGGAGATAAGAATTCTTTCTACCGATGTGCCTTTATTGGTGTACAAGATACATTATTTGATGCAACTGGTCGGCATTTCTTCCGTTCTTGCTACATTGAAGGTGCAGTTGACTTCATCTTTGGTACTGGAACCTCACAGTACCAGGTGATCGAAAATCCCACTCTCTCTCTCTATATATATACAATTTCTCTTGAAATACTGGGGAAGCTAATTTTCTCTTTTCATTTTGCGTATGTTTAGGCCTGCACAATAAATGCAACCGGATATGGTTTCATAACAGCACAAAATAGAGACACCCCAGACGGACCATCGGGTTTTGTTTTCAAATTCACGAGGGTGATTGGGAATGGTCCAACATATCTTGGTAGAGCATATGGGCCTTATTCAAGAGTACTGTTTTATAAATCCACGCTTCCAGGCTGTGTGGAGCCAAAGGGATGGGACCCTTGGCATTTTGTAGGTCATGAGTAAGGCCTCCACCCTAATTTCATTTATTTTATTATTATTATTATTATTATTATTATTTCAATCTCTATAATGATTTTAAAAAATATTTTTACCCTAAAAAATATTTTTTAAAAAATATTAGATATTTTCTAAAATTTTTAATCTTTCCAAAACAAAACACTTTCTAGGATCATTATCCAATCTATTCTTAAAAATCTGAAAAATCATTTTAAATACTTTTTTAGAAACATTTGATAAATGATTCTCCTAAAATCTATTTTCAAATAGAATATTTTTATTAAAAACATTTCAAGTGAAATATTGGTAAATACGTTCTTAATAATCTTATCATATGGATCAATACAGTGATGTTCATTTTTCACACATTGTAGGAACCAACTGACTTATGCTGAGGTTGCTTGCACCGGTAATGGAGCTAATACTGCACAACGAGTTAGTTGGGAGAAAACACTAAGCCCCTCTGAGTTGAATAGTCTTATCAGCACATCGTTCATCGACAATGAGGGATGGCTAGCAAATCAGCCCGTTTTTGACTAAGTTGTTTTAGTTCACTATTGATCAATAAATTTCTTATGTATCAATCTGAAGTCATTCTACTATTATATCTTCTCTCCCGCAGATGGTTCTAGCCTTTAATATTTTCATCAAATAAAATATTTTCCACAATTAATACTCTAGGTGTCTTTAATTCTTCACATTTCAATTTCTAAGTATGTTAAATATGAAATAATAAAAGAAAAAAAAATCAAATAGAAATTAAAAAATTGATATATTTTTCTATAAAAGAAATTTTCTGATACCAATGGGCGTGTCCTCGACTTCTCTTTCTTTGTTAGTCTCATGGATTCCAACCATCTCCATTTTTACCCTTCCTTATTTAATTGTACAGATTTTGGTTATCAAGATCGTACCTTATCATATAGATCAATACAATGATGTTCATTTTTCACTCATTGTAGGAACCAACTGACTTATGCTGAGGTTGATTGTACTGGTGATGGAGCTAATACCTCATAATGAGTTAGTTGGGAGAAAACACTAAGCCCCTCTGAGTTGAATAGTCTTATCAATACATCATTCATCGACAATGAAGGATGGCTAGCAAATCAGCCTGTTTTTGACTAAATTGTTTTAGTTCACTATTGATCAATAAATTTCTTATGTATCAATCTGAAGTTATTCGACCACTGATTTAAGACATTACATCTTCTCTCCCATAGATGGTTCTAGCCTTTAATATTTCCATCAAATAAAATATTTTCCACAATTAATACTCTAAGTGTCTTTAATTCTTCACATTTCAATTTCTAAGTATGTTAAATATGAAATAATAAAAGAAAAAAAAATCAACTAGAAATTAAAAAATTGATATAGTTTTCTATAAAAGAAATTTTCTGATACCAATGAGCGTGTCCTCGACTTCTCTTTCTTTGTTAGTCTCATGGATTCCAACCATCTCCATTTTTACCTTCCTTATTTAATTGTATGGATTTTGGTTATCAAGATCGTACCTTATCAAATGGATCAATACAACGATGTTCATTTTTCACACATTGTAGGAACTAATCGACTTATGTTGAGGTTGATTGTACTGGTAATAGAGCTAATACCTCACAAGGAGTTAATTGGGAGAAAACACTAAGCCCCTCTGAGTTGAATAGTCTTATCAACACATCGTTCATCGACAATGAGAGATGGCTAGCAAATCAGCCCATTTTTTACAAAGTTGTTTTAGTTCACTATTGATCAATAAATTTATTATGTATTAATCTGAAGTCATTCTACTACTAATTTCAGATATTATATCTTTTCTCCCATAAATGGTTCTAGCCTTTAATATTTCCATCAAATAAAATATTTTCGACAATTAATACTCCAACTGTCTTTAATTCTTCACATTTCAATTTCTAAGTATATTAAATATGAAATAATAAAAGAAAAAAATCAATAAAAAAATAAAAAAATTGATATATTTTTCTATAAAAGAAAATTTTTGATACCAATGAGCATGTCCTCAACTTCTCTTTCTTTGTAAGTCTCATGGATTCCAACCATCTCCATTTTTACCTTCCTTATTTAATTGTATGGATTTTGGTTATCAAGATCGTACCTTTGGCCTTCCTTCTTATGATGGGTTTCTTTTTGGTAACTTTCAATAGTGATTTAAAATTTCATAAATAAGGGTGTTAAGACCCATTAACTGTGGTTATATTAAATGGCAATTTTCTTAGCTAGGCACATGAATCCATGACTATCCATATGAAATTTATGGGCCACCAGTCTTGGACTACTTTTATGGTCAAATTTAATAAGCACCCCCATTCAAATTTTTGCTTATTTATACCATGCAACAACCAATGTAATCCACAGATTCATGATTAGGGAATTGTTTTTATTTGTAACACATAATTGAAAACATAAAAAAAAAAAAAAGTTCCAAATTTCAAATCATTCTGACAGGGCGGAGTCAGGGTAAATACTCCTATTAAATTATGATAAAAAAATAGGGGTTAATGGGATTCATTCGATACCTTGACCTAAAATTTTGAGAAAACTAAATATCTACTACCATCAGGATATACAAGCGCTTTGGTATTCTTTTGTTTCCCATGTTGCCCCTCCTCCCAACCAATTTTCTCGCTTTGCAATTGATTCTCGATATCTTTTAAAATTTGTCAAATACTTTATTTGCGGAATAAAGTGCTTTCAAATCATAGAAAACACTTTTAATTTTTTTTAAATCACGCTTAAATCAATCAATGAAGAAATAAAATAAAAACAAAAATTTGGGTAAATCCTGGTTTTTCAGATGACAGTTGGACCTGTTTGGATGAGACTCTAAAAGGGACCACCATACCAAACAACATTAAAAGAGTGGACCACGATTGAGGATTCAATGGGGGCTCTTTCTACTTTCTCTACTGAAGTAGACCTAACAAAAAGGCCAACCGTATGGATGGTGGCATATGATATGGAGGCCAAAATCATGAAAATTAAGTCAAGTGGAATGATTCTTTTATTTGATTTTTTACAATCAAGGGATTTTGTTCGTTTCTGTCACATAAATTTTATATATATACATACATATGTTAAGTTTGTATGTTTAATAAATAAAGCTTAAAAAGTATAAGTCAAGTAAGTATTATTAAACTTAAAAGGTAATATCAACTGTGAAGCTCGAAATTAAAAATTATCTTTTTTTTTTTATCAATTTAATAATAAATTACTTTGTAATAATGTTGTTTGGGTGTAATAATATTCTTCTTAAATTTAAGGAATATACCTTCTCTAGAACAAATTTGTATGGAACGATGACTAATGCTATAAAAGATATGTCCATCATTATGGAACATCAATCGACAAGGTCAAATCCTTGTCAAAAAAATTAATGTAAGGATAAGGATAAATGATCATCTAAATATTGGAACATTTAAATGATTACTTTTTAGAATAAGCAAAAATCATCCAAATAATGACTTTTAGAACAAATGAAAAGGAACATGAGGATGAGCTGTTCTAACGATGTAACAAAATCTTCATGAATGGAATGGTGTTTTTTTTTTCTTTCAATATTAAAATCTCTGAGAACCCACAATCATCACAACTGAGCCATTAAGTACAGTACTCAAAACCAGAGTTAAAGAATGGGCTGCTTTCAACTTCAACCTCCTTCACTGGTAAGCATTAATGGCTTCTAACGCTATTTTGTATAAAATTTATTGTGTTAGCTCGTCTTCTTCGGGGCCCTCACGTGTTGGTTGGATCCCTCTTTATTGTTTGCTTGCTTTCAACCCTTCATAATCTTATACGTACTAATACTATCTAACCGTCCTCAAAGTTGAACACTCCCCCTCTTGTAAGCCCAGATATTTTACTTATATATTTGGTTTTTTCGTATGTATACAAGTAGTTGAATAGTCAGAACTCAAGTTCCAAGTTGCGGTTCTATAGTTGCACAACAAAGGGTGAGCTAATTTTTCTTATGTATGACAACCTTTTCTTCTTGTTTTCTGTCTCTAGTGTGTGCCAAACTTGTCGTTAGTACAACCACATTCCTGGATATGTAGTGTTGTTCTCTGAATTAGATTGGAAAGATTTTGACTTGGGATGAGATTTTTCTCCTGGGGCATGAGTGTTCTCTATCTGATTGGAGAAGATTTTGGGTGATTTTTTTGGTTTGAATTGTCAGAAAGGCTCCTTTTTTTTTTCTGAATTTTTTTTTAGTTCACATGACGAGTCTTGCTTGCTTATAGTGAAGTTGAGAAACTGAGACAATTAGGGTTTGTTTGGTAAGTTCTGTATCATGATGTGCTCATTTCATTTTCTGTGAAATGGGTTAGCTGTGTTTGTAGAAATGTTCTAATGATTTTCTGAGAATTTGAGGGGTGATGTTAGTTTAGTGCTGCAGGGAATTGAGGGATGGCTGCCAGAGAAATCAAGTCACCTGAAGTCCAGCCTGAGACACCTGCTAGTTTGGGTGGGAATTCAGAGTCATTTAGAAGGAAGAAACTGGGCATGTATTTCCTTGAGTCGGATGATAGGCGAACGGCTTTTGGAGGTGGATATGTTGGAGGAACTACACCGGTTAACATTCATGGGAAGCCTATACCGGATCTGTCAAAGACGGGCGGTTGGGTTGCTGCCTTCTTCATTTTTGGTAAACAAGATCTTTCATGTGCTTGTTTTTCACTGAGAAAGAAGTTAAGAGTATTGAATTGTTGATTTGTGATTGTTTGGAATCTGAGCTAACATGTCTTTCATTCAACTGAGTCCAACACATTTCTGAGGTTTTATTTTGATTTTCCACAGGGAAAAAGTCATAATTTTCAGAATTGTTGAAGTGTAGTTTACTTTTTCCATCAGATCTTGTTCTAAACACCTCTGGAATACAAATATCAGGTGGTAAGCTTGATTGTTTTTTTTCCAGGGAATGAAATGGCAGAGAGAATGGCTTATTTCGGTCTTTCAGTTAACATGGTGGCCTTTATGTTCTATGTCATGCATCGGCCTTTTTCCAGTTCAGCAAATGCAGTGAACAATTTCCTGGGGATATCACAGGCATCCTCTGTTCTTGGTGGTTTTCTCGCTGATGCATACCTGGGTCGATATTGGACAATAGCAATTTTCACAACAATCTATCTTGCAGTAAGATCTGTATATAAAATCCATAGTAGCAACAGTTCTGTTATTCATTGTCAGCATGATTTATCATCTACATGACACTGCTATTTGTTTAATCATTTGCTAGAGCTCTCTATTTCCAAGCATATTGATAAGAACCATCTTTTTCTTGTGTTTTGTTCTGGAGGGTCTGACAGGAATAACATTATGTGCAACAATGAACATTTTCATGCCCAACCAAGACCAGTGTGATGAGTTCTCCCTAATTCTGGGCAGTTGTGAGCCTGCAAAACCATGGCAGATGCTTTACCTCTATACAGTCCTTTATGTGACTGGGTTTGGAGCTGCCGGCATTAGACCCTGTGTTTCCTCCTTCGGGGCTGATCAGTTTGATGAAAGAAGTAGAGACTACAAGACCCACCTGGATAGGTTTTTCAATTTCTTTTACCTCTCTGTCACCATTGGGGCAATTGTGGCCTTCACTGCAGTGGTCTACATTCAGATAAAGCGTGGATGGGGATCTGCCTTTGGTTCATTGGCCATAGCTATGGGCATATCAAACCTGGTCTTCTTTATTGGCACTCCATTGTATAGGCACAGGTTGCCAGGAGGCAGCCCTCTGACACGAGTCGCCCAAGTTCTGGTTGCTGCCTTTCGGAAGAGAAATGTCTCATTTTCCAGCAGCGAGTATGTAGGCCTTTATGAGCTTCCAGGCAAACAATCTGCTATAAAGGGTAGCCGAAAGATAGTTCACACTGATGATTTCAGGTAATCCTAGGAGGACAAGTTCCTCAAAAAATCTTAGTTTTTAGTGTCAATGGAGGATCTCTCTGTAGACAAAATTCATACTTTTTGGTCCTAAAGAATTGTTGCTATTACAATCATCCCTTAACCGTATGGCGTTTGAACTTTTTGGCTGTCTAGATGTTTGGACAAAGCAGCTTTGCAACTCAAGGAAGATGGTGCTGCTCCAAGTCCTTGGAGGCTTTGTACAGTGACCCAAGTAGAAGAAGTGAAGATCCTTGTGAAACTACTTCCTATTCCAGCTTGCACAATAATGCTGAGTTTGATCTTAACTGAGTTTCTGACTCTCTCAGTACAGCAGGCTTATACATTGAACACCCACATTGGCCGTCTGAAACTCCCCGTCACATGCATGCCTGTCTTTCCTGGGCTGAGCATATTTCTTATACTGTCTCTCTATTACTCCACATTCGTCCCCATCTCCCGACGCATCACAGGCCATCCTCATGGTGCTTCTCAGCTTCAGAGGGTAGGCATTGGTCTAGCAGTCTCAATCCTATCTGTAGCCTGGGCTGGTGTCTTTGAGAGGTACAGAAGGAACTATGCAATCAAACAGGGCTATGAATTTAGTTTTCTGACACCCATGCCCCATCTAAGTGCATACTGGTTACTGATCCAGTACTGCCTCATCGGCATAGCCGAAGTGTTCTGCATTGTGGGGTTACTCGAATTCCTGTATGAGGAGGCCCCTGATGCCATGAGAAGTATAGGATCTGCTTACGCTGCGGTGGCTGGTGGCTTAGGTTGCTTTGGAGCCACTATATTGAACAGCATCATCAAATCAATCACCGGCGACCGACAGCAGATGCACCCATCTTGGCTTTCCCAGAACATAAACACCGGTAGATTCGATTATTTGTATTGGCTTCTCACAATTTTTAGTGTAATCAATTTCTGCATATTTCTATACTCAGCACAAAGGTACAAGTACAGGGTAGCGCAGGAAGGCACAATGGAGGAAGAAGCTGTAAGCAAGAAAGTGAGTACCCCATCAGTGGATAGTTAAAATAGGAAACTTAGAGATCCTAGTCTCTTATGTAACTTTCCTCCATGATATCTATTGTCAAACTGAAACTACAATTTTGTATTTGATATCAGATCAATGATCAGCAGAATGCTGCATTTCATCTTTTTATGATTATCCTCTGGTGTATTTGAAAGTTACCATATCCATTATTGTTCTTTTGGGTGAAGTTGTGGGCCTGGTTCCATGGTGAACACATGCCCCTATTAAAGGCTGTCTGTCTGGTTACGTGGTAGGGGAATTGGGCAGGGGCCCATGCAAGGGTGTCTGCCTACCAGAATGGGGGTGTCTTCTTCCACTGTTGTTGTTGCCTCATGCTGTATTGCTGTGTGCATGGTTTAAAGGCTGTGAAAGACCGTCTAACCAACTTTTTTTTATCTATCTAGGCTTTTCTGTTGAGTTGATTTTGGACGATGATCAAGGCCATCTCTGGAAGCATGCAATTCAATTGCTTACCTAACTAGCTTCTCATTAATTTGAAAAAAAGAAAAAGAAAAAAAGAAGAGAGCCTGTCTCTTGGTAGAATTCTCTGGTTTAGGAGAAGAAAATTGTTCATTGGTTTTGTTTTGGAAAATGGAAAAAAGGGAGGGTAAAAAAAAAAATCCTTAAATGCACTTCTTTTTGCCACCGAATTATTATTAACGCATCTTTAGACTCTATTTAGGATGGAAATTTGAGGGAAAGTAAAATGGAAAGAAGAGAGAGAAGTTAAAGGAAAGAAAAAGAAAATGAATAAAATGATATTTATTTTTTTGACTTTTTCCTGAAAATTATTTAATTTCAGAATTTAGATTATTTGTTTTTCTACTTTTTTATGACTTATTATAAACTTTTTATTAAATAAAAAAAATCAAAATATGTAACTTTTTCTAAATAGAAAAAATAACATATTATTATTTTTTTTTTTAATACTTAATAAAAATAAAATACTACAAAAACAAACAACCTAATATTTAACACTATTAAGCATTAAGGTTTTGTTTAGAATTAAGTAAAAAAATAAACACCACCTAATACTAAAGATCAGAGTTCATAGCCCTTTAGGTTTGTTTCTCAATTTTTTTTCCTCTTGTATACATGAAAAATTTTAAAAATAAAGAAATAAATAATTTTCCACAGTAAACTAAACAATAACATTTGAATTTCTTTCTCCAGTTTTTTCCTTTCCATTATGCTTTCCATGATCAATGAACCAAACAAGAATATTCGACTTTCTTTCTGTTTTTTATTTTCCCTTCTATGATATTTTCCATGATCCAAAGAGAACATGGGCGTTCTTTCTTCTTTCCTAAACTAAAAAGCACTAAAAATTATTGTCGTGGCACTTTGGTTACCTACCAAATGCAGACAGAGAGGTTATGATGCCCCCAGAAACATTTCCAGAAATATCTTCTGGACCAACTTGCTAATTAGGCCAAATGTCTACCTCAATCTACTTCAATATGCCAGCAAAATATGAGATAAATTTCAAGGACTCAGAACTCACCACTTGATTGAGACATATGTCAGTATGATATTGAATACAAAACACTGATGTGGACTGGCTGTTACCCCCATAAATATGGCCTGGTAAGATACATCTATTTTGCCAACCACAAACAGTTGGGAACGTGGTTGAATAACTCTTAATGATGTCAGTGAAGCCATGCTTCAATAAGAAAGAAACAATCTGCTAAGCCCCAAAATATTTGGCGGAGATGCAAGGTCCTTCACTGTATCTGATGGCAGTGGGTAATTTGTAACCATTGATGCTATGGTCTCGACTCAACCCAGAAAATTTCCTATGTTTTTCTACTTATAAAAGCTAAGAAGCCCCACCATAATTGTACTTGACAAGCAGTGAATGAGTATGCGACTTAGGTCTAATGCACATAGAAACAAAATCAAGAGGCGTAGTGCGGGTTATGAATCATTATGATGATTCTGTGCCAGATGCTCTATACAAAAAGACAATATAAACATGCAACCATTCAATACAGTAAGTAGGGAGGAATGTTACAAGGAGTTACATACTAGTATTGTGAAAAGAAGAGTAATATTCCTTGTGCAGAGCCTGCTTTTCACAAGATACAGAGAACTTTTTATTTACACCCACTCCTGGCCGCTATATATATATATATATATATATCCTCTATTGCTTTGAAATCAAACTCCACACAAACTTATGGGCTTTCACAGAATTCCATCTCCTGATATTCCAGAAAGAAAAGAGGTCCAACTGAGCTACAGCTCAAGAAATCTAGTCATTCTTTACAGAAGCAAAGGAAAAGAGGAAGAGAGAGTGCATGATACAAAATCATATCACATAGACAATAAGCAAGAAGTATCTATAGAGTCAAGAATGTGATGCTTTAATGAGAATGTATTTTAATTGTTTTGGGTTGATTTCACTTATTTTTTGAGGCTGATTTAAAAAATAATTCTACAATATAGAGAATGATTAAAAATAAAGCACTAAAAATAAAAGTTATTTTTTAAAAATATTTATAAGTACAGAAAATAGGTTGAGAACATTCTAAGTTCTTCAACAGACATTTGTTCTAGAAAACATCGTAGAACTCTCAAAAATTATTTTTTGAGAAATGTTTTCAAAAATGTTCCCAAACGAACCCTTGATTGCTATAAAAATTGTGCTTTATATGACAATTAAATATCCTAAAATTAAGTAGTCATGTTGAAACATCAGTAAGCTAAAGGCCCTTTTCTTGTTTATAAGGGCTTCTCATGGATTCAAGATTCACTTTTGTTCTAGAAGAGCAATCTCAGGTATAATATATATAGACAATCATTCAGTCCATACCTTGCCACAAATTGGACAGCTTTCACTTCTTTCCATCCATTCATATATACAGCCAAGGTGAAAATGGTGAGAGCACTGTGTTGTGATTTTAGGATTTTCGGGCGTATATTCTGCAAGAAATTAAAATCCATCAATAAATTTAAACAGCTTAGCTGCACACAGTTTTTTACATGGCTTGTAGCAACCACAAAACTGTGACCAGATAATGATCTATCACAAAAACCCTAAGCATTTTGATGTAATAAGAGCAAATGTAGTCTGTTACTAATCAGTGCTAGCATTTGTTCTGAGCCAAGATCAAACTCTTCTTTTGAGCATGCTTGGGACCTGCTAGAAGACTAGTAAGATAAACAGGTCACATTACCATCAAGACATGTGGGGCAGACATCTTCATCTTCAGAAGTTGTTTGTATATAAGCTAGTCCATGTGCAGCTTTTGTTGCCAAAGTCTTCTCTGAGGACTCGGACTGTGCAAGTTTACCATCTTCTTCAGTTTCAACTCCATAATTTTTCTTTCCAAAGCCCAGTGGCTCCATACCAGAACTGCTTATATTTCTTCTCAGTGGCTGTGAACTGTCCTGGAAGTGAGTCATTGACTTATCACGCCTGGATACCAAACCATCACGCTGCAAACGAGAGTATCTTTGTTCAGCGTCATAAGGTGCTGTCCTTGAGGCAGGGTGATGACTATCACTTAAGGAACTATCTGGTAATGCTGTGCCAATCCCTGATGATGCCAAAGAAGTAGCTCCTTGAATTGGTGATGGTAGTGATCGTCCATCAGGTCTATGAGAAATGGCAGTATACTGCATCATCATGGACACAAAGCAAATCCAGCACATATTAACCAAAAAAGTCAGGAAACAAGATAGCAGCAACTAATAGGGAATTGTCACAGAGAATCCAAAAGACCCACTTGGGGCAAGGAAAATCTATTTAGAACAGTACCAATTCAGAAATAAAAACATTTAATGATCAAAACAATCAAAAGGTCATTGGACATCCTATCCAAACTGAATGAATCTGCCATTTTGCATAAGATTTGGAACAAGCTCATCAAATCTACAAAAACATTAAAATGACCCAATTCGTGTTTTGTCAATGAAACCAAATAAAGGTAAGGTTCATATCTATGAGGTGAAATGGATGCTTTGCAAGAATGGGAATGGGTGTTTGATGGTGTATATGGGTTTAAATGGTAATGGGTATTTAACAGGAATTTGGGTTATGAATAATGAGTATTTCTCTTTAAATGAATAGTGAGTATTTGATGGGCATTTGTGTTTAAATGTATAACGAGAATTTGATGAAAAATGAGATTATATGAAATTGATACTAGATATTTGGGTTTATATGAAATAAATAAGATATGGATATTAATATAAAAAATGGAAACTAATAGATAGAGGTATAAGAAAGCATATTTGTTTTTTACATATGCTTATTGAAATAAAAATAACAATAATAAAAAAATTATAATTTTTCAATTTGAAAATATTTGATGGGAAAATTGATGTTTATTTCTTTAAAGATGATTCATGGTTGTATGTTTTAATAGTTGAAAATAGGTTTTCAAATTTTCAAAATGTTTAATTTAAACAAATTTGTTTTATTATTTTCATCTTTTATTTTTTAAAAATAAAAAAAATATTTAGGATGATGTGATTAAATAAAAATATTTTAAATTCTTAATATTATTATAAATCATTTTGAAGATATTCTTTTAGCAGTATTTGAATAATGTCATATGTAATAGAAGTTTTTTTTAGCTAATCCGATTGCATTTATTTTTTTAATAATTTTCATAATTTTTTTATAAAAAAAAAAAATTGAGTTCAGGCGACACATGTTTAAAACACAAAAGAACTGATTTAGTTCCCATGGGACAACAGACACATATTAATGTTAATTCACAATCAATCACAGAAATCATTAAGCTTTTGGAGCATCACATTTGAATATGCATTCAACCAAATTTGATTTGAATCCTACTGTTTTAATATAACCATATTTCCTTTTGGTGAAAACAGTGATTTTTGTCTTGATTTCTATCCTAAAAACACAAATTTTGAGGAATTTTAGGAATTCATTTCAACTGCACATCTCACCTCATCTTGCCATCCGTTGCTTGTGATAACATAAAAGGATAATAAGATAAAAAGGCAGGAAAGAAAACAAAACAAAACAAACCTTGAAAAGGAATAGTATACAAGGCAACATTAATGACTTTAAGTCTTGACCTAAATAGTGCACTCAGTCACCTGGCCTAGGTAGCCAGACCAGCCATTGCTGATCCTGGGTGTGGTAGGCGGTGATAATCAAACCAAAGCCAGTTGATGCAGAGGCAACAAAATGGCTGATGTCTGAATCAAGATTTACAGTATCATCTGATAACATTGCGCATTGGCAATATGCATTGATGAATGAAATCTAATCCCCTAAAGAATTGTATCATCAACGTATCTTTGTTATTCCTGAAATTTTCACATTTTCACTTTGTTCTGATGAGATGGAACAATATATTACCGCAATAAACTTTTTTCACATCATTACTACATCCTAGAGAGACTGCCATCAAGGTGTGATGTAGAAAATGTGGAAGATGTATATTTGGAGTGGTAGGACAAAAAAATCCAAACAGGACACCAATTAAGCCTCATTTTCTGGAGCAACTTTTAGACACACATAACTTTACTCCTGGGAGTTATGAGATTGGGAACCACAGCATATCACATGTACATGCTTATTAGTGTCTCTTCATAACTGATGCATGCTTGCATTTGCTAACTTTGCTCATTTTTCAGCAGGATTTTTCAAAAGAATTTCACAGGATCCCCTATTGGGTTTCTTTACGTATGATATGATACCAATACCAATTAGCCCCAGAGGCACAATAAATCCCCTCCAAAACATACTTAAACTGCAGTCTAAATGTTGCCCCACCATGCTTGCCTATGTCAATCCTTAAGACTACTGGTCACTGGTAGAGCCACGAAATGGCTTGAGAGGGGGCAACATCTAGCTATCTGTTTCAGGGGGTCAAAAAATGAACCAAAAATATATGTAGTCTAGTTGTAATCAAGGGATTCAACCCCTATTGCTGAGAAAGGGTTCAAATCCCTCTATGTGAAAATTTTTTAAAAGAATTTCGGGGTGGGGGCAGGGGCATGTTGCATCAGTGCATCTAGTGATGCCTAGAACACTATGACAAGAGGGGGATGTAAACCATGTTGTCTTCACAAAGGAAAATGGGCCCTAATAACCATGCAATTGGATGATTTAGATTGCATTAGAAAGAAAACAAAAGATACAAAGAGGGAAGAAAGAAAACTGTCAAACTTACAAGTTTAAAAAGTATATTTATTGAGAAAGAAAAAATATCATCTAAATAATAGAACAAATTACATAAAATGGTCTAGAATCACATTAATCCCCTAACTCTTCACAGTGAAGATTTCTTAGGTAGCATTGGTAAGATCACAATCCTTTGCTTATATCCTAGTTATACACAGACAAATACAACCAACCGCAGTGCATATCAACAAATAAGAGTGCAACAATATAAGTTGATAAATAGCCATGGATAGCCAGAATGCGATTTATGCACTCATGTCACAAGTGACTTTCTTCACTAAAGAATTTACTTCTTCTCTCAAGTTGGTATTTAGTCAGTTTCAATTTAATCATAGGCAAATTATGAAATTTAAATATTTTATTTACTTTTCCTACATTTTGAGTCATGCATTCAGAGTAGGTGGTAGGTGTTGGACTCGACATCAATGCAATCACAACATGACATAAGTGGCACTATTCTCTATTTCATGACATTCGCATAAGCATCCATAGCCCTCCTGAATATGTAACTATTTTACTGAAGTAAAAGATAATGGCAAAAATTTAAAGCAACACCAATGCTACACCTAACTGATGAAGTTCCAAATTCATAGCATAATCTAGATGCCTCATTTCTATCTTGAATGAGGAAGGCTATACGATTAAATAGAGAATTTCTAAATGACATAATTTTCTGCTTCCATGGAAACAAATGGATAAAATAGGCCAATCGAGAATATAAAGAGGCAAATTATTGAGTTTCTGGGATCTACAATGCATACCCCACTGAATAGCTGCTGGAAAAAGAATCTTAGACATATGCAGTGCCTATATATTGAGTTACTTGGATTAGCATATTCTTCAAATTCGTCACCACAAGGACAGCAGCAAAAGGAACCCATTTATGGTCTTTCCCAACAAACCCTGATGAATTAGAGAGTCAAACAACTGAAAACCACATTGTAAGGGAAAAACAAGATACTATAGTTTCAGTGATGCTGACAATTAAAGACCGGTGGAGCGATTGGAAAATGACAAGAGTGTAAACACTTCAGCCTCTAGAATACAAGATTGCAGCCTGTAAAGACATAAATGTTCACAAGGATAATATGAGATCATAATTCAACAAATGAAAGAAAAGGCAGTAATCCAACTCCACATACAAGGATAACTTTATTATGGATAATTTTTCCAATTACCTCTCACTAACCTATGGCTCACAAGCACCTAGCGTATTGTTTTCATAGTACTTCAGTGTTTTTAATAATTTCTGGAATCCAATCTTTCCAATGTCAGAAAATGATAAATTCTGACATATAAATTATTATAAAAACAAGAATAAGTGAAATGGCAGCAACCAGAAAGAGAAAAGTCACAGGCAGACGCCTCCCTACTTTTAGTTAGGTGTTTCTTTAAAGAACTGGGGTCATGAGAAAAATAAAATTGAAGGTCCTGCCCATTCCGGTCATAAAGTCAGCTAGACATGGTACAGCAGAAAAGCATTCAAATCTAGCATATAGACCCATAGGTTGTATTATGCCCGAAAGAGAAATAGAAAAAACTTCAAAAAAGATATAAAATCATGTGGGTCTGTTTGATTTGTGGGAAATTATGAAATCCATTTTCCTTTATGATTATGATTTTTTTTTTTTGATGGGTAAACAGAATCGTTTTATAAAAAAGATGATGAAACAGAAACAGCTTCATAACAAATTGAAGCAACTAGAATGCTAAACCCGATTCCTTTTCCGTGCTTGGCCAAAAACAGAAGCTGGAAAACCCAAATCTTCAAGAAAAAAAGCTCCACCAGTATGACGGGACATCGGAAACATTGCTCAAAAATAGACCACCCAAATGTTTATTGATATACATCCTGAATCCTCTAAAAACATGTTTTCAGCCTAGTGGCAACAACCTCCATAACATAATTTCCAGCATCAGAAAGTTACAAAACAGAAATGCTGAACAAATCCTACAATATCCAGTAAAAACCCACACGAAATCCAACAGCAGGCGACTATCTCTGCACTTCAAATAACCCAAATCCCGCAGCTACTCTTCAGGAATTAAGTCAAAAGGCACAATCAGCTTTGAAAACATCCAAAAACCACAAAATGAGAAGCTAATCAGATCAAATTCTAGCCTAGGGTCTTTGCAATTCACTGTCACCTACAAGCCCTAGAACTGAAAATTTAGATAAACACAAAAAATTAAATAAATAAATAAAAACAAATAAAAATAAATAAAAATTGGCAATGACTCAGCATATAATGAAAATTGAAGTAGAGGAAAGAGAGATCTAGGGTTTTGGACATTGAAATCACCTGGAGAGAGCGAAGAAGCACTGAAGCTGCAGAGCAGAGAGAACAGGTTTGGGATTTTCGAGAACCTGGGGAGAAAAAGGCGGAAGCAATGGTGTTATTATTATTATTATTTATCATTTTATATATAAAAATAATAATAATACGAGAAAGAAAAGCTATTAAATAGATTTCGCAGAGACTGTCGACAAAGCTTTCGGCCTTATTAGAAACGTTTCTGAACATAATTTTTAATTACTTTTAACAATACTTTAAAAAAAAATTAAAATACAAAAATTCATTCTCTTGATTTATTTTACATAAAAGATATTATATATTTATATTTTAATAATTATTCAAAATATCTTTAAAGAATAATTTAAAATTTAAAAATAAATTTTCCTCAAATTCTACTATTTTTTTTTATATTTTTAAATACTTATTAAAAAATAATTTTTATTTATGATATTTTAAATTTAATTATTCTTTATACTTTTATTTATAATTATTTTTTAAAAACAATTCATAGCATCTCAAATATATTTGCAAATATTTTTCAAATGTTTTAAACAAGAATTAAAAATAAAAACTTTGAGACTGTTAAATAAAATTACATTTTAAAAACTATTTTTTCAAAAAAAAAAAAAAAAAAAAAGTTGTTTTCCTAAATTTTCTGTGTCTGCGATCATTTCCTTCATCTGTGTTATTCAAACTCTCATAAAACAAAGGAACCATTGAAGCCATGATGGAAAGTTGCAACAACTAGAACGAATGAAAAAGTCCATAAAGTACTAAATAGCCCTCGTCCAACCCCACTTATCCAACCAACACTTCAAATTTCACCACGTTGGACCACGTCCCACCTCTTCTTCTTCTAACGCGGCATCTTTGCTGATTCTTTTTTTAATCACAAAACCGACACTTTCCTACCTATTTTACAAAAAAAAGTATAGACATTTAAAAATACCGGCCAACCAATCAAAAGTCAAATCAAACTTAATTAAATCTATTTAAAAAACACACCAAAAAGTTTCAAGAAAATCAAACCTCCCGTGTTATTTTTGGATTAACCCTATAAGGATGGTATACATATTAAACCTATAAAAAAAATTTGTCCAAGATAATTTTTTTTTAAATTTTAAATAAAATTTAAAATTAAATAGTATTAAATATTAAGTTGTTTATTTTTATAATATTTTATTTTTATTAACTATTAAAAAATTTAAAAAAACTAACATATTACTTTTTTATTTAAAAAAAATCAAATATTTTTATTTTTTTATTCAGTGAAAAACTTATACTAAATTATAAAAAAGTTAAAAAAACAGATAATTTAAAATTTAAAAATAAATTATTTTATGTAAAAAGTCAAAAAAACAAATACCCTTTAAATCAATTTGTTTATTTTATACCAAGTCATTTCTTTTTTAAGTCCAAATTGCTTCTCTTTTTGTCTGATTCATTTTCATTTATCTAAATATCCTCATTCATAGGTCTCATATCCACATTTACGAATTGAAAGGTCTAATGATCAACTATGAAATAAATTATAAGAATCAATAGTCTTCAAATTGAAGTGACCTAACTTGGCTCCATTGAGAATGACCCTCAATCATCTATGTCATTTTTGGGACTCATAACACAGTTTACGAGTCTAGCTCAACAAAAAGGCAAGCCCTTGGATTCCAAGTTTAAGTGATGGTTTGCATATTTATATTCCCCTGTTTATTTCTTCTCTCCCATTTTTAATTCTTTGGTATCTTTCTTTCTAATTTACAATTTTATGGTATTTTTCATTGTCTTCTCCCTTTCCAATTCTTTGGTATTTCTCCCTCAATTTAGAATTTTATGGTACTTTTTGTGTGTGTGCGCGTGCACATGGGACCAAGGTGTTGAAGAATATCATAATACTATCATTATCCAATAAATAATAATTAATTAATTATTTTTATTTTTAATCCATGGTATAATAATATTAGTTATTTATGTGTTATAAAAAAATAAGGGGAAAATTTGTAAAGATCTAATTTTATCCAAAATCGAATCAATTCGAACCCATGATAAGTGAAATTGTTTTGAATAAATAAATAAACTAATTCTAATTTAATTAAAAATAATCTCTATACTTATTTATGTTATTCCAGTGTAGGCCTCGAAGGGTGGAGAGTGAAGAGAAAATTGAAAATTCGAAGTTGAATCAGTGGTGTCCAGTAATTCAATTATGATCCACCTAGACTCTTGATTGCAATGACAACTCAACATTTAACAGCTCCATACACGCAGGATTCAACGACTGCATGTGCCTTTTTTAATTCCAAATTTCTGCCAACTGCCATACCCACGACCAAACCAAAGCTTTGACTTCAAACTGGGTTGCCCTTCAAAAATTAATGGCTCCGCGAAATTAGCCTTTGATTAAATTGACCCATGCATGTCAAAGTTCAAAGTATCGGTCAGAGCATGATTTCTCCAATCACATAAGAATTTTCAATGGAGTCGGAGCTAATCAAAGACGAATATAAGTAAGTTATGACTAACTTATTTTCACTAGAATCATCTGTCATCTAATTGTGCTATACTGTTGAATTCCGGAAGTCAACCCATATTTTCTTGATTTTTTTTCTAAATCTTTCAATTATATTCTCATTGTAGGAATCATGGTCTCCATCTCTATACTCAACATAGATTTTATTATGGAGTTATATGGTTTTTACTAGAAAGTTAATTCTAATTAAAATAATTGAGTTTTGAATTCTAAATATCATGTGTTGAGATTAAGTTTTATTTTATGTTTTTTGGTAATTTTATTTTTATTTATTTTGGCTTATGAAACTTTTTAGATAGTGACTTACTTTTTACTAAAGATTCAAAGTTATTGTTAATTCAATTGAAAAATCGTAAATAAATCTAAAAAGGTTTACTTAGTAGCAAGATAGCTTATTGAAGGATTAAAGTAGATTAAACAACACTTAAACGTTGGAACTGTTTTAAGTGCTTAGCCAACGCACAAATGCCTAAAGTGCTCGAACAATGATTAAGTGTACTTGAGTGGTCGTCCAGAATCCCTTAGAATATGGTAGAATTCATTTTTGAAAGAATTCATAGAATTAAATTATGGGTTATTGAAAAAACTTACATCCTTAAAAAACTAAGAGAAGTCCACTTGAGCATTGGAGGTGTTGCGTGGCAAACGTTGATCAAGGAATAAGTTATGGAGGGTAAATTTTTAAGGTAAAACGATCGGATAAATTTATGTTTTTTATCTTAAATAGTGAATTGTAAATTAAAGATGTTAAACTCTGTTAATTTTTTATCTCCATAGTTAATGTGAGAGATTTCCATGTAAAAAAATTATTGTATCTTTTATTTATTTGTTGATTTCTTTTATTAAATTTTTATTTGATTATTCTTAATATCTCCCTATTTTAATTTGAGTATAAGTTTGCAATCCTTAATTATAAATTTTAAAAATCACTTATTAATCCTCCTCTAGGTTTTTGACACTATCAACTTGTAAAATTTAAATAATTAAAAAATATAAGTTTGTAATTAATTTTAATTACAGTTTATTTTCTTTACTATTTTCCGTATTATAAAAAATATTATAAAATGATTTTCTTAACATTTTTTTTTTTCTATTTCTTTAATACTTTCCGCTTTTGGGTAAAGTGAAGCCCAACAAAGTTGGGCCGTTTCCTGGGCTCTCCCGGGGCCGGATTGAAACCATGTCTTGTTGATTAATGTTTAAAAACTCTTTTCTGCCCATGCGGGATGGGTGATTTAGATTTGTAGAAAAATTGAGAATGAAAGATGAATACTATGTTTGGTTTCGGAAAAAATAAAGAAAAAAAATAATGAGAAGAAAAAATGAAAAATAAATTTAAAATTAATAAATTATTTTTATATTCAAATTCATTTCATTTATTTTCCTTTATTATATAAAAATGAAATAATTTAAAAATACATATATTCCTAACTAATTTTATTTATATTTTATTTTTTTCATATTTTTTATAATAAAATTAAACGTAAGAAAATTATTTTCTTTAAATTTTTTATTTTTCTTAGCATTTTCTGACAACAAAGCATAACAAGCTTATATGTGATCATTGTTTAAAATCACAAAACAATAAATAAAATAATACTATTTAAAAACATTAAAATAATAAATATGTAAACAATACAATATTTTTTGTTAAATTGTTGAGAATAATTCATATATAACTTTTGATATACAGAAAAATTGAATAGTTGAGTTTTTTTCTTCTATTTTCAATATATATATATATATATATATATATATATATATATTCACTGCACATGTTATATTTAATAGAATTAAAAATATTAATAAATTTATATTTATCTGTAATTTTATTTGATAGTATAAAAAATAAAAAATAAATATTATTGATCTTTAATTTTTTTTTTTTTATAATTATTTTACCACAAAACCATGGTCCTACCATTAAACCATGGAGAGATAAATCCACCTGGTTCTGAAAATGTTGTTTTTTTTTCCTTCAAATTCAATCACGCATTTTTAGGAAATGGGAAAGGAGATTGAAGATTATATCCCAGAATTCCTCAGAACTCTTAAAACCAATATATTTGAAGGGTATTGATGAAAACCAAAGATAGAACCCAGAAAATTACTGTAGAGGGTGAGAGAGGATAAGCAATGATTCACAAAAGAAAGCAAATTTTATTGAGACAGAAGTAGTTGTCTAGAAATACGAGAGGTCGTTACATTGAGAGCCAGATTGAACCTCTGGGAATCCCATCCAGCCTCATAGAGCCAATGTCCGCCTTTGGAAGAGCTGTATCAGTATTAGTATCAGTCTTCTTCTCAAAACAGTATACTGGGGCCTGCCACTTCGCGTCCTCAAGCACTGCCCCCACTTCGAATGTCATCACATGTGCAGTCCTTCCTGCATATAATTGCAAGGGAAGAAGGTGATCATTTGCCATACTTAGGAGCAACTCAGGAATGATGAACATTCAGGAGATATCCTTTTTCAAATAAGAATAATACCATAGAAGAGGCACCGGCCAAGTACAGAGAAAACTTTCTATGGAAGAGGAGAGCAAGAAGGAAAAACTAAGCAAAAGAACTCATCAAACCAACAGAAAGAGACCTCATAAAAATGATGGCTCAACTTCCTCCATGGCCCTCTATTCTCAACTTCCTCTTAAGCTCTGTCTGTGTCTCCCTAGACACCAAGCAAGACACAGGCAGCTCCCCTCCAAATATTTCTCCTCCTCCCCTAAACTTGCCATGCTAAGTTGTCATCATTTATAACAATGTTTTCTGAACAACCCGATCAACCCCAAAAGACAGAAACCATCATAGACCACAAATCCGAAACCATTGATGACCATAAATCATGGGCCTTTGAACAATGAAACAACAGACGGTCAGTGTTCTCCCATCTTTTGTGGTACTAGTAGGAATTGTTTCCCTCATTCAATAGCCAAGATTTGGTCCAAACTGCTGTCCACTACATTAATACAAACTTTCGGGAACCCAAATCTCTTTACAAGAAAATCTCTGTATGCCCCCCCTCCCCTCTCACTACCTCTTTGTGATACAGTCAAACCGAGAATTTCTAGTCCCAAATCAGAAGCCATTGCCTAACATCCTCCCTCCCCAACCGCATCTACTCAATGCAAGCCACAAAATACACCATCTCCCCTATCTTGAAGTGTTCCCAACAAAACATGGGTCCAGCCACCCACAATCTCAAACAAGTTTGACAATCGCACCTTATTCAGCCCCTCCCTGGACTGCCTATTTCCCACCTCGAACACACACCCTAATGTGCCCTCTCCACCCCCTATTGATCTCAAATCCCCACACCCAAAGAATCTTTCACCAACTCAAAATCACGGCTCAGAAGAAAATTGAAATGCCCATTTCCTGTCCTGGGAAAATATAATTAATCTCCCTACAAAGTCACGAATTGAATAAAAAAACATACATCTTTATTGAAAAGGTCATCACTTTCGATCCCTGCCATCATTTCTGGTCATTGTAATCATTCGATCAAAAGTAACAAACCCACGCACAAAACTATAAACAAATCAAACTAAAAATGATAAGAGCAACAAATTACCTGTGTAAAAGCGCCAATGCACGGGCCTTTTAGTGACAACATCCTCATAGTACCAAATGAAGTCCACCTTCTCCCACAAGTTGCAGAGGAACCCATCGACCTGGTGCTGACCCAGATAGTTGGCTCCGTCCAGCCAATTAGGGCGAAGAATCCCCACCTCAAGCTGTGCTGTGTGACACCTCTTGGGGGCGTCCAATGTGTAGACGAACGAAGTTCCATTGTTCCACTCAAGGTCGTACACAAGCTCCCCAAGCTGGTCCTGCACGATGTTGAAGTTTCGACCGTTGGGCCAGTCGTACCAGAGATCGATTATTTCGAGAGCACCGCTGTAATTCATGAAGAGAATGGAGTGGAATTGGTGGGGCCATGGAGTTGGAGTCGGGTCGGTGGATTTGGTTGACGAGACTGAGAACCAAACGCAGAGGATGACGAAGACGAAGACGATAGGTGTGTGTTTGGTTGCGGAAGTCATCGTGGCCGCCGTCTGTTTGTTCATTCCCTCTCCTGGAGCCTGACGAGTGGTGCCTATGGCCCCATATGTAGGGATGGCAATTTCATGGGTTTGTCGAGTCACCCACCCCGGTCTGCCCCAATTAGGACGGGTACGAGAGACGGTAATCAGGGATGGGACGGGTTTAGGCTTAATTTTTAAAACCCGAATCGGGTTTGGGTAATCCGCCCCGCCCCGCCCCCAAATAGAAAACTACAAGTTTACCATTTATATCTTACAAAATACCAAAAAACTCCCCCTATAAATATTTGTTTCTCGTCTCTTTATTCTCAAACGCCTAGCTCTCGGATTAATTTTCCCAACTCAAAAAATTTCTATCTCAGATTTTGAGCCGTTAGGGGAGAGAGGAGGTAGGGCTCACAACTTATGGAGAAGACAACCCCTCTAACTTCATTTTCTACCTTCTTGAAACACAAAGAAAACGAAGTCAAAGCTCACCTAGATTACCAAAGTCCGAGGTCTAAAGGCTTTGGCTTTGTTTAGATTTCTTGTTTTCAGGTAAAAAAACCCTAAAATTCTAGGTTGAAGGTCAATGGTGGCAGGCTGACGGAGAGGAACAGAGGTGGCACATTGATGATGGCAGCATGGGAATGGAGATGCGGGATGGGAACAACAATTTATGAGTCGCGGCATTGGCGGGCAAACTAAAGCATGGCAATGCGTGCATGAAGTGGAGCTTGTAGCCGATCGTCGACGGGAAGGCGAAGCAGTGGAAGTCGTCGACGGCGCGGCAGAAGTCCTGCACGGCGACGTCCTCGGGGGTCAGAATCTGGTAGGTCCCGTTCTCGTGGTCCGCCGGGAATGGCGCGGCGCGGACCATGCTAGCAACCGCTTGTTGGATCAAGAGGCGCATTGGTGGTGTTGCCCGCCACGGCGTCGATGTTGACGTCGATGTTTGCGCGGCACGCATTGGAAGTATCCTTTTCCGGAACTGAATCCATGTATAATATTCGATCTTTGGACGGGTGGAGGCGTGGAGAATGAGCTGTAAATGGCTTGATATGGTGATGGGTTTAGGAGTGAAGGGCATTGGTGGACTTGCTGGAGACGATTCGATGATGGAGGTGGTGAGCTGAACATGAGGCCGGTTGTTAGTGGTGGGGATGGGGATGTTAGTATGGAGAGGGATATGATGGATAATGAGAGCATGGGAAATGGGTATGAAGAGTGTGGGTTAACAGTGGTGAAATGGATGATGGGGAATAATGGAAAGTGGGTTTGATAGTCATGAAAAATGGATATGAATGGTGTAGGGGGAAGTGGGTGTGGTGAGGGGTATGAAGGGTAAGGAATTGACGAGCATGAATGGTGATTAGAATGTGGTGGTGTGATAGGGTGGAATACCAAAACAGGGGAAAGGCGGGCAAAACAGAGCACCAATAATAAGAACCAAAATGAACCCGTACCAGCCTCACTCCATATATCAATCAACGAGCTCGGAAAAGAAGTTAGGAATCAAGCACAGAGTGGGTGAAAGTAAGCTTTGATTCCAGAAAAAAGAATACAAGAATCCACAATATGCACGTTCAGACATCAAAAATGAAAATCCTCATGCACAGAAACCATCATAACATGGCATAAAAAAATAAATGAATCTAGTTTATAGAATCCATACCTGTGCTATTCCCCTTTCCTGCTCGTTTTCTTACGTTTCTCCCCTCTAGCTTTTTGACTCATTCTTTCTGGTTTTTTTTCTTTTTCTTTCAGATCTCCCCTTGCTCCCTTTTTTCCCCCACGTTCCCCTCAGGCTATGTTTGGTTTCCATAAAGTACAAAGGAAAGAAAAAAAATGCTAAGAAAAATGAGTTTGTCATGTTTAATTATACTATAAAATATTCCAAAGAAAATTAAATATAATTAAAATTAGTTAAAAATTTATGCATTTTAAAATTATTTAATCTTTATATTGATGAGTTAAAATAAATAAAATGAGTTTGAAGTAACAAGTAAACATAATTTATCATCTTTAACTCTATTTTTTATTTTTTTTCAGTTTTTCTTTCCTTTTACTTTTCGGCTATGTTTGATTCCCGGAAAATTTGAGGGAAAATGTGAGGGAAAGAAAATAGAGAGGAAAAGTGGAAAGAAAGAAAAAATAAAGGAAAATAAAAAATAGAGTTAAAGATAATAAATTATTTTTATTTGTTATTTCAAACTTATTTTATTTATTTTAACTTATCAATATAAAGATTAAATAATTTTAAAATGCATAAATTTCTAACTAATTTTAATTATATTTAATTTTCTTTGAAATATTTTATAGGACAACTAAATATGAGAAAATCATTTTCCTTAATATTTTTTTCTTTTCTTTGTACTTTTCGGGAATCAAACATAGCCGAATTCCTCTTTATTTTCTTTTTTTTGTATTTTCCCTCAAATTTTCCAATAACCAAACATAGCCAAAAATCTCAGCTTTTTTCCCTCATCTTGCCGTCCCATCTAGCCGCCCAAAAACCGCTCATTCCCAGGCCGCCCGGAACAGCTCACTTCCAGCTACTCTCTGGCCCCCAAAACGGCTCCTCCTCGGGATGGTAGGAAAAATAATAAAAAATAAATAAACATGAAACCCCTTCTGAGGGGTCTACAATTGTGTTTTTTATTGTTAAGAATAAAAAAATATGTATATAATTTTTTAATTATTAAACATATATTTTTATTTTTAAAATAAAAAATAGTTGTTAAAAGTTAAGACATCGTAGATTCTAATAAAATTTAGATTTTGTTTTTATAATAATGAAACTTTTATTCACATTCTCATAAACAATCCTAGTGTGCCAACCAATGGAAGAAATGAAATTGATTCCTAGTTTACATTCTTTATTCCAGAGTAACAAAGGATAACCAAACAGAAAAAACCAGATTTTATTTCCACACGGTGTGTAGAAGTAGAAGAAGGTGATTACATTGAGAGGCTCATTGAACCTCTCAGAACTCCGTCCACCAACCTCTCCCGAGGATTGCCGGCACTGGTAGTTTCCGCCTTTGGATCAGTTGTACCGAAGCAGTAGACAGGGGCTTGCCATTTCTCATCCTCCCGCACCGCCCCCACTTTAAACGTCATCACATGAGCAGACATTCCTGCAGATATTTCACACCAAGAAAGTGACCGGCCACACAAACTGAAGAAAATCCAGGATCAAAGATTTGCTGCCCACTTCCCAAATCAGGGCTTAGAAATGGGGAATTTTCTATTTATGTCTCGTGGAAATTGAATTAAAAAAATGCCAGAAAGGTTCCTATGATGAGGGTAACGAAGATTACCGTTGAAAAAGCGCCAGTGGACGGGCCTTTTGGTGACGACATCTTCATAGTACCAAATGAAGTCCACCTTCTCCCACACGTTGCAGAGGAACCCATCGACCTCGCGCTGACCCAGATAGTGGGCTCCGTCCAGCCAGTCAGGGCGAAGAATCCCCACCTCAAAATGTTTGGTGCGACACTCCTGGGTGGAGTCCAATGTGTAGAAGAAAGAAGTGCCATTGTCCCATTCCAGGTCGTAGAGACGCTTACCCAGCTGGTTCTGTATGATGTTTAGGTTTCGACCCTTTGGCCAATCGTACCAGAGGTCGACGATTTGGTTGGATCCATTGACGTTCATGTAGAGGAGAGAGTTGAACTGGGGGGGCCATGGAGCCGGAGTTGGGGTTGGGTCTGTGGATTTGGATGACGAGCGTGAGAGGCAGAGGCAGTGGATGAGGAAAACGATGAGGATAGTGGGGTGTTTGGTTGCGGAGGCCATCGTGTTCGCCCTCTGATTTTTTGGTTTCCACACCAATAATTAATAATATAAGGTCCATTATGTAGAGCCTAGAGGGTGGTGGGCCTGGGAGTGAAAGGGAGTGAAAGGGACTGTTTGGGACCACCATTTGTTCGTTTTTCCATTACATTTTTGTTGTTATACCCTTGATGCACCCATGTGTGAATATAATCCCTTGAATTATGAGTTTTGTATTTGTGAAAATATCTTTTTCTATTCAATTACATTTATTGTGTAGATTATTTTGACACGTAGTGAGTATTGGATGGTTGATTGGCACGTGTTTGACAGCATATCTAGAAACGTAACATTGATACAAACTAACGAGGTTGGATTGAGGTGAATCGTCCAAACAAACCTTTGTGTTGTGTCATGTAGATATCATTATGACTTGAGATTTATAACCCATTTAATTATTGTATTATATCCATATGATTCTCGCATTCATATGATTATGAATTTTTTTTAAGGAATGGGGTTGTTATTAAATATTATTATTTTTAATAAATATTTTAAAAGCAGGTTAATTTATAATTAATGAAAGTTTAAAGTCTTGAGTTGAATAATTGATAATTTTAAAATTTGTTTCAAATGCAAGGATTACCCATAATTTCAAATTGACCAAGGCCCTCTAAATAAATATAATGTGATATCATTCTTATTTCTCAACACGGATTGCATTTTTTTTTTTTTTTTGTTGTGGACATATATATAATGAATTTTCTCTATACGATTCTCTATGTAATCTTATTTGAGGTGATTTGAGTCTTTTTCTTAGATGTATAGAG
This sequence comes from Vitis rotundifolia, assembly GCA_030254885.1. Lineage (NCBI taxonomy): Eukaryota > Viridiplantae > Streptophyta > Magnoliopsida > Vitales > Vitaceae > Vitis > Vitis rotundifolia. The sequence goes on from CM058151.1 coordinate 20,504,127, forward strand.
GCTTTGATTTCACCCTTCACCTCTTTTTAATATAGAATGGAAGATCGGTTTAAGTTTCTTTGGATTCCAAAAAATTATAAAAGAGAGGAAAAAAATAATATTTTTTTATATTTGATTATTCATAAATAAATAAATATAATTATAATTAATTAAAATTTTTATATATTTTAAATTATTTAATATCTCTATGAAAAAAAAATAATTTGTTTAAAGAAATATGATAAAATAATTTATTAAGTTTTTATTTACTTTTTCTTTTCCTTATTTTATTTCTTGGCATTTTCTCTCAAAAATTTTAATATATATATAAAGTATAATATTTTGAGAACTTTTACATTCATATTATAAATAAATAAATTAAAAAAAAAAATATTTTTCATATTTAATTCTATAAACGGAATTTTATTCCTAAAATTATTTTTTCAAACATTCACTACCTTATAATGCCCGAAAGAGGTCCATCACATGGTCAAGCGCTTAAAAAAAATCAGCTAACGACTTGGCAGTTGACCGTTAGCAAGGACAAGCACAAGGGTCTTTAAATACTTCCATCCGACCCTTCGTTTCCTGTCAAAAGACTTACAAACCCGCAAAATTCCTCCACTTTCCCTCTGGAGGAGTAGAGACTCGGTATGACACTTCCCTCTTCGCAAATCTAGAGCAGGCGGCTACTACTTTCCATGGAATTTTTGCAAGTAGAGGAGAGATTTCCGGTTTGATTCTCTCTTCAGGAGATTGGACATATCTTTACCATGAAAGAAGCCGTTTATCATAGGTTGGTCCGGCTTTGTTACTCAAATCAGACCTACCTCAATGAATGCCAAGTTGAAAGCTTTGTTAAAGGGAAGAAAATCAGATTTTCACCTACTGAATTTTGTGAGATCCTAGGAATCCCATCTGATGGAGCCATGTGTTTAAATTGAAAAATTGGCCAACTACTGGGGACTTTGATCACTTGAAGCATGCAGGAAACTTCGTGATATCCTCAACCTGAATGCTAAGCACTTGACCTTGAAAGCTAGAATTTTACACCATATGGTTGGATATAATATTTTGCCCAAAGCAGGTCACAGGGATGATGTGAACTCCTTGGAAGTTTTTGTTGTGGATGGTACGTTGGTAGGAAGGCGATTTAATCTGGGTTATATGTTGATTAGACACATGGTTGATAGCCGAGATCACAAGACTGCATTCCTTCCGTATGGGATGATTCTGACCAAAAATTTTAAGCACTTCAAGGTTCCCATGGATGATGAGGTGGATTTCTCCAGGCCCAAAGCCACGGACACCTACAACAAATCTACAATCAGGAGTATGGGATACAGAGAGGTAGGGGATGTTTGAATTCCAAAGGCTTCACTCCCTCCAGAAATGGCAAGAAATAAAGATGAGGAAGAAGCAGAAGATGAGATGAATGGGATGGAGCAGAGCCTCAGCCTCAGCCTCAGCCAGATGTTCAACAGCCCTTTGGTGGGGAGTTTGGGGAGAGGCTTGTTTTGTGCTCAAGTCGTTTGGAGACTTTATCCACTGCTGTTGAGCAGCTTGGCACGAAATTGGATGATCTCCGGGCTGATTCTAAGGCCTCCCATGATGAGCTGCGAGGCCATGTGGATACATTGATGGATGCTTTGGACATAAGGGATGAGGTGCAGCAGTCTCGTTTTAATCAGATGTTGGAGTTTCTCCGCTGCCATTTCCCTCCACCTTCAGCTTCATTTTGATAATGCCAAAGGGGAGAGAGACTTGTATGATGTGTATTTTACCTTTGGCATGTTTCTTTTGGTATTATGGGAATGTATTTGGGCACACTTTTGGCAATATGCATGTGCTTTGCATATACCTTGATGCATAGTTCGATGCTTGTTATATACAGATCTCATGCTTGCTAATTATGAAGTAGGCATGATAGGATACAGCACTTGAGCCTACATATTTTTTACCAGATTTGGTTTTTATCTTCCCACATGATGCAAATTCACTTACAAAGTGGCCTATCCCACACTATTCACCCGCGTTCCCATGTTTTGTCATCGCTGACAAAGAGAGATTGTTGGCCCAAAGTTTGAAAATATAACAAAACAAAAATGCTCTCTTGCTCACATCCATTGGTATGATGAATGGTTCTAGTACGATTCTAAATTTTACATTTGCTTACTCTGATTCTACCAAAACTCGTGAAAGTAGTGTTTTTGTACGCCACTCGGTCCCTTCGTTCATCCATCAGCTTCTGCCAAAAAACACTATTTGATTCTATTTGTACCATTTCTGAAAAACATCTGGAAATCACTGCTGATCCGACACGACCAAACGGATCAAAAGAGGACATACAGTTCTACGATGGTGCACCCATCTCAAATCATGTTTTTGTGTCCAAGACAAATTACAACCCATCTAAACAAGTATTCACCGGCTAACTTTGGAAAAGATCTATTCAAATTTAAAACTAAACCTTAAACCCTAAACCCAAAATCCCAAACCCCAAGCTCCAAACCCTAATAAGATCAATAGAAATGACATCCCTTGGTTTCCTATAAAGATAGCTTTTACCTTTAGTATTACAAATAATACAGGGCGACAGCTTTTACCTTTTAAGTATTACAAGTAATACAAGGCATACCGAGTCAGTCTCCTGAGCCTAAGGGAAACTTGAGGCTACAACAGACACATCGTTCTCTTCCCCCAAGCTAGGAGCTATTTGTTTACCTACCAATCTACCGCGTTTTGCTTGTGTTAGAAACTGCAAAGGACCACCAGACCTTAAAAACTCGAATGCAAACTCCCAACTGGTTGAGCTTTTATGGAAGAATGAGACTTGGGATTGAGATCTCAGACTGTTAACACTACCATCATAGTGATACAACATCCAACAATACAGCATACAGAACAAACCCAACCTTAGCCCCCAAAGCAAAAGCAAAATAAAATGCTATTACTTGTAAAGTTACCATTTCCCAATCATCTCAAGGCAACATTGGCACTATGACTCCAGAAAAAATCCTTCCCCTCCTTCCTCTCCTTCCCACATCAACCCTACCCCCCAAACAAGAAGAAAGGGAGAAAATAAAAGAAAAGAACATGTTAAAGAGACCCATCTAACTCGGATTCTGAACATGACACCAAAAGCTTGCTTTGAATGAAACAATTCAAATGGTAAATGGAGGGGGAAGGAAAATCACAAGCATAGTCATGAATCTGCAATATGATGATACCACTGCATTTAAGAGTTGCATAGAAAAAATCAGCATTACCCTGAGAAGTTAGTTGTCATTCCAACTAGCGATTTTGGAAATGGTTTCAAGTGGTCTAATTTTCTGAACTGTGGTAACATGTTCCAAACAGAACAAGGCCCTTCTAAATATACATCACAGAAGATGTTCAGAGAAATTCTAAATTTACACATGCTGCAAGTCCAATTCAAGAATTACTGAGGACCATAAATTTGCTAGGAGGCTAATTCATTTAACAGTTTTAGTTTAAGAGCTTGCTATAATAACTCAAAAGACAATGGGTAGCTTATGCATCCCAGGGCATACAAAAAGCCCCAAATTAAGGTAAGGACAAGTGAGAGAGTGGGCAAACAAACCTGAACTTAAAGATCTCACTTGAAAATTTCCAAAACATATTGTACAGTGTATGTATGTCTAAATATACTTCAATCCAGTGATATACTGTTGTCTAGAGATTAGATACTGGGCCAGGGAATAAATAATTCCTAATAGTCCCAATATCTTAACCTTTATCACATCTGTTATTATGATGGATGGCAGATTAAGGGGCAATGTGAGCAAGGGCGTTGAATCAGTCTGCTTCGTGTAGCTCCACACAAACCGGTTGAAAAGGATATGGCTTGGGAATGTAAGAATTAGGAGGGCTAAATTCTTGACTGCAAAGAACCAGTCTGGCCCACCAATTTCCAGGCCCCATCCAGCATTTCCATGCCAGACATCTTCCCATATGCTGTACAAGGATGTCAGAACCAAGTAGGCTGAAATAACTATTGTAACAGGGAAATACCTTTGCTTGTCCCCAAATCCAGCAACAAGATCAGAGTCCTGGTTGAGAAGCAGTAGGATTGGTGCCAGAAAGAATATTGCTCGGTTTGAGCCTCCAGTAAGATTGACATTCAAGATCAGGCATATAGCAAAGCACATCACAGTAGCAACATTACCAACCGCAGGCATCCAGGCACCCTCAGCTGCCATCCTCTTGATTGTGAAGGTAGGCACAGTAGAGGCCCTACGCTGTTGCATAAACCTCATTTTAGCTGGGAAATTGGCAGAGCTGCTTTGTGCAGACTGATTATGTCTCCCGCCCCTCTCAAAAGCCTTTTCCCGCAAAAGTGAGGCTAGTTCAAATTTTATTTCCAATGCAATCAGCATAAAGATTGCTGCATATAGACCAAGGAGAGATGTTCTTGCTCCCTCAATTGCCAGTAATGCAGTGAGTTTGTAGTCTTCCTCCACCATGTCTTCAACTCCACTATCCATGAGGATGCTTTTGATTCTCATCTGGCCCTCTAGCAAATATGTCACAGGAAAGAGAGCCACAAGTAGGGCAAAAACCCATGGCAGGAGCCTTGTGCTTGAAGCAGATGGGAAGTGAGTGAAGACCACAAATACAGAAGCACAGACCATGGTTATAACAATAAGAGCATGCAGGACCGCAGCCTGAAGGAAGTACTCAGCAGATATGTAGATACCCAAAGCAATCCCTATGGCAACTGAATAAAGCGCTCTCAACTCAACCATATAATTAATGGGGATGATAGAGGTAACTGCTGCTAGAGTTAGCAGGATTGCTGCAATAAGCAGCCATGATGGCCATGTAGGCTTTGTGGCAACAAAGCCATAGATGGAGACGTCATCAGAAGACTGACGGGCAGCTTTGATTAGGTCAGAGCGGTAAGTCCATGATAATGGAATTGGAGGCTCCATTAGTATAAACAGCAGACCTGTTGCCACCACTAGCACTAAGCATCTCTTAGCAGACTGCAAAAGGAAGAGGAAAAAGTGTAAATCAGTTAATCTGAGTAATCAAATATTGCATTAATTGAAGATCTAAATTGAATAGAGAAACTTGATGAATCATGACATGCATGAAAATCAAGCTACTTGTTTACTCTTCAAGATGCTGCAGAATCAAAAGTTAATGAGTCACTACTCATTATTGATAGTAGTGATCATTTCTTTCTAGAAGTACCAAGAGCAAAAGGACAGCAACCATTGGTAATCCCTGATTGCTATTTAATGCCATTAATAAATCATTATAAGTTCCTTTTCCCTTCAGATGATACAGCTCTAGAGAATATTATGAATAGTCTAAACTAACAGAAATTCACGAGAAACAGAATTCATTAGCTGCATAAATATCTGTGTTCACTTGAGCAGTAGAGTATGAAGTTAACAGTTCTAGCCTTTTATATCCCAGTTTCTTTTTTCTTTTCGGTCTAACAAATTCTATTAAAGGATAAAAACAAAATAAAGAAAGTGAGAACAAAATCACTATCAGTACCAGGACATGTGAGAAATGGACAGCGACTATAGGTACACAAGCCAATCCTGTCAATACAATACAGAAACCCAAAAGCAAACCATCAGATGGAGGTCTTCCATTCCACCATTGGAGAGCTTCAAAAATTGTTTCACGGCAAAACCAGACAGACAAAGCAACCACACTAGCATGAGCATAACCTTGCCAAGCTTTCATCTTTGAGGCCGCTCTTGACTTATCCCTGCAAAGGTCAATGATAAAGAATTCATGAGCTCTATGTCATCTGAATTAAGATGTCCAAAAAGGTTGGAACATGAAGATGAAAAATGCCCAGTACATACTTGTAAAGAAGCAATGGAGGAGAAACCGCCAATAAAAGAACAGCTGTGACCCATACAACTGACTTTGATGAGATAAACAGCATGGCTAATTTTGAAGAGTACAGACAAATCAAAACCCAAACTGCCTTTGGTCCAATTCGTTGATCCACCAATAATCTCCTCACCAAAGCCAAACCCAGAAAGGTTGTCATGATGACCATATAGCTGGGATACATCACATCCTCATCCAACCCATAATAGTATATGCTAGAGTAACTAAAGAACCGATTCTCTATGTAACATAGCAGCAATGCATGGCTGATCAAACCAACCTCAGTCAAGAAATGAAGTTTTGATGGAAGAAGAGCTAAACCAGGAATGACCATGGCCAGGACAACATCCACAAGAATGAGCTTACAGAAGGATTTCAAAGACATGCCTGCCAACCAAATATTGAGATCCCAGAAATTGTGCAGCACAAACCATGTGACCATCAAACTCCCAAGCACAACAAACGCAAAGTATGACGGCAGGCTCTTCTTTGTAAAAAAGCGAGCCAAGTAAAAACCAGAAACTGCAGGCAGCGGAAGGAACTGCGACATAATATATGAAAAAGAACTTCAATGAGAAATACACTCAAAATGTCAAATGTAATATTTATGCCTATCTCTCTCAAGTAGAAAATTAAAATACTTAGTCAACCATATTTTTCATGGCCTTAATAGGAATCAAAGATCAATATTTAGAAATATTTTTCCATAATAAATGGATGCCAGTAGCTACTCTATTTAACAATCCTTCGCTCTTTTCAATTAATCCAGAAAGGGCTTTGATTAGACAGTAGGAAGAAATCTTCCTACAAGACGTTTTTTGGTTCAGAATTGAGAGTAGATTCAATCACTTTTTGGGAAAATAATCTGGAATTTTCATAGAATCACATTAGTAAGGAGAAAGGGCACAAAATTGAGGCTCTAAAAATGAGAAATAAAAGTTGGTACACGGATGCTGAGCACGTTGAAAAAATGGCTAGGGCATTCACGAGTCCATATGATAATGGGGATTTTGTTTCAAGCTTCAGTTCCCATGCTCTTACATCCATTCTATTTTTAATCAAAAGCTAATTCATGGGCCTCATCTCTGAAACAGAGGTGAGATTCATTAAGTCGCAGATGGGACCCTAAAAGGGCATCAGGATGCATTTCTTGAACTTTCTGAGATGTGGTAGGTGGGTCCATCAATTATGAACTTGGCTCAATCAAACTTTTCTACTGAGGAGATGCCTGATGCAGATACTGCACCCATTCCTAGACAACTAACTCCACATACTGTGGCCTACTTCAGCCTCAAAAGTGTCTGCGACATTACTTGAAAAATTGAGACAAAATGTTCTTACTAACAGACTCCAGTTCTTGATTGTTACCGAGTCTCCACCAAACTAAGTGTGTTTTATTCTTGATTGCCAACCTAGTGAAGAAATTAATATAATGCAAAAACTGTTTTTGTTCATGAAATATACAAAAGGGGAACATGCCAAGGCGTTCAAAATCATCTTGTGAAGGCTAATTATAGGCTATAGGAATTCCTAAGGTCAGTCTTGAAGGAACATGGTTAATTGCACCATGTAACAACCAACCATCCAGATTCATTCTGGGATTGTGAAAAAGAAAATTGAGTTTTATAGTCCAAATCATAAATGGTAAGCCTGTTTAAGACAGCTAAGTACGAGACACTGCATAACTATTTTTCAGAACAGTTTAAGGCCACTTTAGACAATTTTTTGTCGATATAACGGCGCTTCTTGGTCATGGAAGAAATTTGGAGTGTATATGGTTTCACACTAATTCAGTTTAACACAAAGAAAATTTGGTTTTCTGTCAGCCGTGAATACACTGTACACATGCACAACTTTCCTCAGGCGTTAATGGTTGGATTTATTTATTTATTTATTGTTTTCAGGAAGGGCAAGAGAGAGGGGGTGTGGTGTTAGCAATCACACCAGACCAAAGGCACGTAAAATATAAGTTCTTTGTATTGCTTTTTCCCTCCTAATAATTTATTTAGATAAGCAGAAAGGGCCCATACATAAAAGGATTCTGAAGCTTTCACCCTAATTTTGCCCTTGATCCCAGAAGATGGAGATGGTTGAGAATGGTAGGCATAAAAATCAGTTTGTTTATATCTCATTGTGATCAAATGATGGTACGTTCTCTCTCATGAATTTTCTAACACAAGGGAGAAATGCAAGACAGCCTTTAAAGCCTTCAGACTAAAGGTTGTGTTGCCAAGAAAGATGGTGAGATATTATTGATACAGTAAAAGGATTAGGCTAGAGAGGAGTAAGAGAAGAAGAACAAGATTTTAAATTAGAGATAAGAGGAGGGACTACCTAGGGAACCCTAAGATTCCAAGGAAAAAATCTCAAAACAAACAATTTTTAGTTCAAAAATTCCCTAGTTGCTTCAGTACAATGCAGTTCATTCAGACTGAAAAGAACGCTAGATAAGACTTCAAACGTGAGCTTTTTTGCAAGTGAAGCTAGCTGGTGTAAAGTATTGATGTCAGATCAGCTCTAGAAAAGAGGGTGGCCGTTGGGGAATCGATGTTTTCTTTGTAAACTTGAAGAGAAATCTATTGACCACATTCTCCCTCATGGTACCAATCAAGGATGTTAGTGGAGTCTGCCATCTTGACCATATTTTTGCTAGGCAAGAATAACAACTGGAGTCTACACCAAACATGGTAGTTGTTGTTCTCCTTATTCAACACAATTTGCTTGCCCCTACCCACGGTAAAAGATCTTTTGTCAAGATGGCATGACTCCTCTATAGGAAGAAAAAGGATGAGGGTGTGGAGGATCACTCCTCTCTCAATGTTTTGGTCTATTTGGCAGGAACAAAATCGAAAGAGCATTTGAAAAACAAGGAACAAATGGATCAAAAGTTGAAACATTCGTTCATTTGTAACCGTTCAGCTTGGGTTAGCATGTATAAGAGATGGCTTGATGCCTTTGGTTGATTTGGTATATTGAGAGGGTGATTTTTGTGGCTTCAATTTCGAGGTCTCACCCCTGGGTACCTGATGTAAATGCCCTATGTACTTTGGTGTACATTTTCTTTTACTATTTATAAATACATATCTTTCTTTGCCTATTAAAAAAACCTCCAAAAGAAGAATAATGGATAAAGTAATCAAATAAAACTCAACTTCCAAATTTATAATGTTTCTAAGTTACCTAACGAGCAAGTTTGGAACCCAAGAAAAAAAAAAAAGGCTAAATTTAAAGTAGAAACTCAGGAAGAGAGAAATACAAATAAAAGTAAAACCTCAAATAATTTAGTATACAGCAGTATGAATGGTACTACCACATAAGCATGGACAGTACTGCACAGCATATATACTTAATAAAATTACTAATAAGACTCCTAATTAATTATCATTTAAACTAAATAAACCTTATGAAATTCTTATTATTTACCATTTACTAATAATTATTTGCAATATGATATTCATAGTAGCTGTTTATAATTTTATTCTTAGCAGACTATTTACTTAAATACTTTCCTCGACTCATGTTCCAAATCTAGTTTTCAGACATACAATTGATGAGAAAATTTAGTCAGTGAAAAGCCTGCTTAATCAGAGTTTTGTAAGTTATTATAGGCCGAAACTGACAAATGTTAATTAATGGATTTGTTTCAGGCAATTGGTGAAAAATATACTGTACAGTTGCGTACCTAATTCAAGGAGATTAGTTCCCTAGTCATGAGCCAAACTATGGATTTTGGGCAATTGTCTTGGAGTCTAAATTCACAGGGTGACCACCTGGCTGGGTAGTTCACAAAATTATGAGCTGTCTACATCATGTCTTTTGTAGCTTGCATAGTGTCCATATCATGATAGCATAATTTATATTGCATGCCATTGTTAAAGGCACCCATCTTGCTGTATTGGGAATCGTACATCTCAGAATCATGAGCCAAACCATGGATTTCTAGATGAATCATTGATTCTACATTCAGGTGGTAATGCCCTGGCTGGATAGTTCCATGAAACTAGTGTACATCATGTTCTTAATTGCTTATATTATGCCCATTTTTTATAACAGCATATTGAATGTCATTGCTTGGAAAATGGAACTCGAGGTTTGCTTTTGAAAGTGAGTCTTTATGGAGGTGCATCATAGGAGGGAAGTTTGGGAAAGAAGTGGGTGATCAGTGCTCTAGCAATGCGAGGGAAGGTCATGGGATAGGCTTATAGAAGGTTATTCGGAGAGGTTGGGATGTTTTGAAAAGTTAGACCACTTTCGCCATGGTAGATGGTAAAAGAGTAAAGTTTTGGAAAGGCTGTTGGTGCAGTGACTTTGCCTTCAATTATGCATAACCCCTTTTGTATCCTTTAACTATCTTAAAGGACGTTTTGGTGGTGGAGGTGTGGGAGCAATCCAGAGGGGGAGGTCATTGGGAACCTTGTTTATTAAGATGATTCCATGGTTGAGAATTGTTGGTAGTTGGATTTTCTTACAAGGATCCAAGAGCATTCAATGTTGAAGAATGGTGAGGATAGTTTAATTTGGAATGATTCAAAGGGAGGAAAATTTTAAATCAGGTCTTTATATATTTATCTAAAGCCAGAGGGAGAAAGAGCATTTCCTATGAAAATGAGATTCTTTGCATGGGAGGCAGTATGTGGGAGGATATTGACCTTGGGTTGGTTAAATAGGAGATGATAAACATTGGCAAATTGATGCTTTCTCTACAAAAAGGAAGAATAATCAGCTTATCACATTCTTTTTCACTGTGTTAAAATAAGGATCCTGTGGCACTTGCTGTTTTCACTTTTTGGGGTGGAATGAGTATTGTTGTCCTAAGTAAAAGAAACTCTCCTAAGCTGACAAGGGAGGTTTGTGGAGAAGAAACAGAGGTAAACGTGGAGGACTACTCCTGTGTGCTTATTTTGCACCATATGTAAAAATAGAAATGATAGGTCATTTGAAAATATAGAACAGTCAAATCAAGTTTTTAGAATGTCATTTTTGTACGCTATTTTTTTTTATGGGTAAACAAAAAGAATATATTAAAAGCGCTTGGAAAAGGCGCACAAAGTACACAAGGAGTATACAAAGAGCAATCAAAAACAAGAGAAAGAAAAGAGAGACAACAAACCAACCCCCAAAACTCAATACAACAGCCTAAAGCCTAGAACAACAAGAACCCAAACTCAACCAATAATTAAGAAAGCAAAAACAACCTACAACAACCTTAAAAACACAACTTCGATGGTCACTTACAAACCGACTCCTTCCCATTGCTCCAGTTTTTCTCTTTTTTGTTTGAGTTGTAGTAGTTAACCGAACATTCCAACTTTCAAAGCTCCCTAACCAAATGAGGCATGGAAGGGAGCCTCCTCCTTGCAACTGAGGCCCTATGTTGCTTTTTGGATTCCAACTTCCTCAAAAGGGGCGTGATTTCCTTCTCGTTCCAATCCACTAGCAACCCTAAAAACTTGTTGAACGAGATGAAATTTTGATAAGAGAGATCAGAAAGACTCTTTACTTCCATTAGGCCCTACTAGGGCTTTTAAAACTTGAAGCCTCCTCCTCACCACTCGCCTTTGGCATCACAAGCTTGTCAACCTGAGGTTGATTCTCTGTGGCTTCCTTGACCACGCCCTCACCAAATAGCACACGCAAAAGCCTATAAACATCTTCTAAAAAAGCCTCATCTCGCTCGCTACAAGAAATCAAACTATCGGTCCTCCCTACAAAACACCCCTCATCAATGGACAAAGAGCGCACCAAGGAAAAAGACCCTTCCCCTTCATACCATCTGAAATTGAGGATTTACTAGCTGAGAATCTTGTCGCTTCCTCCACAAGAGCCTCATCTATTAGCTAGAGATGAAGCGACGAAGGCATAGGCATCGAAACTCTAGCTCCATCAAAAGGGCCCTGGTCTACACCATTAGGAGCCAAAAAAGCCCTCTCTCCCTTTAAAGAGCCTTCCCTAGACAAAGCTTCTTGGCCCAAACTAACCTAGCTCACCTCCAACAGCCCACTCTCTAAAAAATTATCCACCTGGCCTCCACTGCATTGGGTCTCCACGTTACCATGACCCAAAGGAAGACAAGCTCCAACTAAAGAGCCAAGGCCCAAACAATCTCTGACAGTAATAGCCTCGAGTGGAGCCCAATTCCCACTTGCACCCCTCCCCTACTCCCTCTTGGGCTGCAGTTGAGACAACCCTTAAAAAAAGACCATCTGCACACTAGGATTTTAAAGTTTTGGGCCTAAGGGCTTTGAACATTCCTTTACCTGGATGAAAATCATGGTCCATGTAAGGAAGCCCATTAGCCCCTTGCACTTCCTTTCTTGAAACCTCCACCATCCAGTCCCCTCCATCATTCCTTTCACCTGCAACAGCCCCACTACCACCGCCCACCTTCTCTGATGCCACAACAATAGCTTTTGCATGGCAAAAGCTACCACCACACCTGCACCACTCTTCTTGCCATTAGCAACTGACACGCCACCCGCTGCACCACACTCGACCCTAACTTCACACCCTCAACCGCAAGTGAGACTCCCACTGCTCCAAGCATCCACAACTGCTAGACTTCGGAACCACAACTGAGAATCTGGGTGGAACTTCTTTTTTTTTTTTTTGATAGCCAAACACAAAAGTATATTAGAAAAGGGCACCTTGAGGCTAACCCAAAAGCATACAGGGGGGGTATACAAGAGTCGTCTTAAGGCAACAAACAAAAAAAGAGAAGATACAAACCAGCCCTCATCTAGCACCTAGCCAATAAAAAAAACTGAGTAAAGGAAGAGGACCTTCATTTACAACCGACTTAGTCCACGACCAAATATTACAAACAAAAGAATTTTTCAACCTATGAATCGAAAACTCCTCATTATCAAAAGCAATCCTATTTCTTTCCTTCCAAACAGCCCAAAAAAGACACAAAGGGGCTACCTTCCACACCTTTCTACGCTTCTTGCCTAAGTTAAAACCACCCCAACCAATAAGGGTATCTCTAACCAACAAAGGAAGGACCCAAGTGACTCCAAAAAGAGCAAACAATAACTCCCAAATAACTCTGGCCCTGGTGCAATGAATGAGTATATGATCAATTGACTCTTCTTCCTCACAGCAAAGAAAGCATCTATTAGCAAGAATCTGGCCCCTTTTTTAAGCTGATCCAAAGTAAGCACCTTACCCCAAGATACCTCCCAAGCGAAAAAGCTCACTTTAGTAGGCCAGTTGAATAGAGAAGCTACAAGAACCCAATACCTCCTAAAGCAAGCCAGGCAAAACTCGCTCGATTTCACCAGAATCCTAGCCCACTGCAAAAGAGACAGATCAGCTATATGCTCGTCCACAGCCATGAAGCCTCCACAACAATCCCCAATCTTCTTGGACACCTTCTGGCTCCAAAGATGCAGTGGAAGACCTAGTAATCTCACCCACACTTCCTTAGGTGCCACACCCTTTTGAAAACACCTACTTCAAGGTTCCACCTCTCCAGATGCAAGACAAACCCCTTAAAACTCCATGAACTTCCTAACACCCTCTTTGCTTTAGATCTATCCTCAAAGTCAAACAAGATCAAGGCATCCCCAAGGGGCAAGGGTTGAGAGCTTCAACCCCCTTTTCAGAGACCAGAAACAAATTGCCCATTGTCTCCACTTAATCAACTCAGGCAACGGGTAAGAAGTAGTCACAAATCTCCCAACCAAACAACTCCTCAACCAGTCCACTCTACTTTGGATTTCCTTCAATCCAAGTTGCACCCATACTGCTTCGCCCATCAAGCTCATATCCTTCTTACTAGCCTCCACAAAGGATCCTTTTTCATAAACCACCAACGAAAGTTACAGTTCCTCAGCAGAGGATGCAACCTTCCTAGACTCAACCTTAGGAGCTACCCCTAAGAGATGGAGTTTCTCCACCAAAATGGTCCATCCTCTAAGAAAGCCCCTCCTTTTTGGGAAAATCAAAGAGCACTTCTTTGTTTCCTCAGCTACCACTGAACAAAAAAATGGATCTCCTCGCTCCATTCGCACACTGCTCCAAACGAAATCTCCTCCCACCATCCTCCCAAACAGTGTTCCACCTCAATACTCCTTCCTCTCTACAACAGGCTACCACCCTTTCTAGCAAACGACCTAAACTCAACTCCCCAAACCTAATCCAAGCAAAAAGGCCTTTGCTTCTTTCCACAATGAGACCCTTTAACTTCCCTCTGACCACCTTGATGGAAAGATCAAAGGTCTTAGAGTCTACCGCAAACCAACACCTTTCTCCTTTCAAATCCATTCCACTCAAACACATTTACATCTACATTGCAAAATTGGATAGATTTCCCTAGCTTGTCATTTTTGTACGCTATTGTTGTGCACTAAAAAGTTTAGGGATGCAAATTCAATGTCTATTCTAGATAATGGGAGAGAAGTTCTGTTTTTTTTTCCTTTCTTTTTTACTGGTTGACACCCCTTGGGTATGTCCCGTGTACTTTGGAGCACCCTTCTTTTATTGGTGCAGTTAAAATGATTACTATTTTCCTATCCAAAAACATAACATCATTGCTAGAAGCATCCATGTTGATGTATCGAGAACCTAACAACTTAGGATCTCTTCACCATGGTACCAAAAATAATTCTTCCTTCTGATCCTGAAAATAATGCAGCATCGCCTTCAAAGCCTTGAAGCTAAAGGGTTTTGAAGAAGAGAAGATGGTAAGATACAATAGATATAGGGAAAAAAGGATTGATGAGATTATTCTGTTTTAAAAATAGAAAGAATGACACATTCTAGAAAAATGCTTTCAAAAATATTTCCCGAGAATAAGTAATTTATAGGAAATGCTAAAGTACTATTTTTCATGATTTCCAAAAAGATAAAACTTCAAGAATAAAAAAGGATAAAAAAAAATAGTAAATTCATTTTTTAATTCTTACTGCCAAATAGACCCTATGCTATTAAGCAAAATCACCCAATAGGATAACTCGATATGGAAAAACTACAAATGTGAGAGAAAGGTTTGCCAGGACAAAGCTTACATTATTTAGAACAAAACAACTTTTTGTTTTTTTTTTTGGTAGGTAAATTTTTGTCCCCATTGGGAATTGAACCTGGAACCTCCCACAAGCCCTCCCCATCCCTTTGCTTTTACTTGAACCTAAACTAAACAAATTAGCCCCATAATTACTCCCAATGGCAGAATAGAAATATAAGTGAAAATTTTTTTTTTTCCACAGTTATTGGAAATATATGAATAAGAACTTTAGGAAACAGTGGTCAACAGAACTAAATTTATGAGATGCAAGGAAAAAGGAGGTCTACTGATTCTGGGGCTCGGTGTCAAGGTCAGGCCAGTGGTCAAAACCAGTTATCTCATATATATAAATATTCTCCTCTTTGGGCCCAAAGTTTGCACAACATCAAAATATATCCAAATGGCTAATAGGAGTCCATTACATATAAAAACAAGTTCACTACATATGAAATGCATCTCACATGGATTAGGAAGAGAAGTTCCTAACACTTTTATATATGATAGACTACTCTTAACCATGTCGATGTATTTCAAAGTTGTGTGCACTTTATGCTTAAAGTGCACAATAGCTATACATGAGGAATAAATTGTTACAAATGATATCAAAATCAATCCTCAATTGGATGGGAGAGTTTGTTGATCAATCTGACCCACAATTCCATAGGAGACGATAAGGATGTCATGTTTGTATTTGGAGTATGATTGTGAGATCCCACATTGACTTAAAAAAAGGTTTTTAAGCCTTATAAGGTGCCAATTAAGCACCTTGCCAAGTCATTCAAATTAAAGACTGCAGTGCATAGGTTTAGCGTAGACATGCAAGCCATGTAGATAAAATTAAACTGGAATAAGTCATTAGAAGATGAAATTCATACCAATATAGGAAATCCAACAACAATTGCTCCAGCAGCACTGACTAGTACAGCCAAAGCTGTAAATGCCACTGAGCTGAAAGCATCACCAATCATACCGACAGCATATGCACCAGCAGCAGAAGCCCCACCCAGCATTGTAGTAGTCACAAGAAGATAATTCAATGGAGGTGGCACCTGAATGTACCGCCCAAATGAATGGAAAACGACTCTAATCTCCAAACAAATTACAACCACCACCAAAGCAATAGCACCATTCACCACACGAATGCTCTGGAGCTGGTGTGCATTCTTTGTAACCCACCAAAGCGCGCCTCTTGTAGAGGCATAGAGTAGGAATAAGAAAGGAATGAAGAACAGGAGAAACAGATCACTAGCTGAAGCAGCTGACGAGAACATCACCGAATAGTGAGACGCAATATGAAATACCAGAGGAAAGAACAGAAGATTCAAAGTATGGAAACAGCTCTCGAGGGGGCCGAGGATTAGAATATCATCGGGAACTGCTCCACCATGGTAACCCACTTCCTGCTTGTTTTTGAACGAGGAAATGCGAGGAATCGAGAAAACCCAGTAGAAAACACAATTGAACGCCATGAGATAGTAAGAAGCGTTGTTCATACCAACTGCAGAGATGGTTGCCCAGGCAAAAAGAGCCGAAGCCGCGAAAGGAACACAAGCGAAAAGAAGCCGCTCGAGAGAGAGAACTATCGAAGGGTTCTCGATTTGAATCCACTTGAACTGGAGCGAAGCCCAAACACCGATCAAGAAATTGGTCTCAGCGCAGAGGAAGGCGGCCAGGAGAGATAGAGGAATCGAATTGAAGGTGGAGAAGATAGATGAACTGAAAAAGAAGGCGATCTGGGCGGCGATGAGAGAGAACCAGACGCCAAAGAACGAACCGGACTTGAAGTTGAGAGAATCAAGGATGTAAGCGATCATAAGACCTAGGGTTAGGGTCGCCACGACGGGAGTGCCGCCGAGGTCCAGCAGGAAAGCGGCGCAGGGAACGAGAGCGATCGCGATCCTCGCGTTGTGTATGAAGGAAGACGGAGAAAATCGAGACTTGCTGAGAGACCTTGACCTGCCGTTACCCATGAACGGTGAGTTAGGGTTAGGGTTAGGGCTTCGTTCAGGAGAGTAACCGCCATTGAAGCTGGAGAAAGTAGGAGCGCTGGCGGAGGATATGAACGGACGGTAGGACCGGGGTTGAAGCTCCGGCGGCATCATTTTCGCCGGAATTGGGATAGTGAGCTCGCTCTCGGAACTCGGTGGCCTGTCTGATCTGTGTACTCTCCCCAGTATCCAAAGGCATAGATCCAATAGCCGTGACCTGTCAAAGCCTCTTATCACCGTTGGATCATGATTTAATGGGCCCCACTATATCATCGACCGTAGGCTCCAACGTATATCAAATCAAATGGGCTTACCCCTTTCTCCTTGCTTCTTTCTTTTTTTGAAAATCTTCAACTAATCAGCACCTGCCACTTGGACGAGGTGGGTGAATGGGCCTTGGGCCAGCTTCAAACAATTACAACGACGAGCCCACAACTCACATGGACTAAATTGTCCCCTAGCCCATGACTCAAACCCATTGGTTGCTTTGTTATATTTTTGGTTTCATGGGGATTTACATATGCTTTGTTAAATGCGAGATGCTTATTGATGTGGATGTTGAATTAATTAAATTGGGTGAATATATTTCAAGTTAGTTTAGTAGTTGTTGATGTTAAATCAACTAGGGGTGATGCTTCTCCCCTTCGCAGCAGAAAATGACTGGATGTATTACTTGAGTTGGGTGTTTTTATGGTTCGAGGCGGTCTCGGGGTTAAAAGTGAATAGGGATAAAAGTGAGGTTATCCCTATAGGAAGGGTTGACTCTTTGGAGAATATCGTCTCGGTTTTGGGGTGTAGAATTGGGACTCTCCCTTCTTCTTATCTGAGCCTTCCCTTGGGTGCTCCCTTCAAATCTTCAAGGGTGTGAGACGTAGTGGAAGAGAGATTTAGAAAGCGTTTGTCCTTGTGGAAGAGACAATATCACTCCAAAGGGGGAGACTTACCTTGATAAAAAGTACCCTTTCAAGCCTCCCTATCTACCTAATGTCTCTCTTTGTCATTCCACAGAAGGTATGTGCAAGACTTGAAAAGATCAAAAGAGACTTCCTGTGGGGCGGTGGTGCTTTAGAGAAAAAGACTCACTTGGTGAATTGGAGGGCAATTTGTGTAGATATGAGACATGGAGGCTTGGGTATTTGCAGTCTTGTGACCCTAAATAAAGCTTTGCTTGGGAAGTGGAGCTGGAAATTTGTTGTAGAGGGGAATTCTTTGTGGAGGCAGGTAATCATAGACAAATATGGGGTAGATGAGGGAGGTTGGTGTTCAAAAGAAGTGAGGGGAGCCTATGGTGTGGGAGTTTGGAAAGCCTTTAGAAAATATTGGGATATCATTCGTTCTAGATCCTGTTTCATAGTGGGCAATGGCAGGAAGGTCAAATTTTGGTAGGATTTGTGGTGTGAGGACCAAGTTTTGAAAGATGTTTTCCCTAACTTATTCAAATTGGCAATTAACAAGGATCAATGGGTGTACAATGCTTGGGAGGAGGAAAGAGGGGTGAGAAGTTGGAATCCTTTGTTTTCAAGACACTTTAACGATTGGGAGATGGAAGAGGTGGAGGGCTTGCTCCGAAAAATTCACCCTTTGGTTTTGCATAGTAATGTGGAGGATGTTTTGAGTTGGAAGATTAGCAAGAATGGCTCTTTTTCTGTTAGATCTCTCTACCGTTCCCTCACACTTGCCTCTAGTGAACCTTTTCCTTGAAGCATTATTTGGAGATCTTGGGCTCCCATGAGAGTTAGCTTTTTTGCTTGGGAAGCGTCTTGGAACAAAATTTTGACCATTGATCAACTTAAAAGAAGGGGATACAATATTCCAAATAGATGTTATTTGTGTAAAATGGAAGAGGAAACTAGCACCCACTTGATCATTTTTTGTAAAAATGCTACAATGTTATGGAGCTTGTTTTTCTCCATTTTTGATGTGCTGTGGGTCCTGCATTCCTCAATCAAAAAGAACTTGATAGCTTGGCATGGTGCTTTTGTGAGTAAGAGAAAGGAAAAGGCTTGGAGGGCGGCTCCCCTTTGTTTAATGTGGACATTATGGAAGGAAAGAAATGATAGAGCGTTCAACGATATTGAACGTTCCGACCAAGTTCTAAAACTTTCTTTTTTGTATACTTTTGTGAATTGGGGTAGGATATACTTAGAGGATCATTCTTTGTCCTTGTTTGATTTTATAGAGTGACTTTTGTTTAGATAGAAGAAAGGCTTTTCTTTTTTGGCCTTGCTTTTTGGGCGTTGCTTGTATACTCTGTGTGTACTATTTTCACCTTTGCTAGGCTTTTTTAATACAACCTCTTATTTGCCTATAAAAAAAACAAGGACTGGATGCAGTCGTGCAGGATTGGCTTCTCCTTTCTTCCCTACAAAAGATGTCCGGACAGGTTGTTCGGACACACCCTCTGAAACCCAAGTCAAATGATTAACGTGAACTTGAGAGATTGCCCCTTTCCTGGAGCTAAAAGAGGAGTCTTGTATCGCGTACTTGGATTTTGGATGTAAGAGGGTTTTTATAGTGTCTGGAACAGCGCCACATCTGTGTTGAGGTGGCCTCTTGACTTTCGCAGTTATGATGGCAGCATAGTTTGTGATAGAGTAATCATCACCATTTAGGCAGTTGACAGGGACTATCAGTAGGGATGACATGATGGTTCACTCGTCACCTCAATCTACAAAAAGTATGGCACAGCGTGTAGCAGTTCGCCTACGAAAACAGGGTGACGTCCCGTCGAGCGTACTCCTGGCATGGGGGGAATGATTGCTCATGGGAGTGGGTCAGGAAATCTACTCGGAATGCATCGTACAGTCTTAGAGGAACACAATGTGACCGGCCACCGATATCCATAGGTCGAATAAAACATTCTGATCTGATTATGTTTGTCTGGACAGAGACAGGAGGATGCCACGTGGACCAAGAGTGGCTTGCCATGTGGCTACACGAGGGACACCCACATAAGCGTCATTAAAAAGCACTTTTATTATGAAAAAATATTTTTGAAAAAGAATATATTTAAAATTTAATAGTCATTTTTAAAAGTGGTTTTAGAGTGTATTTGATAGTAATTTTAAAAAATATTTTTAATCGTTTTAACACTTAAATAATAAAAAATTTAAAGTATTAAAAATATTAAAAATATTTTTTAAAATCATTGTCAAATGGGTTCTTAAAACTTGTTTGATAGTGATTTTAAGAAACGTTTTTAATATTTTTAATACTTGAAAATTTTCATCATTCAAATGTTAGAAATGGTAGAAACATTTTTTAGAATTACTCCCAAACGCACTCTTAGTCTTTCTAGTACTTTGAAATTTTTATGTTTTAAGTATTAGAAATGCTATAAATAATTCTTAAAATTATTGTCAAATCCACTTTTAGAAAATACTTTTAAAATGTTGAAAAAATACTCATAATATTTTATAAAATAAAAACATTTGATAAGTGAGATTATTTGAAAAACACTTCCAAAAAAAATTTCATTAAAAGCATTTTAAATAGAAATACTAAAAAACATGCCCTTCAAAAATCATTTTGGTCGTTACTATTTTTTTTTTAATTTAAAAAATAAAAGAAATTCAAATTGGGCCCCGAAATTTTCAAAACTGTTAGAAAATAGAATGAGAATGAAATTGATTTTCTAAAACTACAAATAATTCAATCATATATGACAAAACAACGATAGAGGTACTGAAAGCCCAACCCGGGGACTAGAAATGACATAATAATGAAAATTTTGAACCCTTAACCATGAAAAATGAATAAATCAGCAAAAGCTCTGGGAGCGAAGGAGCAAGGAAGAAGAGAGGATGGGCCGCAGAAGGCTATTTGTTTCCCTATTACTTTGTGATTTGATGGGCAGGCCGTGGGCTATATGGGTTTCCTTCTAAAACAAAGGTGTATCCCTGAGAGCTTGGGCATGAGACAAGGGCGCCGAATCTAGATATCCACAAATCTAGCTAATCAAAATCAAAAATAGAGGAGGGGAGTATGGAAGAGTGGAGTGAAGACCCTGGAAAAGCACGGAAGCCCCACGGTGTAGTCCTATCACTTTATGTGAACTGTATGGGTATAGGGACGTGACCTTATCGCAAAAGAAAGAAGGAGGGAAACGTCCCAATCTCCTTCTATTTTGCATGCTGGGCAGGGTGGGGTGTAGGCCCATTAAAGGGACGCACAACCCTCCAAGGATTCGAGTCAAGACAGCTACAAAGCTTGTCTTTTTCCCCTAATTGTACCCAGCATACCAGTCCCAACACACGTGTGCTTGATCTCTTTATAACCCTCAACAAACTGCCAAGCCAATGTTGCCAATTGCCAACCACAATCTTATACTTGGGCCTCACCTCCATGAACATAATCCTCTATATATTCTACTTTACACATTCATTGAAAATTTCAATTGTCACCCCCAGCCCCCCTTTTTTCATTGTAAATCCAATTAATATGCTTTTCTCCTATGCTGCTGCTTTGGTTTTTCTGTACTGTCTGCAGTGGTAACAGATTTGTAGTAAGCAGGAAGCTGAGATATTGAGATGGACCCAGTAAATATAGACCACCCTTCAGAGGATGTGTGGGGCTTCTGCAGTTTTTCTTCAAGTTAATACACACTGGAATGGTCAAATAATAATGGTTCTAGCCTTCTAGGACCCTAAAATGGGAAGGGGATGAAGGGATGGAAGCAATTGCTGGCTAAGGAAGTAAGGTGGGATGTGTTGCTACATCCTCAGGACAGTGAGGAGAAGTACTTGATTGTGAAGTGAAGGTAGAAGCATTTGCTGTTAACAACTAATATTGAGCTAACAAAAAGGAAAAAGGGAGAGGAGAAGAAATGGCTGTGGAGCCATGTATTTTGCAGGGTAATCAATAGAGGAATGGATGAGCAGAGGGTCCAACCCTGCTGATGGGGTAGAGCTGGTGGTGGTTGAGGCCACATGTTTCCCATAAATGCTTGAGACAAAGCCAAAAAGCCTGCTTATACGAACTTTGATCGCCTCCCTGCATAAACAGTTCCTATTGTCTCCTTGGGTTGCTCTCCTTGTCCCCCTTGTTATGTCCATGGTTCATGGATCTCAGCCTAACTGCCTATAGTCGTGGCTGCATGTTAGCCTTGGCCTGGATTTCCATTTTTATATGGCCTTCTTTTGATTTGTGATGGAAAACACACTATATATGCATGTGAATTTTGTTTATCTCACTGCTAAAATTCTCATGGGACCGTCCCAAGACTTTTATTCTCCATGCAACCCTGACCACAAGAAAAGAAACTGGCCTTGAGTTAGTTCTGGGGATGTCCATCCATCCTTGGTTTCTTTCACCCTGCACCACACATATAAGCTCCTGTCATTTGTATTGGTTTCTGGCCTTTAGTTTCTCTTTACGTTCACGGTTGTGTTCCAATTCTACCATCTAGGCAGCCATTTAGGATTCTTTGTGCTAACAGTTTGTGTTTAGCAAATGAATTGAACCATGCCTTTCTTAGTAGTTGGTGAAAAAAGAAATACACTTGAAGAAGGAAACTTTTATTCTATCTTCATTTTTTTCTCATGGCCTCCCTACTTTCAAATCACACTCAGTGATATCTTCCCAAGGATGATGGCATTAGTCTCCTTTTTTCCCAAGATCATTGATGATTATGCTCATTGGGATGACTCCTTGGTTTCCTTTTCAGAGTCTAGACTTCTATCTTATCCTCTTCTTTCACATCTATCTGAAATATCCCATGTTGGCCACGGGACTTATTCCATGAACATATTGGTTTTTGTTTGTGGAATCTTTGCTTTCCCCTAGATATTGGTCCTTTGAGTTTGTCTGAAAGGAAGTGAAGCGACATCCCAAAAGCACGTCTCCACTATCAAGGTTAAGGAGAAGAAGTTGATATCTGTAAGGTATCAAACACTACCTCATCAGCATCAACTAGTTTCGTCGCTTTAATCATTGTGCATTGATGGATCGGTGTCTTTTAATTAATGGATGTATAGTCATGTTTCAGTATGGACTATTTGTGCTGGTAATATGAGAGGGAAAGTACTCATAGAGGTCGATAATAAAGGGCAGTTTGCAATTGCACATGCAGAGGCAGAATGTCTAGTAGTCTAATTCATACAAATCCAGCATACATGGGGAGGCAATAGAACAGGGTAAAGAAATGCTTCTACTTGTCAAATTGTCACAGATTCTTGGCACAAGGGCCAGAAAATCAACCCCAGAAGCATACCTACATGCCAGTGTCCAGCAATGACTAAGTCAATGTCATTCATTTTGTTTCCATTTTGCAAGGCTCCCAGAAAGGAACCTTTTTACTGAAAACTTTTCCCACCACCCTTGAGTCCAAAATCTTAATGGCCTCTTTGGATTTGATGCACCTGGGTGTTTTGTATTGGTTTACAGAAGAACCCTGAGAGACGCAAAAGTCCATGAGGGCGTCGAATGTGCCAGGCTTCACCATCCTAATCTCCAGTGGTCCTATGGAATTGTCCCTTCTCCTGCACCTCCTATAAACAGAATCCAGTGATTCTTCCACTATGGAGCAGCATTGCTCCATGACAGTATGATCAGGTTTGGATAAATCA
Source organism: Vitis rotundifolia (assembly GCA_030254885.1). Taxonomy (NCBI): domain Eukaryota; kingdom Viridiplantae; phylum Streptophyta; class Magnoliopsida; order Vitales; family Vitaceae; genus Vitis; species Vitis rotundifolia. Next base: position 20,527,547 of record CM058151.1, read on the forward strand.
TTGTTTCCTCTTGTTTTGAGCTCCCAAAACAGTACATAATGACCAGGGATTGAGGAAGTATCAGCATAGCTAGTGTATTCTGTCAGAAGGAAGCCATACGGCTCGAGCAGGAGCTTTGCTTGTGTCACTGCTTTCAGGAGGTCTTCTTCATTGGTTTTATCAGTGTCAATGCTTAAAACCACATTCCTCCTTTGCACAAACCAAAACTGAGGAGCATTGTTGTAGAAACCAGTCACCATGAGTATATCTCCAGTTCTGTATCTATAGAGCCCTGAAAATAAATGACAAAAACATGGAGAAATGATCTTCTGAACTGTTAGTCTTTTGACAAGGATTCAATGTGGTCAACTAAGTGAAGCAAGTCTAACAAGCTAGCTGAATATTATAATTGAGTGACTCACAGCCCACCCACTGCAAAGCCAAATTGTGGGCCACCGAACTCAGTGATATAGAATTGGCTGCTAAAGATGTATCAAAAACTTAGCAGTAAGGTTTAGCTACCAAAAAGCAGATATTATGCAGGAAACCATTATCCGAACTGGAACAAACAGAGGCTTTCACGTATTCTATTAACTGCATTTTGAATGTTAACTCATAGAAAATAGAAATCCAGCCTTTTACCAGCAACTGAAGTAGGTTTTTCCTGTTAAGAACATGAAGAGCAGGACATAAATGAGGCATGTGGGACAGATCTGAGGAGGAAGAACTCACCTGTAAAAGTTGTCACAACCAGTTCATAATAGTGACCGACCTTCACATCTACAAGACCGACAACTTCTATTTCCACCCTTTCGCCCTCCTTTTTTATGCAACCACCATTGCGTTGGACTTGTTGAGTCACTTCCCCATTGTTTTTCTGCACAGGGAGGAATTCGAAGTAGGCCATGTTTGGGAGGAGAGTGTAAGAGACATCAGAAGGCTTGCTTAATGGTTTAAGATTGATCCCATAGTAACATTCAGAAGAAGCATACATTGTTGAAACCAAAGGGAGCCCACCACTGTAAAATTCGAGGGTTGGGATATATTGGGCCATAGACCCTGTAACTATGACCTCTATGTATTTTGTTCTAGGCCAAAGTTTCTTAATTATCCCTTCCCATGATTCCCCATTACACTCAAACTCAATGAAATCTGCTAGATCAGGTTGGGGTTTGCTAAGAAATGAAGACACGGCATTTCTGCAACTGGGGTCTGTGATCCAGTCACTGACACAACCTGTTCTTATGTTAGAGCATAATTCCCCCCAATGATCCTCTAAGAATTTGATTGCCCGCAGGAAAGCAGATGCGAAAACTGCACCAACCCTTAAGACCTCTTCCCGCTGTACTAAACCGCAGAGCAATTGGCAGTACATGCTCTGCTTGCTGTCCAAACACAAAATGGTATCATCAGGGCTTGTGTAAACATTAAACCGGTTGAAAGGCCGGTTTCTGAAGTTACTGCTCTTATAGTAGCTGGTGAGGACTGGTCTTGCCATCAGGCCAGAAGGGGTACTGATTTCTGGCTTGATAAACAACAGGTACATTCCTTTTCCTTGGTCCAAGCCATCAACATACCTGAAATTGGAAAAGTAGAATCTCAGGATGAGGGTTCCTTTTACTGTTGCATTCATGTAACAAGCAGTACTAAAATTTGAGAGAAGAAAGAAGAAGAGAAGCTTCTCACTTGTTCATCACAGGTATAAGGAGGTTATAAAAGAATGTCTTTCTGTCCAAGTCCTCAGCAGTCGAAGGCATCAACTTTGGCTGCCCCCCTGAAGTTCCTGAGCTGCATGAGAGAACAGACCAAGAACTTTGAGAAAGAACCTGGAGAAATAAGATTTCATGGAAAGGATAAAAGCAGTTGTACTACCTTGTGAGGAGCTCAGTGATGGGTTGAGCTGAAATGATTCTTGATGGCTCTCCATTGGCAATTCGCTCAATATGAGGCTTGATGTCTTCATAATTAACAATAGGAACTTTCTTCTTGAAAAGTCCCTTATCAGAGTGGCCATCGAGATAGCCCCTCAGATATTCTGTATTTGCATTTTGTGTTAGTATCTCCTCCAACACCTCCAATTGTACTTGATTTGCATTTGTGGTCAAGTCTTCCAAAAGCTTCAAGCCAGCTTCATTATCATGTGGATCACAGCTTAGCAACATCCTTGATGACATGAGGCAACAATAGAACTTAAGGTTTAGAATTCAAGGAGCTTTTTGCAGCACTACAACATCTCTTTATCTGCTGTTGGACATGAAAAAGGAATAAAAAGTTGAAATTCTTTTGGTAAGTTGACTAAGATCGATCATCAGAGTAGCCTCTCTTCATGCTAACTGAATTACAAAGTAGTCGTATATAAGCTAAAACCAGAAGAAGGATGGTCAGAGAAGAAAGGAGGAGAAGCTACTGCACTGTGACTAGTAGGGTAGTCTCTCATATTTAAAGGGCCTCTCCCCACCATTGGACTTGTGCTTCCAGGTAGCTGCTGAGTAGAGGGGTGGAGGTTTAATAACTGATTTTGGAGGGGATTTTTTCAATTGATGTATTTGAAAACTCTAAAAGAAAAAAAAAAATGTAAGGGAAACAGAGGCTGTGGAGGTCCTACACATGTGGGCTTGTCTGGTAACCTGTGATAAGATGGTGCCATCGGTGGTCAAAACTACCTACAAGCTCCTATATTTCCAATCAGTCTTTTGTAGAAGCAATTAAGAAAAGTCTTGTATGACATAAGGCTCATTAATTAGCTTAATATTCTAAAGATAACCTCAGTCAGGGATTTAAGTATTCAACCATGGTGTCATGTTGCTGAGAGTTGCATAGTACATTTAAGAATTGTGCAGATGGAATGTTAAAAAGGAAAAAAAAAAATGATTTTCAACAACAAAGTTAAGGAAGGAATCCAAGTACCCCATAATAGAATAGGACACTGTTATCAAATTGGCAATCATGGAGTGGCTCGCTTTACAGCTTTTGTGTTGTGCCAATAAATCATAACAGGATACATCATTTCAAGAGGGTATGCCATACTGTTTTTTTGATTGATTTAGTCATGGTTTGCTAATTATAGTAGAGTTTTTAGGTGGCATTACACATGGCAATATATGCATGTGAAGTGATGAAAGCACACTAGATTAGCCATCCCATGACCTCACAGAACTGTTACTCATCACATCTTACACTAAAAATGTGCTATAAAACAAGGGGCTCTATGTGGCTGATACCCTCTTATCAATTCCAAGCTGATAAAATAGTGTCTGCCATGCTATTTGGAAGTTTCCAACACTTAAGACCCACACAAAGACTTTTGTGGTTCCTAAAGTATGAAATATTTTCAAGCTAATGACACGTTACCTCATTGTTTAAATTCTCAAATCAACATATTATTTCTAATCTAATAATTAGAGGGGCTTTCAAGCCTACAAACAACATAAAAAACCTTTAATATTATGACTTTATAGTCATACTTTAATCTTGGAAAAAAAAAAAAAAACAAAGTTCTATATCATATGAACTGCATGGAGGAGTGTATAGTTTCCAACTTCCCACTGGTCAAAGGCAAAGGGATGCATAGATATTTGGTTATCCAACACAAAACAGGGCTGGCTCTGCTTACACTTCATTTGGATTACAAACACATTTAAAATTTTCAAGCTGTGCAATATTATAACTTTGATTTGCTGGATCCTTATCTCATCCCCTGCTACTGATGGGGCTAAGAGTCATAGCCTTACGATCACAGATTCCATTATACATAGCCTATCATGGAGTGAAAGTTTGTCGAGGAGACTAATAATCCATAAAATACAGTCCAAGATTGCAATGCCTAATTGCCTACTATTAGAAATCTTCATAGCACTATTGCAGTCAACATGAAGGCATACCACAAAAAATTTGTCACATTGCTATTGTTTAGTCACATTATAGATAGGAAGACTGGCTCTGCTTCTACACTGACATGTTTCCATCATTTGGCCCTCAATGAAATTCAAGGGACTAGTTCTGTTAAAGATAATTCAACCCCATGAAACAGAAAATATGCAAAAAGCAGAGAAACAGAATAATGTGAACATGGGCTGGCAACATTCATGAACCAAAAGGTGGAATCATCAAATTATGTTAGCAGACTTTTGTGGGGATTCAAATGGGGAGTACCCATTAAATCCATCTTTCTAGGCTGCATCCAATTTCCATGGAAAGCCAAAACTCTTTATCTTTGGAAGTCAAGTCAGAAATGGAATTCAGTTTTATCATTTCTGTTAGCAACACATCAGCAAAATGCACACTGCCAGAACTTTTTTCTGTCAATATGTTTAGATTGTAAAATTTGGACTCTGCTGGAGCTTGGAGGACCTGAATTTTGGACCCTTCATGATGGGTCATAGACAATCTCATTGGATTGAGGGCACCAAGCTGGACCACATGGACTAGGTCTTACCTCAGGTAGCTATAGAGGAATAGGATTTGGTGCCATCAAAGCATTGCCTTGTGCTAATATTTTTGTGTACAGGTTGTTTGGAAAGCAAATCCAAGAGAGAAATATTGTAAAATAATCTGTTAATAAGTTACATTATGACATATTTATAGGGATTTGCTAGATTTGGTTTGGCAGGTCTTCATGTTAACAGAAAAAAACAAAGTAGATGTCTTATGGAGGGGACAGAAAGCCCTTGAACCAGGCAAGGGAAGAGGAGCCAAACAAGGGAGAGAGATACAGAGGCCAGAGGGGTGGGAAAGGTCTTTCTCTGTGTGATATGTGTGTTCAACTAAGCCTATCATTATTGAGATTAGCAATTTGGCATCAACTTTCCCATCCAAGTATAGGTGCTGAAACCATGGCCTTGGACCAGTTTCTTCAGTCAATGGTTTAAGTTACACAAATGCATAAGATGAAGCAAAGAGGATATCAACTGTCGAATTCTAATATTGGATTCTGCAACCAGAAAGATGGTCACAGTGTGCATGTAGTGAAATTTGTGTTGAATATGAGTTTAATTTCTTAACAACTTGCAGGTTCCTGGAAAGTTCTCTTTCTGCCAATGAGGAAAGCCCATGAACTTTACACACTAAAAAACCATGTTCCATCAGAGAAGGAAAAAAAAAAAGGAAAACCCAGGCAACTAAGCCCTGGTAAAGAGTGACCCATTTCTAATGGCAGCCTAGAGAAGTCAGATAGAGATACAAAGGTTCTCCTTCAGATGGGTTTTTGCAAACTGTTTTATAATATTTTATAAAACAGAAGTTTGTTCGGGAAATTAAGATATTCTTAACCTGTTTACTATTTTTTAAACACGTTTCAAAAATAACTTTTTAATAAAATGTCTTATTTTTAATCATTCTTTATAATTACATAATAATTTTTTAAAACAATCATCTGAAAATAAATAAAAACAACTAAAAGTTGTCCTCTAAAAGTTCCTGAAAGCCTCTCTTAAGGTCTCTTAAATGCCAAGCCTCCCATTTGCCTCTTCTCATGGTCTAGTAACCTTTGAGATTTTAGTCATGGGAAGCTGCCCAAAGCTGAATAATGAAACATTTATCATATCTAATGAAGCTCAGCACATGGGGTCTGCTCCAACATTTTCTCCATGACACATGTTCTGAAACTGCATATATGCTAGTCAAACTGAGAGACCTTGCTGATTAGCTAGTTTCCATTAAAATAATAGGATGAACATGTATGCTGGTGGGCAAGAGACCGGGCCTCAAGCAGAAGCTACACCACAACATAATCCTTTTAGTTCTGCATTAATATTGCAGCATTGACACCATTTTACTTAATTAATTTCCTGAGTAGAAGACATTGACCAAGTCGCCAGATCCAAGGCTAATTAAAAGGGTCCATATAAAAGGATCAAGTTGAGCTTTAAATCATTTCAGCATACTATAATAACATCTATAATCCTGAGATTAAAATACCAGTCCATGAAGAAGGTTATCACATGATATAATTATTAGGAAGGGCGGTGAGGTACAGGCAGATGGTCTCACGCTCTCATTATTTCTCTTTGAAACTCCACACTCATCACCTATAGTCAAGTGTGATTTAGTTAGTGTTTTCTTTAAAAGTTTTTTTTTTTTTTTTTCTTGAACAATTATCTGTCAAGTGCTTCTTCACAAACTACTATAGTTAATTTTTCAACTTTTTAAAAGTGGTTCCTAAATTTTGTTAAAACTCTAGGTTTTTTTAAAATGCTTTTTATTCTAAAAGTGCTTTCTAAAAACATTGTCAGTTAGAAAATACTTGTAAAATATGAAAAATTACTTATAATATTTTTTAAAGAAGCATTTAATAGGTGATTTTTCAAAAAATATTTATTGAGAAAATACTTATACTAAAAGGACTTCGAATAGAAATACTACAAAAAAAAAAAAGGGTACTCAATTAAGATATAGACTTCTATTACATAATCAAAAGGGATTGGTGGCTCAGAGACTTTAGAACTATTGAGTCAAGTGAATTCATGATGGGCACCTCCTTCATGGCTTGGGTTTGATATTGAAGAATTTTTATGATCAGCTCATCATGAATACTATAGAAAAAGGTAGTATGCATGTTCTGTTGATAAACCCTATTAATGCAAAGCTTTCTCCAAGGAGCACATGAGCTTGAATTTCTTTTAAGGCGAAGCACATGGAAATTAAGACAGTTAGAGAAACAAACAGTAGTTTAAAACCCTTCCATGAGGAAGAAGAGAAGAGAGAGAGAGAGAGAGTAAGGTAGCATGGGATATGGATTGTGGACTGGCTTTTGGACTTCATATGATGCCACAAAAATAGGCCTCTAAGCTGGGCCTGTAAGTATTATGCTGGTTGAGGTAGGCTTTGAGGTCCAATATGAAAGGTGAGCATTGGCCCATAATAAGGTAGCATGCTAACAGGGTGGGTATTTTTTGGGCGAGACATAATTAGAATAAGGCGGCTTCTAAGATAATGTGCTAAAACTTAATATTTATTATTTAACAAATTAAATTAACTTTAAGTTCAAATATACTTAAGTTGTTGATTTAAAATTTATTATTTAATTCTTACTTTAAGTGTTAAGGTTATTTAATAAAATTAACTTAAAATATATTTAATGACTTATATTAAGTTATTAAGTCATTTTAAATTATTAAGTTAATTTAGTTAAATTGTTATTGAGTGAATGTTTAATAAATCAAATTAATAACTTAAAAGTGATTTGATAACTTAATTTAAGTCATTAAGTAAATTAAGGTAGTGTTTATTTTTTGACTGAATATAAAAAGCCAAAATATTTGACTTTTTCTATTCAATTAAAAAACAAACACCACCTTAAGTATGTTTGATAAAACAACTTCAAATAATAAGTAAAAATATTTAATTTTCAATTTCATCTTTTTATCTCTATTTGTCTTACTAACCTTCACGATATTCTTTGTTACTCCATAATTTCCACAATTACTTGACCTTATTTGCCTTAATTATAATTTATGAGGGTAAAAATGTCAATTTGATGACTTATAATAAATTTTAAATTAATTTTATCAAACAACTTTAATACTCAAATTTAAAATGTTTCATAAAATATTTAAAATGTTTTTTTTTATATTTTTTATGTTATTTTTTTTTATCATTGCTATAATTATTTTTTAAGATTTCCTTAAAAAAAAAAAACAAATGAAAATAATGAAGAGAAATCATTTGAAAATGCCATTTTTTTGTTTTATGATTGTGAAATTTGTTTTCCTATTTTCTTGTTACCGATAATACAAAACTATTTTAAAGACCAGTTGACTTGGTTTCGAAGGAGTTGTCAAAAATAAATAAATAACACTCATTTTGTCCAAAGAAAACCCTAAAGGGCCATTGGGCCCAAACCCTTGCCCAGTCAGACTTGCCTTACCCAGCACACCCACAGCCACAGGCCAGTTTCGGGCCTGGCTCAACGTTGGCCGTTAGTCAAGGCCTAATCCAAATACTTTGGATTTGGCGTGGCCTCACTGGAATTAAAGACTGAAAACCTACCCAAGTGGTTCGTTTCCACTTTTCAGGGTTAAAAAGCGAAAAATTGAATAGTACAGGGACTAAAAGTGAAATATAAGAGTATGCCCCATTTCTGGTGCCCTAGGGAATGAAAGGCTGAGATCTAATTTCATTAAAATCCAACGGTCTGCAATTCTTTGCCACCTCTTTATATTCATCACATATAGCCTCCAGCTTCCCTCTCGCTCTCTTGACAGGGTTTCTAGGGTTTCTGATTTTCTTGTTCTCTCGCGAAAATGGTGAGTTAAATCAGTCTGATCTGAGCCGCTTCCTATTGATGTTATGTTTGTTTCCCGTGATTCTTATTCGTGTTCCCTTGTTAGGTTCTTCCCAACGATATTGATTTGCTGAACCCTCCGGCGGAGCTTGAGAAGAGGAAGCACAAGCTCAAGCGTCTCGTGCAGTCTCCCAATTCCTTCTTCATGGTAAAGTGAAGATTTTTTCTCCTTTTCGTTGTTTCTTATTTAGTTTTCGCCGAATTCTCATGGGAAATTTTGTGATTTATTTTCTGTAGGATGTCAAGTGCCAGGGTTGTTTCAACATGTGAGTCGTGCAAACAAGATCCTTTTGCATCTTTTTGATTTGGTTTTTGTATTTTTTTTTTTTTTTAGTGAAAATTTATTCCTCTTTTGCAGAACAACTGTGTTCAGCCACTCTCAAACTGTTGTTGTGTGTGGAAACTGCCAGACGGTGTTGTGCCAGCCCACAGGTGGGCGTGCTAGGCTTACAGAAGGGTGCTCTTTCAGGAGAAAGGGGGATTAATTATGGTGCCATATACTTTCCCTCTCTTGGTGAATTGAAGTAGATTTTGTTTGGGTTTGGTTTCAAGAAAGAATATGAGGCACTCATCGTTTCAGTTTTGCTTATGGTTTTTATATGTAATTTCTTAGGACCAAAAGCTTATGACTATTTGATGATCCTATCTAGTTTTCGTTTGATGCAATGAAATTGGATTTTGTTTGACGTTGTTGCTTATATATAATGTTTAATTTTGATTTTATTGCTTTTCTTCCTTTTTGACTTCTCTCTCTCATTATCACTTGTTTAAAATGATTGTGAAACTCCGCTTGTTTGCATTGTTGGTTGCTTTCATTTGATGGGTAAGATTGGATCTCACATGGAATAATTTTGTGTTGATATTTGATTGAATTGAATTGATATTAATGCTTGTATCAATACTTTTACAAACACCCTATTTTATTTGCTTTGGCCTTGCGGTCAGTTAGGTATGTAATTGATTATATCATTGCAAATGAAATCAACATGTGACTGCAAGACTGGTTGAAACCAAACTTTGACCCTTGTGTTCATTTGAGTAATGTCGTAAATACATGTTTTGCAATGTTATAGTTAGATTTTTTCGATATAAATCCATTATGATGATTTAACCAGAATATGTTTTGGTTATATAATTAACTCGAATCATACTAGTTGGGAACATATTACTGAGTTGAGGATGTAGTTACATGATTCCTAATTCTTGTAGGAGTGATGATGCGTTTGGTTGATAGATATGCCTATAAATATTTGTAGCATTTAGCCCCTTGTATCTAGCCTACACTTGTGGTCTCGAAGGTCTCTTCAATATGATGTTCAAGCCGTTTACCTATCCTTGATAGACTTGCCTTTAGGTAATTAAAATAGGATCGTCTTTGATGGGCTTTGTTTCTTTGCTTTTTAGAGGTATGCTTTGTGTGTGTGCGCCCATTATTTTGAATGGCGTGCATTAATATGAATATATTCTCTTTGCCTATCAAAAGAAAAAATAAATTGTAAGGCATTGGGCATTTGCATTATGTGTGATTGCTCACTATTGGGCTGATATTTCTGGCACTAGAGCAATTTTGTAGTCATCTAGGTTTTTTTTTTTTTTTTTTTTTTTTATAACCGTGGATGTCCGGGCCAGCTTACGCGCACCTCGACTAATCCCATGGGGCCTTGAAGTTAACGATCGAGTAAACCTCCAGTGGCCCTGAGAGGACTCAAATCGGTGATCATTGGGGAACAAATCTAATGTCGGACCAACTGGGCTACCCCTCAGGTTGTCATCTAGTTGTAGATCAGCGGAGAGTGTTGCCTGCATTATAGGTTGTTGTGGTAGTTTTAAATGTGTGGAGTAAGAACAAAATTAGACAGGTAGGTGGAGGTCTGCATATTATGTTAAATCTTGTGACTGCTTATTTATGTATTTTAATATATGGAGGATCAACGACCCTTTTAGTTCTGAAATGCAATGGATGGGTCTTTTTAATTGGCTTAACTACTTAAATATATATGAAATATGAGCGAGTGCTTGTCACTCTTTCAACTAATGAGAAGTCTCTTTGATTTTGTTGTATTATTCTGCCAAATTGCTCTCCTTTGGGATTTTTAATTCATTTAGATGCGGTAATCCATTGCATGCACTTCCCTAAACATTATGTGGTTGGCCAATGCTATTGTTGGTGTAGCCTTTTTATCTGCTAGAAGAACGATGGGTTTTGCTGCGGCATCATCCATTGCTATGGGGTATCAATTGGAAACTTGATAGCAGTTGCTATCTTTTTCATTAGCGTCTGAGTTGAATACTCGGTCGTTCCCTTGGAAGCAGAAATGGATAGAAGTTAATCAAGAACGAATAGAGTAAAGAGAAACCAGTGGGGATGAAGGGAATGAAGAAAACCTCACGCTATACGAGCTATAATCGGTCGATTTAAAATTAATTTTTTAATTGCTTTTTGCCACTTGAAATGTGTTTTTTTTTTAGGAGGCACCTTTTTCGTATATACAAGTTAAAAAAATTAAATTTAAACTAAAGTTGTCTTTTCAATACACATCTTTTTCAATTTTTATGTTAATGATATCCATTAAAAATATTGAATTTTGTAATTTTTATATTAATGATACTAATTAAAAATATTAAATTTAAACTACAAATATTTTTTATAATTTCAAAAATTGTATTTATATTGGAAGTGTTTTTTGAAGAGATAATTTTGTATAATTTTAAAATTGGAAAAATATATTTAATATAAATTTATTTTTTTTTATTTTTTTATTTTGTGATATTTTTAATATAAATTTAATTTTTTTTTTTTTTTTTTTTTTTTTTTTTTTTTTTTTATGTATTTGAGATTAAAGAAATTATAAAAAAAAATGTCTTTTAAATAAATATTATTAATATAAATTTAATTTTTTTAAATTGTAGAAGGTATTTTTTTAAAAGACATTTTTCATCAGGTAAAAAGGGTCTTAAATTTGTAAATATTTTTGTAACTATTATTTTTTAAGGATATATATATATTTTTTAAATTACTGTAGAAGTTAAAAAAACCCCACCATGAGTAGTGGCATGAGTAGAGGCGGAATGTGTGGAGTCCTCGGGCAGTGGCATGAGTAGGTCGAGGTTGGATTCCTCATTGTTTAGTGGGCCATTATGGGCGCATGTTGGGCCAGCACCCCTACGCCCACTTAAAAATGGTTCTAGGCCGGATCGAGCTATGCAAACCAAATAGGTGGCCCGATACAGTCGCCAATCGTGTAACACTTCTAATAATTATACTTTTTTATTTTTTTTATAAACTTTTAATAATTATACTTTTTATTTTTTACATTTATATTTATCAAATTTGTAATTATAAAATTTATAGAAATGTAATTTTTTTTTTGTTTTTAAAATAGTAAAAAATCCATATTTGAATTTGTATTTGCTTTTTATCAAAATAACAATAAATTTAAAATAATGGAATATAAAATGAAAAAAGGTAATTCTTTTATTGAAATTTTCAACAAATTATATGAAAAAATAGAAAAAAAAAGTGAAAATTACATTTTGAGTACATCCTGACTAGGTTGACATCCACCCAATTATCAATCATATGTATTATTCAATCTTTAAAATTTAGTTATATTTAAAAGAAATCAACAACATATAATTCTTCAATTATTATATTCACTTTTGTCTTCTTATTTAGTCTTCATTCTTCTTTTTTCATTTTTAATCGTCATTAATCTCTTGAGCATCATTTTCTGTATTGAGATCCAATTTTTCGAGGTTTTCTTTAAGTTCATATTCCAAAGTTTGGAGTCTCATGCATCCATCTTCCCAATCTTTCAAACATGTCAAGGCTTCTAGTATCTCTATTGCAAGAGTTGTCCTCATGTCTCCTATTATATTTGTAAATATAGAAAAAAACATATTATGATGCTATAATAGACATCGATGAGGTTAGTAGATCACACGCCATTTTAGATAGCACGGGAAAAGTGGATTCGTAAAATTTCCACCTATTCATAATATCAAAATTTTTTACCTTATTAGTGGATATGTATGAATAATAATCAGTATCTAAATATTTTGAAATATCACACCTATTTGAAGGACCAATTTGTCGTTTTCCCTTATCTAATTGCATAAAAAATGAATCATTTCCAAATGTTGATAGAGATATAGTACTTGAAGAGGTATTACCATATTTACATAATTATTAATTTACTTTTTTCTCCCTCAAATTAATCGTTATATAATTGTTGAGAGGGTATTATAGACATTTTGGCATATAATTAAAAAGAAAAAGGAAAAAGTGATATTTGAAACAGTCAAGTGGGCCGACACTATTTGTTATCTCCTTAGGCCCAACATAATCTGCTCCTTTAGGTCATGCCGACCCAACATAACCTGACCTTTTGGTGTGCCAGCCGACCAAAATGGGCGACTTGGCCCATTGGACAACTCTAGGTTGGATATGGGATGTTTGGATATTTATATTATATCATATTTAATTTAGGTTTTTCTAAAAATACAATATATTATGTTTTTACATATTTGTTTAATTTAAAATTTAAAATAAAAATTAAATTACCTTTTTACTGAAAATAGGAAATATTTTTCATACTTAGTATTATTTATTTTTTAACAATTTACAATTTTAAAAATATTTAAAATTTTTTTTTAGTAATAATATTAATTATTAAAATATTTAAAATTTTGTAATAAAAAACTATGACTTTATATTGTGAAACATATGAAAATAGCTTGCATATATTAAATGATTTATATTAGTATTATTTTACAATATATATATTTTTTGAACTACAAGTTTATTTATTTATTTGAAATAAAAAACTTTTGTTTTGCAAAACTAGTGATAAAGAATGGATTAGAGAAGATTTGTGTATTTTATATCTGAATTTAATATTAGGTAATAGAGGAGTTATGAAGTTGTTCTTTGGTTGGGTTAAAGTGTGAGATATGATAAGTGATCACTGGGTATGTCACTGGGTACGCCCAATAAGGAGGGATTTTGATCCGGAGCCCATTTGTTAAGAACGGGCTTCAAATCAAATTTATTGAATTTTGGTTTGATTTCAAGTTTAAGATGAGGGCCTGAGGCATCGCATAAGAAGCCCTGTTTGCTTGTTGGCTCATCTCCGTGCCATCATCTGAAGCCCAAAAGGCAGCTCACGATCCATATGTGATAAATTCGTCAGATAAATGTAAATAAACATGTTTCATTTATCGTTTATGAGTCATAAGTCATTCGCTCCTCTTGTTTTTTTTTTTGTCCTTATCTCCACACAACCATGTTTTTGCCAAGGGCTGCTGAGAAACCAGAGTTGTGGCAATGAGGGAATCGAAAAACTATTACGTGGGTTTGGCATGTGTTGTTAATGGGTTCTGGGCCAGGCCCAGGCCCAAACATACACCAAAAAGTCTGACGGAACCAATCATATCGGCCGACAAAAAAAGTGTAATGTGTAAAATCCGTTGAAAAATATTATATAAAGGTAATGACACTTTCTTGGTTAAAAAAAAACAAAAGAGAAATAGAATTTTCCTAATCATTGGGCGTGAACTTCACTCAAGCGATAACCATTAGACGACATTTTAAGCTTAAAGTCTATATTTGATATATTGTCAATATGATTATTACATTACAAGGAATTACATGTGTAAGCCGGTGGTATTTATTGTAATTTTATATATTTATATTTTGAATGATGTGGATTAGATTAAATCCGTACCACAGATATTTTCCTATCAAATTATGAGGACTGCGACATGTTATTTTTTGTGGATCCCTTCACCCAATCAGTCCTTTTAATTTCTCGGCCCTCGGGTCCACGCCTACAAGATGTCAAGAACACGGCATCAAAATTAATAAAGCGATAAGGTGGTGGGTCCCAAGGAGGTTTAGGTGGAACTTGTTGTGCAACAGATGGGGGGCAAGTCCACGTCGGACTCCCAAAGTGGCCACGTGGCGACAGAACATAGGGAAGCGGCCTCACCGCTCCTTTCCCGCCCCAAAAAAGGGGTGGTGGAGTAACTACGATAATTTCAATGTGGCTTTTTATCATCGTTATTAAAAAAAAAAAGGAAAAAAGGCGGTGATTGACCTCGACCACACCCCACACCCCACCCACCAAAGTAAACGGTTTTTGGCTTCTTCCCTGCCAACACCATCATCCTCACCATCCCCCACCCATCCACTTTCTACTAATTATTTACTCTGATTTATGATTGAAAGCGCACTGCCTAATTTACCCTATATATATATATTATTTTATTTTTATATAATTTTATTTCATTTGCGTACAAAACTTTCCATCAAATGGTTAAAATATTTTGTTTATGCTTTACATAACATATAGCAAATGGAAGCAGTGCTATCAATATTATTAAGGAGTATGATTTATGCTTATAAAAAAATTAATAATTTAATATGATAATAGAGTTTGATTTAATAAAAAGTCACGGATTGAAGTTACCTTTTAATAATTTATATATTTAATATCTTACCCTCAGATTTATAATTGAATGTCTATCTCTTCACGTGAAGAAGTGAGTTTAATAAAATTTTTACAATAATATTGATTCCAAACAACGTGTTAACCATTTATAAATGAAATTCTTTCCTCATGCATGACATCAATAGCATATAAAAATAAGTACAAAAATCAAATTGTACCAACTAAATCCTCCCATAATTAAAATGATAGCAAAAGACAAGTTAACTTTTCTAGAAATTACTATTATCGATTTATTTAAAGAATAAAATAATTTAATAAATGATTATGACAAGGGAAGGTGGACCCTACCCTCATGTGGAGGTAGTTAAAACTTATCATAAGCCAAAGCATTTCATCATTGGATATTTGAATTTTGTAATCTCCGTTCATTTTAGTATTAATAATTCTTTCTAGTATGAGAGGTGAAGAAGGCATCAAGGCGTGAGAGGCATAAGTGCATAACAGAGAGAGAGAGAGGTGGCGTTGATTTGGTCTCTGCGCGCAGTTGCAGTGATTTTTCCGTGAAGGATCGAGCCAACTGATTTTCATTTCTCCACTTCTCAATTTCGAAGCTCTTGGTAGTTGCCGTTATTGACTGCATCTGGCTTCAGTTGTTGAAATTGGGTTCGGGGGACGGAGCTTCGAGCATGAGAATCGTGTTGCGCAGCTCAATCGCTTCCTTTTCTTCTTCTTCTTCTTCTTTTTCGTCTCAAGTTGCTACTTCTACTCTTGGCTTTGCGTTTCGCGGCTTCTTTCCGAGCTCTAGGGTTTGGATTCGGTCATCTCCTCGGCATTGCAAGCTCCTTCAGACCTTGTTGTTCTGACCTAGATAGGTCTGGGTCTTCTCTGTTCACGTTGTTGTTGTTGTTGGCGTACTGGTGCTGGTGATTAAGCGGGGAGCGTCGTCGGTTTGGTTAATCGTGATTTGGCTTGCAGATCATGATGTCGAGTGTGCAGGCTAGAATCGGGAGAGAACGGCAACGGTATAAGGATCATCTCAGGCTTGTTGCAGGGTCTGTCACTCTTTATTTATTTATTTATTCTTTTCTTTTTTAAAATTTTTGTTTATTCTTACTGTAGCATCTTTCATAAAAGAATTTCATCGCTTAACAACATCTCCATTGATATATCTTGATTAGTAGTAAGCAAGCATTAAGATGTCCAAATAAACAAGTTTTTGAAAGAACTTATGTAGGTCTATGACCATTTGTTGCTTATATTTTGAGGTTTTCTGCAGCGTAGTTGCGGTGGGGATATGCAATTGTTGATTTGGAAAGATACAGAGGCTATGCTTGGTTCCTGGAAAGTAGAAAAGAAAAAAAATGCTACAGAAAAAGATTTTCTCATGTTTTGTTTCACCGTAGTGAAAAATATCATAGAAAATCAAATATAATTAAGATTTTTAGTTAGAATTGTGCATGTTTTCAAATAATTTGATCTTCATGTAGAAAAGGAAAAATAATTTATATGATTTAGAAGAACCATGGAAAAAAATAATTTTTATCTCTTTTTTTTTTTTTTTTTTCACTTTTTCTTTTCTTTTATATTTCCTCTATATTTTATTTTCTTCACATTTTCTGACAAATTTTCCGGGAATCAAAGATAGCCTTAGATGCCAAAAATGTTGCTATTCACAAATATATTTGCTGCAATTTTATTTTTATTTTTATTTTTTTGTACATTCAGGGGTTTACTTTATAAAATCCAGCTACTTTGGTAACTAATAATTCCTCAATGCATAAAGCTTTCTGAAGGAGTTGTTTACCCAGTTTTAGTCAACATTTTATTCTTCTTGCAGCTAAATCAATACTTTATCCCTTTTCCTCAAAACATGAAGTCATGGAATTGATGCACAAATACTAAAATTCATACTTCATTGGAAGCCTTTCCTTTCACGCATAAGTGTGAACAAAACAGCTTGAGCAGAGCGACTGGTTTGGATTCCGGTTTTGAGCTCATGAAATGCTCAAGCTCATTACTTTACCTCTGTTGTGTGCTAATTAAAGTAGTAGCCTTTTAACTGTGGAGCTTGAACATAAAGGCATTTTCTGATGTTCTTGTGTTCCTTGTTGAGCCTTACTATTTGTACTATTTTTCCCATTTGTTTCCCTATTCCATTCAAAAGAGAATGTGTTTGAGCATTGTAGTGTTATTTTTTCTTTTTTTTTTCTTTTTTTATTTTTTATATTGTATTCCCCTTTTGCTAATTTTTTGCCATGTTTAAATGTCTGGGAAGCTTTTCTTTGGATGGTCTTAGTATTTTACTTACTAACTTGGTGCAATAAATAGGTGCATTCCCTTCAAGTTTGAGAAAATTGTTGATGGTCACACACGCAATCCAGATAGTAGGTTGCTTGTCCTCATGATTTCTTCACCAAATCGCCATGACCTTGTGTTTCCTAAGGTATCTGTTTTCTTGCTGTCTATAGTACTTAACTCTAATTTCGGTAAGAGATGGGAATTCTGGACTTAACTCTAATTTCCTCATTTGATTGTCAGGGTGGATGGGAGAATGATGAGACTGTTGAACAAGCTGCATGTCGTGAAGCGTTGGAGGAAGCAGGAGTGAGAGGAATACTTGGTGTATGTTCCACATCCTGGCTTAGTACAAGCACAAAAACTATTTCTCTCACACACACACAGATTATATATACACACACCCATTAGCTTGGATTTGTAGCTACCACAGTGATTGGCTGCTGATGCAGCAGCTGTTTCTTGACCATCTCTTTAATCCTCATCCAATGTTATATCATGATTCATGTGATCCACTTTAAGAGCATCTGTCCCTTTGTTGGAGCAACTGGAGCACCTCAAAACCCTAAAACTTGACAAACTCCAAAATAGCTCCTACTTTCAAGTTGTTTATTGGAATTTTATGTTCTATATTTCATTATCCATCATACAGGACATTTTTCTTTATCCACCATATTTGTTTGTTAATTTTTGAATTTGCATGGGCAGTTTCACCTATTCATCATGTTTACTATTTAATGCTGTTCCATTTTATGAAAATAGTAGCAATTGATGCCATTTGATGTCTCATAGTGAAAAAGGAAATTCAAATACTTCACATGAACATGTTTCTAATCATTGAGTCATCTAATGATGCCCGATTTTACACTTTCTATAGGAAAATCATCTAGGAGAATGGGAATTTAGAAGCAAGAGCAAACAGAATAACTGCAGCCTGGAAGGAGGTTGCAGAGGTTACATGTTTGCACTGCAGGTGACTGAAGAGCTTGAGTCCTGGCCAGAGCAGGCATTACATGATAGAAAATGGGTATGTAATCATGTGTTGCACATAGTGGGGCTTGCAGAGCATACAATTTATATAGGGAAGAGAACTCTTTCCTCTGGTTTAACCTCTCATTGATCTATCATAACCATCTATGGAAGGGGATATTTTCGTAATTATTGGTTTATTTTCCTTTCCAGAAGGGAACTAGTTTATGACTGAAATTTGACTATTTGATTAAATTGATGTTGGTCATGAATTCTTCTAGGGAAGCTAGTCAACTAAATGATGTGAAACCATATTTGCATTACATAATTATCAGGCAAATGATGAGATATTATTGATACTATAGCTTCTAGAAGTAAATTTTGGGATTTTCACTTAAAGCTACTTTTGTTTCCTTTGCAGCTTACTCCCAAGGACGCATTTAAACTCTGCCGATATGATTGGATGAGGGAAGCTCTTACAAATTTTTTGACCTCTCTCCCAGAGGACAAAATGAACGAAATGAGGGAAGAGTTGGTGGAGTTTTCTATGATGCCAGTTCCAGATGCAGCAAAAGAGCGTTCAATTTTATCCTCTGGCCGGTTTGGGAAGACCTCAGTTATGCAACGCCTTGAAGGGTCTTATAATAAAGTAACTGTGCAGGCTTGATGTATCCTATAGAATTCCACTAGAGTAAATTAGCCACATGCCCGTAATCTGGACTTTGTTTGTTGAAGAGGCCTTTTTCAATCTGTCTTGTTCTAACCATGTTTGTAGAAATGACGCAACAGAAGATTGTTTGTGTTCACCTGTAGATGTTAGTGATTTTTCTCTTCATTTTGGTTGTTTGGAATGTAAAATTAATGTCAGCTTCTCATTCTAGGAAATTTATCGTCTGACATTCAAGTCTTTGTGCAATTTTGACGCTGAATATGTGAAAATAATTCGGTTCAAATTTTGGACATCAAGGGTGTGTTTAGATGTCCAATGGTGTGGCCTGATGGGTGTTATGTATTTTACATTATATTTGATTATAAATCTTTATTGGCACTTGGCAATTAAAGAAAATTACATCCATTTCGGACCTTATGGTTTGGCCCAACTTGAGGTTTTCTTAACCAATTTTTGTGATGGCACCATTCACTATTATTGATTTTTCTTCCTTCTTAACTTCACTTTCGTGCGTTCCTGGTGAATAGCCAACCAAGATATTATGATGTTAACGTGTGTGGTTATTACTTTTATATTTATTTTTTGTTTAATTCTTAATGCTGTCATTTTCTCTGCAAAATTATTTCCCTTGTGCAGCGTTGTCAACAGATCATCTTTAGAGTCAAAATGAATAGCACAACGGTGATTGTTGCCTCACAAGTTGCTGATGTTCAAATGCTAAAAGTCACCCATCACTGAGGTTTGGGTTGCTTGCGATTTTGATCCAACTCAATATGTTTATTTACTGGGGGTCCCATCTAGTTAGCATTTTTGGAGGGCACTAGCTTTGAGAAGAAGAGAAAATCAATAGAATTCTTTCCCAGTATAGACAGAATTCTTCCAAAAAATGAGAACAAATGGAATCTTTGATCATAATGTATGATATAGTGTTGGATTGATTGAAGTGCAGAGTAATATGTTTTTGGTCAAAAGTGTTGTATTTCCTTCTGTATACTGCTCAGTACCCACTTCCATTTGCATCATTTATATGCTATCTTTTGTCATTAAGGTAGGGTATTCTTAATTCCAAAAGAAAAAAAAAGGGGGCTGCTTAATGAATAGGTCTATAAGTCAAGGAGCCATGTTGGTTTTTAAGTGTCCGTGCTGGTTTTTCAGTGTATTTACTAAGGAATGGTTGCTAGCACAAAGTCAGGACATTGGTTTTGAAATGTTACCTATATGAAGGGCCAACATCAACGTTGAACTATCCATATAAGTGTGATGTCTATGAGCTGGGCTAAATGGTCTTAGTGCAAGTTTGCGTTGTTGAGACCCTATTTGGATTTGCTTTTGAAAAGCCCAAAACTCTTGTTTAAGGTCAATAAAAGTTTCTGGATTTGTATGGATATGTACTAGGAGAGTTTTTAGTTTTTTAAAAAGCTATAATGTGGAACCATGGCCATGTCACTTCTTTCTGGAAGTTTCTTTTTATTTTATACTTGCGCTTAATTAAACTTTCATTGTGTCAACATTAATTTTTTGACATCGTAGTTTTGGTTTTAGCTTCAATTCCCAACTAAAGCCAAAGACAAAAAGTTATTGGGACAAAGAGTCAAGTCCGAGCTCAATTAAGGGCTTATGGATTGTGGCTTAACCTACTTTAGTTGCCTTACTCTTATGCACCTTGGGCTCTAACCAGTTGAACTCTATAATAGAGAGAGATGACTTGAAATTGAGAATTGGGTGAGACCTAAGATCAAGGATGAAAATATCATAAATTGACAAATATTGATAGTCAAATTTAATTTGACCAAATGTCAATAATTTAGCTAATATTGGTACCAGCACATGAAATTTGCATAATATTAATTACAGGCGGACATGTGAGATGTTGGGCCCTTAAGAAAAATGATAAATGGATGATAAAATTAGTGAAATTAGCCAATAATAAAATATGTGTTGATTCTGATCTTATTGAAACACTCCCTAGAATTTGTGGCATAAAGATTGGGCGTTCCAAAACATGAAACTAACATGCTCCCTCTAAAGACTGTTTGGTGTGAAAGGCCAAATGGGAATAAGGCCGTGGGGATTAGGTCTATTTCCCGTACTTTTGCATTTTGGGTCAAAAATGACTTTGTTCTTGGAAGGTGAAAGTAGGATCAAAACTTGGGATTCTGTTTCAGTTTCAGGGAAAAGTGTGTTTTGGGTGGGAGATATTGACCTTTGGGCTTAGATACGCAGAGAATCTGATGAAGGGATTATGGATGCCATGAACATGGACACCAAGGAAAAAAAGGGCAATGTATGTGCATGAGCAACGTTCTATGGTTCGACACAACCTCATCAAAGTCTGCTCCAGAGAAGAATACTGGAATAATTTAGGCTGTTTAGCCCCCCTTTTGACGACTTTTTTTTTAAAACAGTTTTGTCTTTTTTGAGGAATGCTAATTTGATAATAAAAAAACTATTTTTTATTATTGAAAATAGAAAATTAAAGTATTAATTTTTAAAATATATTTAAAAACTTCAAAACAAAACATGATAAAAGCATTTCATATCCCTAGATAAACTTTTGTTTTCATAACATCACTTTCCTATGCTTGGAAGAGAAAGAGAATGAGGTTTTGTCGTTCTTTTTTGTAATAACAATCGTTGTGAAGTATAACGCACGTTCACCTTTTGGGTCCGCGGTGTCACATTAAAATTTCCAACTGTGGGCCTGTGGCCCTCCTCCCTGTTAGGCTCTTTTCAATAAAACTACCATTTATTAATTTCTTTATGGTCGTCTCACATCACCAAAAAGGAATAAAAAACATAAAGAAATTTTTGCTTTGAATTTAGGTTATATTATATTTATGACTTTTAAAATGTGTGTTATTTTTTTATTTGATTTATTACAGAAATTTCCACCAAAAAAAAAAAAAAGTATTATAAGAAGGGAAAAACGAGAAACCAAAGAGGAAAAAATCACCATACCATATGATGTGATGGTTGCAATACCACTATTGAAATGGAGGCTTCACACCCGCTTTTCATCAGACTTCATGAATCATGACGAGGTCAAGTTTCAAGGCCCCTTGTCATGGTCGCCATCTGGAGGCCCTGGGCGCACGCCATACCTTGAATGACGGCCTGTATATTATTATCAATTGCTAATCACCCCAGAAGCCAGAATCAACCACTACAAAGTGATATTATTCTTATCACCGGTTCCAAGGTAATGTAATCAGTGACGTGAATTGGTAGGAGAGGAGGAATGAGTCTCTGCCCCAGAAACTTCAAAGCAAAGGGTGATAGAATATGGATGAGTGGAGCCTACCGATCTCAACCACAACCGCGGCTTCTTTCTTCTTTCTCTGTCAACTCCCCACAATCCTTGGTGTTTTCACCAGCGTCAAAACAAACGTAATCTGGATTCTAAACTTTTTGATACGCGTCTCGGGACATGGGGTTGGGGGGTATTATAAAGGATTGGAGTCAGTGGGTTTTGCGTGGAAAGTTCAACTCCAAGGAAGATTTTCCCACTCGAAGATTGACCTTGCCTTTTATTGCCTGCACTGAAACCTTGGGATGTTTTTTCCTTCTTGCTTTTCTCTCTAGTGTCTCAGAGGAAGAATTTCAGTTTTGCTGTACTGGATTTGGCTTCAGGGTCAGCTGTTGAGGTGAGTCTTTTGGGCTTTCTTTTCTGGGTTTTCTTTTGGTTCAATCATTTCTCTGTGTCTATGGAGTTGTAGTGGGTTGCAGACTGAGACCCATGAGTGAAGATTGTTTTATGGTTTTTGCTGCTTTAAAGTTTGTGTCTGAAACAAGTTCAACTGAGAATAAAAATGAGAGGAAAGGCATCAGAAAACAGAAATGACTTTCTTTTCCATGAAATTGCTTAGGAGCGATTTTAGGCAGGCAGATGGAAATTCGGGGGTATTTCAAGATTGAAACGTGTTTTTCAATTCTTAATTGTGGTTGGTTTTGTGGATTGTAGGTTGACTTGTCAAGTGAAGAGTCTTGGGTGTGATGGTATTTTCTGATTAGAGGTGAAATCTGTGAAATTCCATAGGAATCAGGAAGTCCTCTGCAAGTTGAGGTGGATTCAATGGACGGCAATATTGGAATGGAAGATGTTGGGACGGCAGTGCTGCAGGAACTGTGGAATAGAGTGACCCTTCAAGCTATGGTGTTTGTTGGTGAAACAAGTGACATGGTGTTTGAAAAGGGGTTCTTCCAAGAATTTTCCAAGAGCATCTCTGAGCTAAGGGTCCTCTTGCAAGCCTTGAATGTTGAGAAGGTTGAAGCAGCAATGAGTGTGAGACCAACGAAAACCGCATTGGAGACCTTGGATTCTCAGCTGAAGAGAGCCTGCAAGATCATCAAAGACTACAAATCCAGAAGCCGCCTCAGTGTCTTACTTCAGTCGCGATCTGTGCTCTCACAGATGAAAGCTTTGGCTGAAGAGATTGCTAAGACAATATCTTCATGGCAACTTGTCAATCTCAATATCTCCGTCAATTTAAAATCCAAGACTGAACAAATAATAAACAGTCTGAGTTCAATGGAGTTCCATTCAGCGGTTGCAACAGAATCCCTTGCTACAGAGGTAGAGAAATTGATAAATGAGAATGGCAGGAACCGACAAAACGCTATAAAGCTCCTGCAGAAGATTGGAGAATCAGTTGGTGTGAGCTCAAATGCATCCCTGGTTCAGAATGAGCTGGCACTTTTGAAGAAGGAGAAAGAAGAGATGGAAGCTCAAAAGAAACAGGCAGAGGCATTTCAGTTATCTCAACTGATGCAGTTTTTGTATAGTACAGAAATTGTTATGAGCCCTCGAGATGAGGAAATTGCTGCATACCATCACCAATATCCAACTGAGTCTTTCAGATGCCCATTGTGCAAAGAGATGATGAGTGACCCAGTTGCAATCGTCTGTGGGCACAGCTTTGAGAGGAAGGCGATTCAGGAACATTTCTGGAGGGGAGAGAAGAGCTGCCCCATATGCAGAGAAAGGCTCAGGTCCACGGAGCTTACTCCAAATCTTTCGCTTCGGAGCTCTATAGAAGAATGGAAGCAAAGAGACATGGACTTAAAATTCCAAGCTGCACTTCCTGGAATCACCTCCAATGACCACTCTATACAGAACAGGGCCCTGGAGGAGATGCAAGTTCTGATGGAAAGGCCACGCTATACAGAAAAAGTTGCAGAGGAAGGCCTCATCTCAAAATTTGTAGAAATGCTCAAGAACAATCAGCCAAACAGAATTGCTGCACTGAAATGCCTTTTTTACTTGGCTAAATACTGTGATAATCACAAGGTAAGATCCGCCAAAAAACTGGGTGATGCAATTCCAACTCAAATTCCCTCTATTCTCAATATAAGGGTTTTTCTTGTGTGAGATAAGCAGGAGGCCATCATTGAAGCAGGAGCTGTTCGCTGCATTGTGAGGCAGTTCTATAAAGGTGAAGCAGAACCTGATGCTGTTGCAGTCTTGTTGGAGCTGTCAGCAAGAGAAGCCCTTGCAGAAAAAATAGGGAATATCAGAGACTGCATTCCTGTTTTGGTATCTTTGCTCAATTACAGTAATCCTGATGTGTCACAGAAAGCCCGTATGGTGTTGCAGAACCTCTCCTACAACACTCACTTTGTAGTCAAGATGGCTGAAGCTGGATACTTCCAACAATTTGTTGCCCTCTTCAACCAAGGTAAACTGATACGTCAGGTGATGAAACCTTTCTGCTCTCTACAGTTAAATCATTCCAGCAGTCTTTTCTTGCAGGAACCCATGAAACCAGAGCATCGATGGCTGCGGCCTTAATACAAATGGAACTCAAGGGGAACAGCATTAGGGACTTAGAAGACAAAACATTCATACACAATCTAGTCCAAATGCTTTCATCAAGTTCTCGAGCATGCATTTCAGCTGGCCTCAAATTAATCAAGAAGCTCGTAGCTTTCCCCAGGATGGTAAAGCGGCTTCTGGCAGATCCTGCCACAGTACCACCTTTGCTTGGCCTCATCTCAATTGTCAAGACCGACCCGCGCTGGAACCAAGAAGCTGCTGCAATCCTTGCTCTACTGGTGGAAGGCAGTCAGTTCACTGAACACCAGATGTATCAGGGTTTGCAGGAATTGCAATCACAGCACAATATCAACCTCTTTTTGCAGCTCATAGCCAGTTCTGATCCCCAAACCAAGGTTCAGCTTTTGCACTTGCTGGTTGTTCTGGGCAATAAATTCGACATGGCTAGAAACCTGATACGAACAGATAATGAAGCGATTTCCTACCTTTTTTCTTCTCTTGAAGGTGATCAGCCTGAGGTGAAACTATGGGCTATGAAACTCGTATACTGCATTTCTGAAGGTCATCCTGCTGGTGTTCCACTTCCACCATCCCCTGCAAAAGAAACAGCCATCAAAACCCTGGCAAACATCCTTTCAGATTCACCCAATATTGAAGAAAGATCCACTGCAGCTGGAATCATCAGCCAGCTTCCCAATGATGATATCATCATTGATGAGATACTATGTAAATCAGAGGTATTAAAAGCCATTCATGGGGTGATTTGCAACCTTGATGGGGAAAGTGATGGGACCAGAGCACCAGACAATTCAGACGCATCCTTATTGGAGAATGCTTTGGCAGCACTGCTACGCTATACAGAACCCACTAAGCCACAACTTTATAGGCAAGTGGGCAAGCTTGAATTGTATCCATTGCTGGTTCGCATCCTATCTAGGGGCAGCTCGCTAGCCAAGCAGCGGACAGCCACTGCACTTGCCCACCTATCCCGATCAACCAGCTTGTCAATCTCTGATTCAGCTATCACGGGAAAGCAAGCTTTTCCACTGCTAAATGTAATGAAGTTCTTCTCCGGTATATCCTGTTGCAGCACAGGAATGGAAGAATGTGTAAACCTGTGTAGGGTTCATGGTGCTGCTTGTTCATCAAGGGACACATTCTGCCTTGTCAAGGCGGATGCACTGAAGCCACTAGTGCAAAATTTGAGTGAGAAAGAATCTGGTGTGGCAGAGGCTGCTTTGATGGCACTTGAAACTCTGCTAACAGACCACAGCACACTTCCCCATGCAACTGCTGCCATTGTGGATAGCCAAGGAGTGGTGGCCATTCTCCAAGTCCTGGAGAAGGGCGATTTGCCTGCCAAAAGCAGAGCCCTAGACCTGTTCCAGAAGATCCTGGAGCATACAAGGATGAATGGCCCATTAGCTGACAGGGCTGAAAGGATCCTTGTCCAGCTCCTACAAGATGATGATCTCAGGAAGAAAGTGGCTTTGGTGCTCAAGCAGATGGGCATTCTACCGGAGCAGTCTTCCTACTTTTAAGTGGGTTTCTTCTTGTACATTGTAAACCAGGAAAGTGGGGTGGGGGTGGAAATTGATCTAGAAGGTTAGATTAAAAAAAGGGAACTTGTAAACTGACCAGGTCAACTTTTATAACCATATACATATGACATGTCTGATTTTTAATGAGGCATTATCTTGATTGTATTCCTGCAATGAAAAGGAATAAATGGAGGAGTTGATAAACTTTTCTCTAATGAAGTTTATTAAGCCAACTACGCTGAACAAAATTCTCTGTAAGGAAGAAGCAATATGCATGAGAAACTCCAAGCTAAAGCAAATTTTAGTATGTTTTTCACGGTTCAATGCCTTCCACCTGCATGCTACTAGGTTTTACGCACATGCCTACTAAGCGTTGAATCCAAACTTGCGGAGTATTTTCCTTGCCTGAATGTATACATGAAAACCCAAAGATGTTCAGGAACACATGGATATGGGAGGTGTCACTTCATACGAGGATGCAGAAGAACATGCAGAACATTGTTGTCTCTCTTGATTGCCATGGTTAACCATGTCTACATTCCCGGGATTCACAAAATCATGACTAGCAGAAATGAGCAGCAGGGACAATGGAAACTTCTTCCATTGACCATAGCATTAATGTCAATACTCATCTATCTTATCTTTGTATAGGGAGAGAGGATGAAGCTAAAGCTAACTACAATGGATTCAGGCCAAAGCTGATCTTTTGTTCCTCGAAGCTACTGCCGTTGTATTCTTTTTTGGAAAAAAAGGATGATAGAAGTTTATTAAAATGAAATCAATGGGCCCAAAGCAAGCCTTTATAGGAGCATTGTCATTATGAATGAACTTGAGTTTGGGGGTAATGGGATGAATATTTCTATATTTAGTCAAAGAAAATACATCTTTTATTACTTATTTGACTGGAAAGAGAACTTTAGTCCAAATTATGAATCAAATAAAAACAATTTACAAACCAAAGTTGTGAATCCGTTGGGATAAATAATAATCGGATGGTTGAGGCTCTTGTTTTGGAATTCCTAAACCAAATCCACTAAAATGGGGTTGAGAACAAGGGGTTGGTTGGTTTATATTTATTTCCAAGTCAAGAGAAGAAGAATTCAAAGTATCAAGACTAATTCGCCAGACATTCACGGCTCCAACAAAGAAGAATTGCCATCCATCATCCATCCACATATAGCCTTTCCCATTTAGTGAGATTTCCCTATATAAATGGAACCAACAGCATTGTCCAAGCAGAACTGAAAACCATCACAGATTTGACATATATTTCAATTCCCAATTTTCAGTTAAATCCCAACAATCTTGAGACAATGGCTTTGAGAGCAACAGTAAGTGCATTCTCTTTGTGCTTATGACGTCAGTTTTATCATCCTCCATGGTTAATGCTGAATTTTTCTTTATAGTTTAACTGGGTATTCTGTTGCAGGGCTATTGGAGATCAATGTTGAATCGTTTAGGAGCAAATAGGTCATTTGCAACATCAACCCCACCAAGAATGAAACAAGTCTCATCCACCTTTGACACTGCCCATGGTGGTCAGTCCAAGTTGAGAGGTATGATCAAATTAGAGTTTGCACCAGTGTATGTGGTGGTGGGGATGGTGTTGGTGGTTGTGGGGATGGCTGTGCACACCGCCAAGCAGCAGTTGTTGCACGCACCGTCAGTGACCTTCAGCAAGAAGAAGAGGGGGAACATGGCAGAGGTGTATGACCCTGACGCTGCTTTTAAGTCGGCCGACAAGTTTCTCACCAAATCTTTCCTCAGAAAGGTTGCCCACATTCAGGACAATGAAAAGACCATTCCTGACCCCATGAGGGGTGATGCATTTAGCAGGTATGCATGAAAATTACCAATCTCAATTTATACAAATTCAGTCCAAAAAACGTAAGTTCTTATATGGTATGTGTGGATCATATTTGAATCCATACTGAATGACGATTTCTGTTGAAATGTGTGTAGCCCTCGTCGCACAGAGACACTTAAATCTACTGGGGTGGAGTCGGGCAGCCGCTGAACCAAGGATCATGGTTGAGGGGGTTCATTGGTGCCTCTTAGCAAAATGTGGAACATATGCTCCTCCTTTTCTTCTTTTTCTTTTTCTTTTTCTTTTTTCCAAATTGACCTGGACGTCATGTTGTAAATAGAATTTTGGGCTGTCATTTTTGTAGCTGTGGAAGGTAGTTTTCCTCCTCTAACCCTGAATTTTGGTGTGGCAGAGAGAGTTTTAAGGCTTATATCCACCCATATGTTATTTGACTTGTAAAATAAAGACATCATTGCTGCTTTGCTGTGGTAACTCTGTTTGGATGATCTTTGGAAGTTTCTGCTAATCTAATAGTTGATATTTCAAAATAACTTTGAAGACAACAATTGTAGAATTGTTAGAAATCCTATAAAAGGTTGACATAATGGATCCAACATTGTTTATAACGTCTGAGTTCTTCAAATTCATGTCCAGTGGAGAGAGTTGAGGTCAATCTCAGGAGATTAATAATTGGCACTGGGTTTAGAGATATGAATATGCTCTAGTTTGACATTCTTGAAGAGGATTAGCAGAGTGGGATTCTCTACTCAGCTGATTGCCTCTTCACTGAGTTCAAAGGATCAATAGGAGGTTGTGGATTTGTCGACATTCTCATTGTGAAAGCAACTGCATCAATATCGTACATGTTTGGCAGTTGGCAATATAAAATTGGTGTTAGGCTCATATTTTCTACAACCTGCAAGCCAGTATCACTACCACCAATTATACGAATAGGCATCAATTCTTAAGGACGACGAAGAAGGAAGAGCATACCACATGCTCAAATGGAGGAATGTGGTTCTATAATTCTTTTGGAAATAAGTTTGATATCTAGAAACAGGTAAAAGGAACAAAGAATCTTGAAAGACTTCTTTTATCTTGTTCATGTTGCCTAAAGGACAACCTGTGGGCCTTTGAATAATTCATTGAAACTATCAAGTCAACTGGAATAGATTCATTTCTGAAGCTGCAGGTTTATGGTCAACCACATCCCAAGCCCTAAGTTTTTCAATACTCTTCTGAGAAAATCCTATTTGGAACCTGAGCATGAGTCTCAGCCTTGTTTAAGGCTGGGCTTGAACCTATGCGCAACATTCTGCCTCCTGGAAACTTCTCTAACTATAGTTAAATCAACACAGATTATTGCTCCATGTCTTGCTTGTGAATGATCTCCATTGGAATTGACTCAAGTAAGTACGGATCAAGAATCAAATCTTGGGATAGTATACATTCGCCTGACCATTGGGATGGGTGAAGAGGCAATGCAGATACTTTTCCCATATTCCCATAGGTATCAAACTTCAGTGTGCAGTAGTTGACACAGCGACCACCTTTCTGGGGTTAGTACAAGATAAACTCATTAGTGGATGAAGAATAGCAAACCATTTACTAATTTATGTGGTTTGGAATTTGATGGTATGAAAAGAAATAGAGATATGGATAAAGATCACGATAATAAGCGCGAGATTCACGAATCTTTGGATTGTTTTGAGTTGCAGCTAGGTGTCCCTATATAAAGAGCATGGAGGTTTGTAATTTCCGGTATCAGCAACAAAGAGCAGGTGTGAATTGTAGAGAGTAAATGGGGAAGTTGTCAATCTCCCTCAAAGGCTTCCAATTTTCCTGGCTGATTATTAAGGATGGAGAGTTGGAAGCCAGTGGGGGACCTTGAAAGCTTACCCCAGAATCAATATTACTCATCTGGTTATTTGGTACCAGTTTCCCTGATCATTGGGAAGACGGCAAGATTGATTTGAGGTGAGATGTTTCCTCTTCTTCTCAAGAGATTGTGCTTGCTTTTTAGAGATTAATGCTAATGCCCATGATACTCCAAATCATAAATCATTTCTTGGAGAAGAGATTTGGGGGGATAAGGAGAAAAACTCCTAGTACCACACTTCTACCAATCTCATTTCATGGCTCCTTTCAACTACACCCTTGCAGTTTCATCACTAGTCACATGGCATTTTCACCTCGTCAAGTAATGATTAGGGGTTTATGAAGCATTTCAAACACTCTGCCTTATTCTGCAATTATTTAGAAGCATACCTTATATATATGATACCACAATTTCATTTATCCTCTGATGAATGCATTTACCTGCAGATAGGAGAAAACATCTAAATGAATTGCCCTCACCAAGTGCCATAACTGTCCAAACCATCCAAACTTCTTTTCAAGGAAAAGTAATGTTCATGGTAAAGCATAAAATCAAATATCCATGATATGATTCATTAAGGGATGAAAATTTGGTAAAACCCATTACTCATAAACAAGCTCCTCTACCATCAAATGTTTAATAAGAACTTTTCAAAAGGGCCTCTGGTTTTTCTGAGACTGCTAAAGTATCCAACAAATCGAGAAAAATCAATATCAACCAAAATCCCCAAAATACACACTATATCACAACATTCCCCCCAATATCCATGAAAACAGTTCAATGTACAACCTGTATCCTGCCATATCTTAACCAAAACCGCGCATGCCTCTCCCCTCTTGCAGGAAACTAGAATCTAAAAAACATCTTTTTAATGCAGCTCTATGTGCATCCAGGCAATGGCAGCAACTGATCCCAATCAGCCAGGTTAGCAAATGTTTCTGTTGGCTCTAAAGATAAAAAGACGCCCAATACTGCACTAAAATTGAGGCTCTACAATCCAACTTCAACGGACTCCATGAATCTTCTCTCTGACTGTTGAACCATGTTGCATTCCAAATTCAGCAGCCAACATATGTATATCAGGTGTTATCTCCCAGTTCCCTTTATGGTCCCAGTTTGTGTGTCTCGGCTGGGGTCCACACCTCTCTGATCCGCCAATACTATCAATTTGGCTATGTATATCTTCAAACTCCTCAGCAGCAACAGCTTGTCGTTTCCCCATCTCTATGTCAAAGCTCCTTTTGGGCATCTCAGGGCTCATAGCATGGCCCAAGGACATTGAAGTGTTGAAAACAGAAGAAGAGTCTCCCTTCACCTGAGCACGGAAGTTGTTCTTAGAACTAGGAATTTTAGAGAAGAAGATCTCCCTAATATTGCGCCAGCATCCAAGGTTATGAGGATTCATTTTCCCATCATATCGATACCGGAAATTCTCATATGTGGTCTGCATAAAAAATAGAAATTAAGGAGGAAAAAAAGTGAATATAAATGGAAACAATGAACAGAAAATACAGGTTAAGTGTAAGGAGAAGGAAGAAACCTGATTGGTGAAAATTAAGTAGAGATGAAAAGCAGTGAGACCTCCAACAAACCAAGCTGCTATGAATGTGTATAGTATGAGAATTCCTGAAACAGGGGACTTCAGAAAAGCCCTCCCAAGACTACAATGGTATGCTTCCATTATTCTCTCAATGTTTACCCAGCAGAAAGCAAAAACATATAGGCAGAGCATGGTTGTGGAGGACACAAACATGAAGAAGAATCTGTAATTCCTCTGCAAATAATACAATGTAAACTGTTAAGCCTACAAAAAGAGAAAAATGCCTTCCACATCCTGCATAGACAATTAAAAACCCCAAAATTCATTTGAAATAATAACCATAAATACAGAATCATACATGTCAAACAATGATCATGAATAATTAAAGGATGATATACATTCTACATAGGGAACATTTAATATTTGAAAACTCCAATGCCTAGAGCACCTTATTTCTTGCTCAGTTGGCTCGCAAGTAATACAGAGAGACCACAACAGCTAACTTGTTACGACCAAGTATTTTATGGTAAAATATTAGGAAGATCAAGAGGTTTGAACTATTAGAGATCATTTTTTGTGTGGACAACCATGTCTTTTTCCTTTGAAACAAATTTTTGAGAATTTTTTCAAACAAAAACACTGGATAATCATCTCAATATAGTCTCTAATATATTATAATGGTTCTTATGTATACTGCATTGGTTTCATTCCACTATCGTTTCAAAGAAAAAAAGGCCATTCAAAGTTAAAAAAGATGGTTGTCAGACTCCTATTAGAATCTTATCATGATCTGTCGGTGCTACTTTTTGGCTACATGAATCCTTTCTTCCTTCCTACTCTATCTAGAGACATCTTCTTTAGAACTTTGGTGATCATGTTGTTTCTCACTATGTCTACATATGGTGACCTCGTTGAGTTGAACTACAAAGAAAAAGAGCATGGAACTAGAATATTGCTCACAAAACTTTTCGTATGGTAGGCTTTGCAACTAAAATGTCTTTGTTTCTTTTCCTGTATTATAAAATAACCCCTTAAGAATTTATTTGTCCTTTAGAACTCAGTTGCATAGAGCTGGTTTGACACACTGCAAAAGAACTGTGGTTTTGCAAGTCTAGAAAATTATTAAGGGGGGATAGGGACCTAATCACCAGTTCGCCTCAAAATTTAAGCAAACTACTGTCACAATAAATTCAGTAAATTTGAATGATTTCAACACCAAATGGTAAGTGCGAGAAATTCTAAGAATGGATAACATCAAATTTATTTATGGAAAGAATTTCTACACCTGGAGCATACCTTTCCAATACACTGCCCTACCCATGGGCAATGGTGGTCAAAACGATCAACACAGTTATTACAAATAGAGCAATGAGAGCATCTTGGTGGGCGATATAGCATGCATGTTTGGCAGTATTTGACCTTGACTACCATCCCATTGACCATGACATCTTTTGTGGGAGGTATATTAGGAGCACCACTCTGGCTTCCTACCCAGTCTGTAGAGATACTAGAGGCAGTGTCGTCTTCTGGTTCAGGAGGATGTGGATTACGGGGAATAATGCCAGGATCTCTTGCAGAAGTAAGGAAGAGAAGTATCATAATCTGCCACAGTTGACAAGCTTACAACATCAATTAATAATTTGTCAGAGAAGTTAAGAGTGTCAGGAAAATGCAAGTGGTTAATGAAGGGTCTCGCGAAAGATTTTTCACATTGTATGGTTTAATAAGAGATATTCAACAAAAACAGCAATTTTTCCTATTGGCTCTCTTCATCTATATTTTAATACTTTGTTGTATTTAAACAAGGGGAAAACATACAAATTATGTGTTTTTTGTAAGAGAAAAAAAAAACCACAGATATCCAATGTTCCATAAAAAAATGCACCATATCTAACAAACATGGACAGCAGTATCAAGTTATTGATGTAAATTGTCTAACATGTGGGCTCAAAAATCTGAAAATATGTTCAACATGGAAACAATGCCAATGGAGCCACTGATTTATCAATTTTTGGTGGGAGCAAAATGACCACATTATTATGCAAAAATTAATAATTCCCCAATCTGGAGACACAATACATTTACTAAGAATGGTACTTGCGAAAATTTAAGAAGCAAACACATATACGCACACTGCACATTATATATATGCGTATAAAGACCAACATGGAGTACCATTTCATAATACAATCACAAATTCTAATTGTGGCCCTATCAAATTAATCAGAAGAAAAGTTTATTTTTGCCTTAAAGCAAATCCCTGGGGCACAAGATAAGCTCCATTAGATCCTCTTTCACAATGTCCAAAACACAATTGAGTATAAACTTTAGGTTTGTTAAGTATTTCAAATTAAACTTTGAAAGGCCCCGGTTTTATCAATACTTCAATCTATAGGGAGTTTTATCAACATCTTGTCAGAAACACCTGACCAAATTAGAATTACAGATAGAATATTATCATATCTTGTTATTTTTTATCATTTATAACAGTAAATGTTTTGGTAGTACATAGGATGTCAAGATGTAACAGGAATAGATCTTTAAGAAGCTCGGGAATTAAAAGTAAGCAAAAGAAGGAGAACTCACATATACTGTGAGGGCAACAGAAATACCAACAATAAGATTGCCAAAATGGTGGTTGAATTCATCAATGAGCCTTTGAGAAACAAAAGCACAAAATAGTATTACTGGAACCACAATCATGGACACCGTAAGCAACAGAGACCTTGCATCTGGACCAAATATAAGTCTTCCACCACAGAAGAATCTCTGCAAGAGATTCACAAGACTATGTCAGATGTTCGGGCTAGTTGAGAGAAGCAAAAGAAAAAATATATTGACTGTGTTAAAAAATCAAAATACACAAATTGCAGAACCTTGTATAACTTTCAAGTACAACATATGGACCAAGAAATATCAAAGATGATCAATATCGATTTAAAAAACAGCTGCCCAAACGTGGACACAAAAAAAACAGGAATGTGACAAAAATTACTCAAAAGAAGCATTCAAAATACACATGGCCTGCCCCAAAATAAATTCCCACCCCCAATAAAACAGCAGAGAACCAACAATAAATTTTCTATTGAGAATTTGTTCATGTCAAAGCAGAAATAAATTTTGCTTGAATAGCATTTGGCAGGTTCAAGTTTCCAAAGACATAATTATCTTCAGTGACAATTTGGTTGTTGGAAACTTGAACTTGTTTCCTAGTCAAAGAAGACCACTAAGTCAATTTCTCCAATAATACATATGAAGATGGCGCAACCAGGTAAAATCCAAAAGGAATTGTAACCAAAACATATATAGAAGAAAAAGACAAGAGGGAGGCAAAGGATATAGCTTGTCAGAAAGCGAAGAAGTAACATCAAGAGGAAAATGCAAATGGGACAGCTTACATTGCTGCCTTTCCAGATTTGATAAACCCTCATTGTTGGGGTATTGGTATCAATGATTCGCCGGTTAGAGTCGGATAGCTGCGGAGGCAGCGGTGCTGTATAGAATTTTCCCTGCATATTGGCCAGATCTTTTGCCCTACAAGCTCCAAAACTAACACATTTCACCCAAAGAAATCTGTAATCTGCAGCAAAACCACACCCGAAATGACCCTCATCAGATAATCAAGAGAAACAAACACATAAATGTATATATGCATACAGAAATTTCTTGGAACCCAAATCACAAACAGTCTTTCTTTTCTTGACCCACATGGATTGAAAGAGATAGAAAAAGGGTCATCTTACATTGAAGAAAAATAAAATGGGAAGAAGAAGAAGAACACGACGGCGAGGAAGATCCATGGAATCACGAAAATGCTAGAAGAGAATCATTCATAACAAAAAAAGGAGTTTTCTTTTTGTATAGAAAGCTATGGAGGAAGCCCAGAAGCCCTCGTCCTTCATGACAAAAATCATCAGAAACCCGCAGCGGACATCTATGGAATGGCATACAATTATGGTAATAAAAACCAAAAAAGGTAGATGAATGAAGAGAACCTGAATCAAAAGAAGATGATCTACAAATCTTATCTTAGAGAAAACAAATGAAAAAAAAAAAACAAAAAAAAAGGGGAGATGGGTTGGGAGAGAGAACAGGAGCCAAAGCTGTCACCGTGAAAGAAACGAGAAGGGGAGGCTCAAACCCACGTCTTGTTTCAGAGTTTGGCAGAGACAAATGAAGAGAGACAAGTCTCTCTTTGTCTCTGCTCAGACAGTACGGATCAAGCCGGTCCCTGTTTCTCTGCGCCCAGAGGCAGAGGAGAAGACAGGAGCAGAAGGTGATTCTTCTTCTGCCCTTGGCACACCCACCCCACGATTCTATTTGTTCGTGACAAGTCGGATCTCCAATTTCAACGCTAATGCTGCCACCCACCTCTACTCTATGGCATTACTCGCCACACAAATGCTACGTCGTCTTTGCCGGACCACCTTTCTCACTCTCTTCCCTCCTCCAATCCCCCACCAACTCCACTTTGGTTTCCCCCCTCTCTCTTTCTCACTCTTCTTTTCCTTTTTCCTATTAATTATCCTAGTCTCCCTGTTTGGCTGCCCAGAAAATGTATTTCACCAACAGGAAAGTAATGCCTTTTTTCGATGTCATTTTGATCTTTCTTGACCAAAATAAAGCAAAATTCATCTGCATTTATTATTTTCCAAATCCAAATTGTTTGAAGCTCAAAAACAGTAAAGCAAATATGAATTTTATTCTGAATAACATATGAGGCCAGTTCCTCCTTAATCACACTGCAGACGCATGCAAATGGTGGTCATAGACTGGCCCACATAAAGAAAATTGCTGATGTAAATAATTCAACCCAACCCAGTTTTCTATTTGATTTATTAAACTTAATGGAATAATTCTTTCATAATCTCGTAATTAAGATTCAGAGTATGATCAGAGCCCAAATTTGTTAATGTTTTTTCAGAATTGGAGTATAGATTTTTTGGGTAGTGGACAATGACCACTCTGCAGTTTCTTTCTCGGTGCCTTTGTTTGTTCTGGATGTTTTGTTTTTTTCATTTAATCTTGTACAGATTTAAAGAAAAAATCAGCCCCAAAAGCAATGAAAAGAGCAGGGTTCAAAGCAAAATAAGAAACACCTCAACTTTAATCAGAGCCAGCTGGGCATTGGGTAGTTTGCCAACTTTTCAAACAAAAGAAAATTTTTTAAGATAAAATAACTGACACCCAAATCCAGAAAATGGATGGAGCCCACCACCTTGTGAGCTTCATTGTAATCAATCTTACGTTAAAAAACCAAATTCATTTCACAATATTGGACACTTGAAGGCAAAGATCCATCATCCATCCAACTGAGAAGATGAAATTTGGAAGGGGAAAACTGAAAAAGAGAAGGAATGGGAAGGAAACGCAGAAAATGAAAGGATAGAGGGGAAAAGGACAAGAAGGAAGTCAAAAGTAAAATCAATGACAGTGACCCATTTGCAATGCCCAACGTGGTCTCCCTCAATGTTCTTTTTATTTTTTTGAACAAAAGAGCCTGTCAACACTCTCTTTACCCCATTACCCCCATCTCACTCTTTGGGTTTGTTCTGGTTATTTTGTAAAACCATGGTATTACCCACATAATTTACCCTTTGGAAACTGGATTAGTATCACAAACACAACAGAATTGGAGAGCTTCTAAACCTTAAAAGGCAAGCAGTCTTGAATCCCATAATAAATTCCCCAGTAGGTGATACAATTATTGGTAGAGAGACAAGGCCACTTTCTGACTGCACTATGATATTGAAGTATTATTTGTTAATGGACTGTTAACTACTGATGCTAACATTAGAAGTTGCTATCATGACCACAAAGTCATGTGAACCTGCCCAGATTATTTATCACGCATGTGAACACGCAATCATTAGCCTAACTACTAACAGAGAGACCACATACGGTATTCAAACTGGTGCCTTGGGATGGGTTTCATGATCAGCCTCATTACCCAAGCCCAGCTGTTAATTTTGGGTTGGGCTTGCTTGGTGGGCTTGCCTGTACTGATTGAGAGATGCCCACAAAGTGAAACTGGATTTTGAGTGTGTGCATGGGCATGTGGTCTGTAAAAGTTTGCCAACTTTGGCAGGAGAATAGGTTCTCAAACTCTTTATTCCTCAAAGTTGCTTATCAGGTTTGGATTCTGACCACTGCTCATTCCCTTATGTAGCAGCTTCTTGAGGCTGTGGGGAAACTGAGAGATCATAAAGTTGGGTGAAAGCTGTGAGCTTAATGGGTTCTCTGAATTTGACTGTACAGGTACTTGACATCTCTCCCAAGGTCACCCTCTCAGACTTGAATATCTTTTTCTCTTACTGTGGAACTGTTGACAACATCCAGCTCTGCAGGTAAACAATCTTTTTTGTATGTACTTCTGCTTAATTTTCATGCTTCATCTGTGGCTTAATTTGCTCGTGTTTAGCAGAAAAAACGACCAGACACAGTTGGCTTTTGTGACATTCAAGCAGCCTTATGCCTTCCAAACTGCACTTCTCCTAAATGTAAGCAACAAAAATTACCAACGACTGAGTGATATTCTTGGTGTTTTAATGCAGTAAAATCAATGAAAGCACTTATTTTCCATTCCTTTTGTTTGCCTAGTTGCCTAATAACATTGACCATGTTGTGAAATTCACTATGATGTGTGTACTATTCTTATGGTTTTAGATAGGGTTATTCGTGAGTTAAAAGGCCTCCCATGATTTGATGAATCCTAGGGTTTTGTTAGGGCTCTGTTGTATTCTCTCCCCTATAAATTGCATGTAGTTTTTTTAAAATTCATGGCCCCATAGGAGAGCAATTCAACTCTGCTATGGCTAATACCCTATAAGGTATGCTCGTTAGTATTCTGAGTTATCACTACTTGCTTCATTTTCAAACAGGGTGCTGTTATTGGAGATAGTCCAATTCGCATACTGGCCTTACAGAATTTGGCAATTCATCCCATCCCAGACAAAAGGAATTGCGAAACCCAGGTATTTTTTTCCCTCCAGCTTAGAATTGAATGAAACTTATCATTGTTCTTCTCTTTCTCATCTGAACAAGTTCTTAAAGAAATTGAGTACTCTCTAGCGATTCCATTTGATCACCTCCACTGATCAAACCATAGTCAAACATGGGTGGCCTCTAAAATTTGCAACGAAGAACCCTTTTTGATCATTAAGTTAATTTACCAAACGCCCTCTTGGTGTTTAACTTTTTCTTGAAAATATATGCAGCTTGGCATTCATCAACAGTCTGATAGAGCAATAAACATCTCATTATGTTTCATGGTTGTCCCATCTCTCTCTCTCGCTTTCTTTTTCTTGTTACTTTTTTCCCCTTCTCAATGATTAATCAACCAATCCAGAGTCACCGTTGTATGATGGTTGAAGGAGTAAATTTAAGTCAAACTGCATGTATGCTGTTCAGTTGTCGATTAGATTTGCTTGTCATGAAATAATTCATTGGATGGTTAGTTAATCATGTGCATATGCCCTTCAAATGCAGCATTACACCATAAGGTTCTGTGTGTATACATTCGATTGCTAATAGGTGTGAGTGACTGACAATGGATCCCTAAAAGGACACTTGATTTTAATTTTTAGAGATATAAAAACCAAAAATATTCAATACAAATGCAAAAAAGATCAAAAAGGACTAACTGAAAGGATGCATCATTCATACCATTACATACATTCATGAGGAGACTGACTTGGAGCCACACAGCAAGCTCTAACTTCTGAGAAGGTTCATCTTGAGTCCTGATATTACTATTAGCTATGGGTCGAATTCAAGTAATCATAAGATTCATAACAACTTAGGTTCATGGTAAGACAACAAACAGATAATGTGCTGGCCCAGTTGTTTTGGCAAGGCATAATCAGTATCTTAGTATATATGCAGAATAAGGAGAAGCAAGGATTCTTTCCAGTAGTGAACTCTGCTATACAAGGCATAGCTTCAAAAAGTATGGAGATGTTTAACAAGACTGCTGATGAGTTGCAAGAGAATTGCAAGCTTTCAGAAAAGGGCAGAGCACTAATGCACCAGACAAGATTGGCAATCTGTGCTGCTGAGAAGGGGGCAGGTCAACTTGGCACAGCTATCATGAATAACGAGCATGTTTCAAATGGCACCATTTGGTTGTCTGGTGTGGTGGACAGGGCCTCCAAATATGCCACTGCCAGGAAGCAGAAATGAGCCTCCTTTAGTATCTGTAAATAGATTGAACTATTTTGGCTGCATGATCACAGCTTTTCAAAACCTTGTGTGATTAACTGTTTCTACTATACAGTACTGATGTAATAATGCTGTAATTCTCCATGGTTTCGGGTTTTTTCTAATATCTACCCATTTGATTTGTTATTGATTTGTACATCAAAGTCTTTGAACCGTCATGAAATGCAACTAACCAAACTGATTTTTTCTATGCTCCCATATTAAATTTGACCCATGAGTTGGTAAATGTCATTTCTTTCTTCCTGCTACGAAGAAAAAGGAGTCCGGTTAGTTGAAAAAGTAATCATTTTGATTTTGTCTATGTGGAATTCTTGAGAGATTGTTGAATTAGATGCAGGGAAAAAGAGTATCGTGGATCATGGTACATTAAGGAAAATGTGGGATGCCCTGAACTTTAAACATGTGAAGTGTTATGCAAATTGGGCCCATATGCCCTATGTTTTGGAATCATTGAAATTCAGCCTTGGATTGAACTCCAAAATAAGACTCTTAGGGGTTGGTATGAAGGATTTCGCAGATATATGATCCATTTTCTCAGGAGTATTTGCAGACAAAGAGACAGAAATAGACATTCCACTTTGACCAACCATTGAACCATCCTCCATCAATGGCTCAGAACCTCCTGTATATGAGCTTGGGGTTTAATTGGAAGAAAGGAACCTCTAAACCTTTGAACACAATGAAAATTTAGGCAATACGGAGGGGTATTGAAGTAGTTTGGAGTGATCCCAAGTCAACGATTGTGATGGAAACTTTAAGCGTGGAACTTACTCTTGCTTTGTAGACCTTTCATTTTCTTGTATCCAGATTACACACAGAAAAAACAATTAAAAAAAACGGGTATAAAAGAAAAGAATGGCTTCTTTCTTTTTGGTTGTTCAAACTGATCTGGAGAAGAGCCAAAATATCAGTCATGGAATCAGCAGACTCCATGGAACTCAAGGTAATCTCCTGCAAGCATCTCAAGGCTTTCAATTTCTTCCAGAAGCTAGTAGTCTATGCCGTGGTTTCCATCATCAGCGATGAATCCAAGAACAGCAATCAAAAGCATCAAATACAGTGCCTTCAGCGGCAAAAGACCCCGGTTGATAGGGATGGAAATGGGAATCCTGAGTGGAACCACCAGCTGCAGTTTGATCTCAGGGACATCTCACTTGCTGATTCTGCTAATCACTTTGTCAAATTCAGTCTCCGCTGCGAGGGTATCGTCTTTGGGAACAAAACTATTGGTGAAGTTTGTGTTCCATTGAAGGAACTGATCGATGAGTTCAACAGCGCTGTCAGGTTTGTAAGCTATCAGGTCAGGACTACTGATGGAAAACCCAATGGCGTACTGAATTTTTCTTATAAACTGAACAAAAAAGGAAGTGGTTTACCAGCAGTTGAGGCACCAGAGGATGAACATCTTCCTTACCCCTCAGTGGAAGTTGAGGAGTTTCATGCTCCTAAAAAGGATAGTTTCTACCCTTCAGTGGATGTTTCTACCTTGCCAGCAATTAGTTTATCCACTCCATATCATACACCGGAGTTCCATAACATGGCACCACCACAGCTGCCACTGCCACCACCAGCAGTTCCTATGATGATGGCTGGGGCATGTTATCATCCACTCCCATGCCCACTGGTGTATGCATCACAGCCTTATTATGATCATGGTCTCTGCAGGTACCCTAGCGCCGCTGGTGCTGTTGGAGGAGTGGAGGGGGCTGATGGTGATGGGTGGAGGATGGGACTAGGGACCATAAGAGATGGCTTCCAAGGTTCATGGACTTTCAGGTGACTTTGCAGTACTGCAGGGAATACATTCTGATATATCTAGTCCTTGCAACAGCAGCAGCAGATCTGTTAGTAAAAAATGCTCCTTAGTTGTCACCCCTTCCTTTTAGTTCTACTTCTATTTGAAAAAATTAGGCCCTCTTTTCTTCTGTACAAAGGACCTTACTTCATAGATGATGATAAATCTTAGTCCTTTTTCCTTTGTAGTATGAATCTGCCCTCAGTGAGCAATAGAGACATTAGAATCATTTATGCAGACTTGACATTCGCTTTATTTGTTCTATCTACTCCAACTCAATAAATCCTTGTGTTGTAGGGCACCATTCTATTTCTTGACAAGCTTGTGCAGCCTTTCCTATGAACATTGCTCTCATGATATATTACTAAGTATTCATTTAATGGTGATTTTGGGGAGTTTTTCTAACCTTTTTAGCACTTGAAAACAATTTTATGCTAAACAAATTTCAAGTACTAGAAAAGTTAGAAATGCTTCTTAGAATCACTACCAAACAAACTTTAAATCACATTGAACGATTTTCTGTCTTTTATCTTTTGTTGGTGCTGCCTCTAATCCTCCTAAATTCACTCAATTTTTTTATAAACTTATACCTCTTCTACAAGTGAAAGTAATCCAATTACCCACCCAAGCTAATGCCAAATCATTTCTCAGCTTCAATTTTAACTGAACATCTGTATGATATCCTTAATTTCAACTTTAACCAACACTGGCATATTCATAAAGTGCTTTTGTACCTAATCAAGTGTTGGGTGGTACTCATAACGTGTTTTGTGTGGATCTGTAGAGGTGCTTTTGTTACCTAATTGTCTGGGTCCTTGATGTGCATTGACCTAAATTAAACTTGAGGGAGAAGTTGGTGTTCATCATCTAGTTCTTGGTTCAATTCTATGGCCATCCAAATCTCATCTGTGGATTTTGTAAAACCTCATTTAGAAACCAACCACCCATATATGACTTCTCTTCCTGGACAGAAAAAAAGGCATGAAGATTGAGTCAAGTTTTAGTGAAACACGGCTGTAAGATTGGTTTATTAATTGACATATATAGAATGGGCCAAAGAAACCTAACCATGTAACTTCAAATATGGCCCCATGTTGGACTTTTAATGGCGAATTATGTGTGGTCTTGATAGCTGTTCTGTTCTGTTCTTTTGTTTACATTTCAAACCCCAGACAATCAATTAGTAATCAACCCTGGATGACTTTGACCTATTATTAAATATTAGTTGGACGAATTCGTTGAGTCTGGATCTGACCAGGTCTTGTGAAGCCTAGTGTGTGAAACTGTATGTAGCTGATTTTTTTTAAACAAATGGAACCTTCCTGATGGAAAGATATCACGTGACCATGAGTCATCCATGGGGGTTGGTGTGGAGAATCTTCTTAGGAGGGCCTTAGCTTGTGAATTTCAGGTGGATGGTCCCCTTAAACCATGATGTTACCCTCAATATTTTTGGTCTTCATTCTAGGCAGACCATTGAAGGCATTGGCTATATTTAGTTGGAATGCCATGATAAAATTCTCTTTCTCTCAACTCCACGTGAGAAATTTCCTCCCCAACAACCATTAAATGACTCCTTAATCTTCAATCTGAAAACATCTCCGTTTTAGTTACTAAAGGAAGAAAAGTAAAAATAAAGGTGAAGATAGCTTGGAAAAAGAAATTTTTTTCTTAAATCAAACTTTTATTTAAAGTAAATCTTATCCTCATCCTTGCAATATTTCCCATGGAACCTTTGTGGGTGTGAAAGCTAGAGTATCATCTCTGCACACCAGAGATCAATGCTTGGGTCATAAAAAAACTGGGGGTTGCCAAATTATTTGCTTACTCTAGGTGGAAGTTAGGCAAGCACTGCTGTTTAATTAACTGTATCGACCCCAGTGAATCTCTCAGTATGCTAAAAAGCTTGACTGCACTGGATATGGCAATCTTTTCCACCAAAAATATAATCTCAGAAAACCAACTTGTTCTATGTTTTAAGTGGATATAATGCAAGCCGTCCGTCTTGCTTTTAAGACTGGTGAATGACAACTAGAAAGCTCTACGCTCTTGGATTCTTTCCCTTTAAAAAGAAGAAAGTGAGACTTGAATATTTTTCTCAAAAACTTCCCAAAATGTTAATTGATGCTGATTGTTTCAGCACATGAACTATGAATTATCTCTATCTCCATCTCTGAAAAGCCCACCAGGGGGCGATGTTCCTTGCAAAGCTTGATGCTTTTTTTCGGTTTTAGGCATCAGAGGAACCAAAGCATGTGCATGCCTACTTGCTAAAGTAAAGCTGATCATACCACCATGGTATGAATTACTTAATTTTATCATTAGTCCACAGTATCTTTTGCTTTAACCTTAATTAAAAACAGATGTTCATGTATCCGTAACTTAGATGACAGATATCCTGGTTATCGGTCTTTAAAATAACCGATATGTTCTGAAAAGTTAACTAGAGAGAACCTACTGGGTAGATTGATCAACTGACAACCGGCACAGGCTGCAGATAAGAGTTTTATGGGCTGTTTTTCAGTCAATTTTGTTCAGGATTTGACATGATAATTCACTTATTGGGAAGGACCCATTAATTAATTAGTGGTTTCAACATTAGTTCATGAGTTCTGAACTTCTGATATCGATCGATCAGATAGGGCTCGAATTCATCTCATTCCACATTTAACCCTACAAACCGACCCAACACGAGATCTTGAGAAAAAAGGGGTACCTAGCAAACAAATAAACAAGTTTACAAAAGCTACAAAACCAGTAGAGGACAAGAAGCCTAACATGCCTTCTCATTGGCTTTAGCTTTTTGCCTGCCTGTGCTAAAGTTATTTAGGTAATATAGAACCTGAAAGAGCGTTCGAGCCCTCCGGAAATAACCTTGAAGATTCATGGAAACATCAGGGCAATGTGCCACCATCCAATAATTCAATGCCACGCGTGGTGTAGCAGCAGATTACTTTGCTGATCTGCAGAATTCCCTTTTCAAAACTTTTCACCACCCCCGTACTCGCTTTATCTGGTTTCTATATAAACCCATCAAGCTCTCCAGTATTTGCTTCATGTCAAACCCTGCTCCCACAATATCAGATATCTCCTCTTGAGT
The DNA here is from genome assembly GCA_030254885.1 of Vitis rotundifolia. Lineage (NCBI taxonomy): Eukaryota > Viridiplantae > Streptophyta > Magnoliopsida > Vitales > Vitaceae > Vitis > Vitis rotundifolia. The sequence continues at coordinate 20,571,848 of CM058151.1, forward strand.
TTCAGCTCTTCTTTCATATTTAGTTTCTCATTGTATTTGATATATATAGTTGCAACTTACAAGGTCGGTGGCGAACATGAAGAACGGGGTTTCAGTGGTCTTGAAACAGATCATTGCCCTGCTGACTTCCATTGCGAAAACAAAATCCATGGCGGTGAAGAGCAAAACAAGTGCCTTGAAGTCTCGCATACTGATGTTCTCCTTGTTGAGGAACAAGAAGGTGTTGCTCCACTCCATATCGGAAAAGATTCACAGCATTCTGGCGCAGCATGGGGGTCAAGACGAGGTGGGTGAGCAGAGCAAGGCTGTGGTAGTCCTTCACAATGAGGTGGAGTGGAGCCCAAGCCGCACGTATCAGCTGGTGGAGAGAGCAGAGGATGACGATGATAACGGCATTAATAATGATGACGATGGAAAGTACCCAGATCTTACTCACTGTCTGTTTGAAGAGGAGGAGGTGGACATGAGGGGTGGATCCATTATAGATATGGTGAAGAATGGGAAGAAGGAGGAGGGAGAGGAATTCAGATTGGAAGATGAGATTGATCATGTGGCTGACTTGTTTATAATGAGGTTCCATAAACAGATGCGCATGCAGAAGCTGGAGTCTTTCAAAAGATATCAAGAGATGCTCCAGAGAAGTGTCTAGTTCATCTTCTACATCTTCTCCTCCTCAACATCTTTGATGGTTTCCTCAATTAGCAGGGAAGGACTGGTGTATGTGATGATGTGAATGTTCTTTTCAGTTTTCATCATTAATTTATTAGCCAGTGAGCTGCATCAGAGCCTGATATGTACCTTGTGTAAAGTTTTGTTTTTCAATAAAAATGTCACACTATTAATATTTGAAAATTTTGATACATATGGTCCAATTAGAGCACCAAAGGATATATATATATATTATATAGGTATAAAAAATGCACCACTAATCATATGCATTTTCAAATCTTATTGGAAGAAGTAAAAAACCCTTTACTTTTTCTGTTGAAAAACAAGATTCTTCCTGAGCTTTCAAGGAGCACATTCCCTTTTTTACAACCATATTTATGTTGTTACATCTTGTTGTGTAGGTTGGCTTGACATTGTCGGTTTTGTTTGTCATGCTCGTTTTTCTTTCCGATTAAGTTATTAGGTTGGATAAGATTTTTCTTTATTGTTTTGTGAATGGTGTTTTCTAATGACTTGAGGTGGAGGTCGTCTAGTTCTATGTACCTCTAATATTTTTTGTATCACTATTTCATTTATTTATATCCTTATGTATTCGTGTTTAAGTCTAAATTCTATCATATATATATACATATATATGTATTCAATGTTCCATATTTGAACTTCAGTGAATATTACTATGATACCTTACCACTTTTCAAATATATGCCAAGATCCTATCATAATTTTGATATAAGTAAAATTATTATCTCAAACCTGTTCCCCACTTTCAATTAGGTTTCTTGGCACGTTCTTGCAAAATTACCACTAAGGTATTTCAAGGATGTAACTCAGATGATGAAAAGGGGGTCATCCTTCAATTAGAGGACACACCAACCTTAACTCGCCATCGCACCTTCTCTGTTACAAAGGTGCCCAATGCCTACTTGCCAATTTGCCCCAAATTACTTTTATCGGCCAAACTAGGAATGACTATTAGTGGAAGAAGAAAATTAGAAAGGAGAAAAGAGAAAATTATTAAATTGAAACAAATTTTCAATGTAAAAGAAAAAGGGCAGAGACATAATATTATCCTTATTTTTGTAAAAAAGTTGTTTTTTAAATAAAAAATTTAAGAAAATTATCCAAATGCATGCAAGGTTCTCAATGAGCTTAAAAGGGGGGAAATAAAATCCAATCCAAATGTAGGTTTCTTCAGCTCAATCTTCCTCGGCTGGGCTGAAGCTTAACTTTTGGGCCCGAAGTTAGATTCATTACAGAATTAAATTTGGGCCAGACTAAAGTTGGCCCGAGTAAAGTTGTTATGGAGACTGGGCCATACCTAAGCCCAGTTGGAAGCAATGCCACGTATGCATATTTGGCGCCAAAATTTCCCGCCAAAAGGAAGAGCCTTATCGGAAGAATAGGTTAGGGCGAAGAGCGAAGAACAGTTGCTGACGCAGTAAAGCCTCACAAAAATGGCGGGAGAAGCTTCGAACTCGGATCCACATCCACGGCCTAGCGATTCCGACGCTGGCAATTCTGGAAATCCACCATCCACACCCGATTCGCCCACCTCTGCTGGTTTCAACACCGATCAACTCCCTCCCAGCCGCACTTCCGAGAACTACTCCGACGAAGATGAGGCCGCCGTCGATCCCCACATCATCAGAGACGAACCAGAAGATGTGGAGGACGAGGAGGAAGGCGAGGATCTTTACAACGACAATTTCATGGAGTCTGTATATGTTTACATAGTCTTTATTTTTTTGTTTCTCTATTTGTTTGTTTTTGTTCTGAGTTTGGTGGCGTTGTTCTTATGGAATGCCTTGTGTTCGGAAATGTAGCGATTATCGGAGGATGGATGACCACGACCAGTATGAATCGTTGGGACTTGATGAGTCTCTGGAAGATGAGAGGGATTTGGATCAGATCATGGAGGACCGAAGGGCTGCTGAGGTGGAGCTCGACACCAGAGATGCTCGCATCACTGAGACGAAGCTTCCTCGTCTTCTTCTCGACCAAGGTAATTCCCTTTTGGTAATCTGGTTTAATCTCCTCTTTTTAAACAACAAACCCTAGTTCCGGCCCTGAATTGAACTCAGCTCTCTGATTACATTTTGTGTTGTGATTCTGCACTATCCATGCACTAAAGCTTGTTTAAATTTGTTGTCTTAAACCACGGAGGGACTTATAGAGAGAATATTTGAAATCAAATTGGAAGCATGGGGCATTTGAAACCTGGTAGGTTGTGGTATTTGCAGGGTGGAAGTCTATTGTGATTGTTGCCTGGTAATCAATCTATTTTTTTATTTATTGTAGGCCTACCTCCCCAATTTTCACATTTTCAAATGTATCAACTTTGTGACAAAAGATGTAAAGCAACCACCAATCAAATCGATGATACCGAGGGTTTTATCCTCAAAAATGGATTAGATTGCTAAACAGAATAACACTTACGTTACTAATAGAGAAACTAGAGAAGTTTAGGCTGTCTACTTTAATAGAATTGCTTCATCCTCCTCTTAAAATATGTAAGGCACTCATTGTTTATGCCCTACCCCATGTCAGACATGCAATTGAACAATTTTGATATTGCTGGAAATAAATAAGGGAAAATTTTCAATTTTGCTTTTAGCTGCAGTGGTTTGATCATTGCACAACTAATGAGTGCAGTTACTAAAAGTTGCTAATGGAAAAGTCCATGTATCATTGTTTTTGTGCCCTCTGCTTCTCATATTATCATCCGCCCTATCATTTCCAGTTAAAAGGAACTGCTGTCAATGGTTCTTTCATCTACTATTAATTAATATGTTTCAAGTGCAGTCTGGCAGAAGCTTTGAGCTGAACTCTTTGCAGGAATTTTTTTTTGTCTGCAGTTCCAATTCAATTCCATGGAAGATTGAATCATGTGTTACCAATTTATTCATATCATGTCACCAAATTCTTTTGCATACACACATGTACTGAAGTGATGGGATCAAACTCACAGCATTAGGTTGCATGTGAATGCAGTATGAGTACATCTCTCAGATGATTCTCTTTGAAAATAAAGTTGAAATTTGGTGTCAGCTGTGTCAGTTGATTTCTGATTTTGGCAGAGTTGAATGTTATATATTTCCTTTTTTATTGGCATATACTACTTGGTCAATAATATGATGCAGAAGAACGATGGTGGAAATTTTATAAATTTGCAATTTTGGTTGCAGATACTGATGATGACAACTATAGACCTTCGAAAAGATCAAGAGCAGATTTTAGGCCTCCAGCTGCAGCAAGAAGCTATGATGATGTTGATGCGATGTTAAGTTCACCAGGAAGGTCACGAGGACACTCACGAGAGGATGTTCCCTTGACTGATCAGACTGATGATGAGCCATACGAGGTATCCTGTTCTCTGCAGCTCTGATCTCCTATTTCCTTTATTCATAGATGCCCCATCAGAATTGTGAATTACATCTTGTGTCCATTCCTTTTACTGATGGGTTCCTCATGCAGGATGATGATGATGATGATGGTGAGTTTGAGATGTACCGTGTTCAAGGAACGCTAAGGGAATGGGTTACTAGAGATGAAGTGCGCCGCTTCATTGCGAAGAAGTTTAAGGAATTCTTACTCACCTATGTGAACCCAAAGAATGAACATGGTGATTTTGAATATGTGCGACTGATAAATGAGATGGTCTCAGGTAGAACATCTCCTTGTGCTTCGTTTTTAACTTGTGAAATTGTAAAAGTGAACTGTGATTATCCCCTCCTGACTCATCTATTTAGTTTCTCATGTTTTTTATATGGACTAATCTAATACTGTATATGCAGCTAACAAGTGTAGTTTGGAGATTGATTACAAACAGTTCATCTATATCCATCCCAATATTGCTATCTGGCTGGCTGATGCTCCTCAATCCGTCCTTGAGGTCATGGAAGATGTAGCCAAGAATGTTGTCTTTGATTTACATCCAAACTACAAAAATATTCACCAAAAGATCTATGTTCGCATCACCAACTTACCGGTTTATGATCAGATACGCAACATACGGTAACTTGGAAATCATTGTCAGATACTTTGCATCTTATTAAAGTCCTATTTGGGTTCCAAGTTCACCAATGGTTGGTGCTTTCCAGGCAGATTCATTTGAACACCATGATTCGTATTGGGGGAGTTGTAACCCGACGTTCTGGGGTCTTCCCACAGTTACAGCAGGTAAAGTATGACTGCAACAAATGTGGAATGATTCTGGGGCCATTCTTCCAGAATTCATATTCAGAAGTCAAGGTCGGTTCTTGCCCAGAATGCCAATCAAAAGGACCATTCACTGTCAATATTGAGCAGGTGAAGGTTTTTAATTTGTGTTTATATCTCATTTCTTTTGCTACTAAACCAAGGGACGAACTGATAGGAAAGTTGTGTCCTAGTGCATGTCTCTTTGGCTAACCAAAAATGACATAACACACCTCAATTTAGCAAAATTGTTGTAGTAAGGAGGTTCTTGCTTTATAGGTTCCCAAATAAAATAAAACGTGAGACTCAAATTTTTAGTTTCCATTTTTTCCAACCTTGCTGGATTATGAAATGGAGCCTTAATGAAACAAGTTCAAACTCAATTTTGGTTTACATACCCTTCTGCAGACGATATACAGGAACTATCAAAAACTCACTCTCCAGGAGAGCCCAGGTATCGTGCCAGCAGGTCGTCTTCCTAGATACAAGGAAGTGATACTCTTGAACGATCTGATTGATTGTGCCCGCCCAGGGGAAGAGATTGTAATGCCCTTATGTCTGCACTTCTTTTATCTGGTTTTTGTTGCACTTGATTATCCTGGTTATGATAGGGATTACCATCTGAACTTCTGTTTCATGTTCCATGTGATTTATTTCAGGAGGTCACAGGTATTTATACGAATAATTTTGACCTTTCCCTGAATACAAAGAATGGATTTCCTGTATTTGCCACTGTAGTTGAGGCAAATTATGTCACAAAGAAGCAGGATCTCTTTTCTGCTTACAAACTTACCCAGGAGGACAAAGAGGAAATTGAGAAGTTGGCTAAAGATCCCAGGATTGGAGAAAGGGTTTGTTACATAGCATGCCTTTTATCAACTCTTTCCCTGTTATATCATGATTTACTCACAAAAGTTTATGACTAAAATTTCAGATTATCAAGTCCATTGCACCATCAATCTATGGCCATGAGGATATAAAAACTGCAATGGCTCTTGCAATGTTTGGAGGCCAAGAAAAAAATGTTGAAGGGAAACATAGGTTGCGAGGAGACATAAATGTACTTCTCCTTGGTGATCCAGGCACTGCCAAATCGCAGTTTTTAAAGTAAGACCAACCCCAATTAATCTGTGAGTGGTTTGACTGGTTTGATAATGGCAATCAGTTGTTAACTTCCAAAAAAAACATTTTTTCCCCAAGGTATGTCGAAAAGACTGGGCAGAGAGCTGTGTATACCACTGGTAAAGGTGCTTCCGCTGTGGGTCTCACAGCATCAGTACACAAGGATCCTGTCACACGCGAATGGACACTTGAAGGAGGGGCTCTTGTTCTAGCAGATAAAGGAATCTGTCTTATTGATGAGTTTGACAAGATGAATGATCAAGACAGGTAAGGAAATGTATGTGCATATATTTTGGTACTTCAATCCCTTGAAAAAATTTGTATCATTGAACAAGAAAGTTTATATCCTGTATTAGAGTGAGCATCCATGAAGCAATGGAACAGCAGAGTATTAGCATATCAAAGGCTGGGATTGTCACTTCTCTCCAGGCTCGCTGCTCTGTCATTGCTGCTGCAAATCCAATTGGAGGAAGGTATGCCAGTAGATAGATTTATTTTATGTAGAAATAAGCTAAGGGGCATTAACTTGATTTTAGTGCACTGATGAAAATGAATGAGCCTAATCTACAAACCATGCATTGTAGCCTCTTGCTGAATGATCTGCAATTTAATCATCTCTTGCTTCAAAATTGTGATTCTGACCAAAAATCCTGTTTCCAGATATGATTCCTCAAAGACATTTTCACAAAATGTTGAATTGACAGATCCAATCGTTTCTCGGTTTGATGTCCTCTGTGTTGTCAAGGTTATTTTTCTACTACTCTTATCTTTTCCTTTACATTTCTATGTGTTGCTTTAAGCACAGGGGAAACTTGTTTAATGCAGGACGTTGTTGACCCAGTCACAGATGAGATGCTTGCAAAGTTTGTGGTTGATAGTCATTTCAAGTCACAACCCAAGGGCACTAATGTAGAGGATAAGTCCTTGAGCAATTCCCAAGATGACATTCAACCATCTGCCAGGCCTCTTGATCCTGAGGTTCCAATCTTGGGCTCTTATCCAGTCTCTCATTCAGTGGCTTGTAAATCTGCTTGAACTTAAATTTCCTGTTCTGGATTTCTTAAGAGTTTTTCTTCTTATCAGATACTCTCTCAAGATTTGCTGAAGAAATACTTAACTTATGCTAAGTTGAATGTCTTCCCAAGGTTGCATGACGCAGATCTGAACAAGCTCACACATGTTTATGCTGAGCTGCGGAGAGAATCTTCGGTGAGACTTTCCCTTGCTAATTTCGAGTTAGGACTTATCTTGTTAGTTGATCATCTCATGACATATCCTGCATGTTTAGCATGGGCAAGGAGTTCCAATAGCAGTGAGGCATATAGAATCAATGATACGGATGTCTGAAGCACATGCCAGAATGCACCTCAGACAGCATGTTACCCAGGAAGATGTTGACATGGCTATTCGTGTCCTGCTTGATTCTTTCATTTCAACACAAAAATTCGGGGTGCAGAAAGCTCTACAAAAGGTACTGGAAAGATATTTGCCTTTGCACTCCTTAACCATTCTTTTTCTCTTAGAATATATTCTATATGTTTGTCCAATGATCCTATCATTGGAATCAATGGATACTGCAGAATGAATAGTTTGACTGCCACATTTAATTCTTTTTCCTTAATTTTGCTTAATTTTGTTAATGTTTTTATCATCTGATGACTCTACTGCACAATAGCATTATGTAGAATCATGATTATAGAGTTGCTCTAAGAATACTTATAGTCTAGATTCTGGGGCACCACCCTCTTGTTGCAGGCATTGAATTCCAATGCTTGTTATTGGTACTCTGCACTGTGCCTTCCATGTATAACACCAATTGTGCCAAAAGATGAAAAAGCAATCTCTAGAAACTCGACCTGTGATTTGGAGCTGAATTTGGAAGAAGTTTTGTGCCCCTTCTAGGGAACCAAAGTATGAACACTTGATATTTTCTGAAGAACCATCTTGAGCCAAAGACTGGGTCCTAAATCTTCAAAGCGTTACTGACCCTGAGAAGATAATTGCCATTATGAGCCAGCTATACTAATTAACTTGTTTAAACATGAGAAATTTTGCCTTTCCTTGAAACAATTGCGGCTTGTTACATAAGATTTTGAAGTCTGCCAAAAGTTAATTCCTAGAGAATTGTTTTGACCAGTATTTGGAATTTGTTGCAGAGCTTCAAAAAGTACATGACCTTCAAAAAGGATTACAATGAACTACTCCTGTATCTCCTAAGAGGGCTTGTCAAGGATGCACTGCACTTTGAAGAGATTGTATCTGGGTCAAGTTCAGGACTTCCCCATATTGATGTGAAAGTGGAGGAGTTGCAAAGCAAGGTAATGGAATTAGAACTCAGTTCTGACAGTTCAACTGAATGGCCGTTCTGCCATCTTAACTTTTGGAACTGGTTTCATTTTGAGCAGGCACAGGATTATGAAATCTATGATCTTAAACCATTCTTTTCAAGCACTCAGTTCTCTAGGGCCCACTTTGAGTTGGATGCAGAGCGGGGTTTGATCAGGCATCGCCTTGCAAGATGATGCCAAAATGTAACTAAATTAATGCTCTGACAGTGGAGTTTGCAAGGCAAGCAAAGTTAATGGTCCTAAATCGTTCTGGTTATTCAGATGAAGCAGAGTGGAATTCGACATCAACCCAGATCTCATCTGTTCTTTAATGTATTGAAATTAAAACAGGATTTCTAATTGACATACAAATTACAGTGATTGAATGGGGATGGGATTAGTACTGAATGATGGGTATTGAAGTGAATTTTAGCAACTGAACATTTCCCATTTGGTTTTAATAAGTTGTGCGGGTAAGGATAGAAAAATCTTTGGTAAATGGCAAGAATGCAGTATAGACTGGGTGGGTGTTTGCTGCCTATTTCATCTGAACTGTGATGCAACTTAGCTTCCTGTGCAAGGCATTATCCCATAAAAGGGCCAGAGGGTGTGTTTCAGTTTTGCTTCAAGATGATGCCAAAATTGATGGTTACTTAAGGTGGGTGAAAATCAGAGTTTAATGTTCCATCTGAGATTGTTACACTGACACTTATATTTTGGCGATTTAAAAAATCTTTAAAATTTCTGATTATTGCAGGGAATCGGACCGCAAATTGATTGTAGTTAAAATTGAAACTGGAGAGAAACTTAAAACCAAATTTAAATGCCCATGAAAGAAATGGGCATCCAAATTGAAGGGTCCGAATGCATTTGCAAGGCAATGATGCAGATTTACCAAAATTGCCAATTCATATGGTAGCTAAATTTGGGAGACATTCGAGTGGGGAGTGGGGAGTGGGGCCATGGAAGCGTGAATTGCATGGAAAAACTCCCAGATCTGATGCTATTGGTTGTAAATAATCATTGGTCCACACCAAATGGATAAACGCAATAGAACAGGGAGGGAAAAAAGAAAAAGTAGATGCCCAATTCCCAACCATTTGTGTGAAATTCAAATACTCACAACAAACCTCTTTCAAATATGTATATTTGTTATATGCTCTAAGAGGAAAAGTAACAAATACATAATACTAAGAAAAATCCATATAGAAGTGATACTTGTTTGAGTTTGACAAAACTAAACCATTGAAAGAAAATACAAATCAAAAAGAAAAATGATACAAAATAATGAGTAAGATTTAAAAAAACATTAAATAATAAGAAAGTGGGATATGAAACAATGGGAGAGAAGTGGAATCAGGTGCACACATGATATTTCTTGATTCATACATTTTTAATGAAAAATATTAAGATATATGAATGGTATAAAACTGAATTTTTCAGTGTTGGTTAAAATATGTAATCATATTTGAATAATTAATAATGATATAAAAGAAAGGAGATTAAAGGACTGACCAAATTTGAATCATTAATAATGATATAAATGAAAACAAAAATAAGGTTAATGTAATATTCCATATCCAAGGAAAATATATACACACATGAAGGTTATTTGGGTTCAGAGTAGATAATATTTATACAATTGAAAAAAAAGTGGTTATAAATGGTATCAAAGTTAATATTTGATCTTGGTATAAAAGTTTATTTGTCTTCATAAGAGGTGTCGATTTGTTTAACCTCGCAAAATGTATCAATTTGCTTGGTGCTATAATCTTATAAGACACGATGAGAGGAAAAATTTTGTGACATAATATATGTATGAACTTTTCTTAATCATGTAATCATGAGGATCCTTTAGACTTAGAGTAATAGTATTTACATGATTGTGAGTGAATTGTATAAAAAAATGAAATCAATGGAAATGAATAGAGGGAAGAGATGGGATAAATGCACTATTGGTGCAAGAACCTTTTGAGACCATAAGATCCTAAGGAATTGTTGGGAAGTGTTGACCAGCATCTATGGAATCAACAAACGAAGCCAATATCTGGTATCAAGTGTATTTTTTCTCCTACCTTTCTTCTTCTTCCCCTTTCTCATTTGCCTATCATTAGCTTTTATAGTTTTTCTCTGGAGAATGCTGATTGATGGACATATAATTGGCTTTTTCCTTGGAAAGGAACTTGTATTAGGTCAAACTTGGGAAACTTCATAGGTCTTACTATTGGTCGAGGTGGCACGTGTTAGGCGGTGTGTGAATGTTTTCTTGGAAAGCATTCCATTGGTAATGTCTTTTCAACTTAAGAACTATACCTCTTAATTTGTAAAAGTTGTTCTCAATAATATTCGAGGTTTGTACCCATTACCCATTTTGAGGTGTTGGATTTTCGTTGAGGTTTTCCCGACCTATTTGATTGATAAGGCATTGGATGACCTCTTGTTGGGTGTCGACACTGTCGATGGTTTGTCCCAAAATCCCATTATCTGATAATGTTAGCCAAGTGGTTGCTCTATACCCAAATGTTTTTACCTAGATATCACCCTGAATGATCCTTCTTGAGTGGTGGTACACATAAAGCCCCTTTACGCGATAGGGAGGTGTAGGATGAAGTCGTATGTTCCAAGCGAGAAACGTTAGCATACGGGGAATTGAGTGTTTGAAAAGTTGAAGGGACGTGTTAGGTGTCCTTGCGTCTTGTCATATGGGAAGTACACCACAAGTGTTATGATGAGTTGCTCTTTTAAAACTACGTCTGCTATAAAGAGGGAGTGGTTACTTAATGCCTTTGGCATTGTTACAAATTGGGTGGTTAGAGTACGGTTTGCTCTATACTTAAATGCTTTTATCCAGATATCGACCGAATGATCTTTCTCGGGCGATGGTACACACAATGCCTTATTTTAGCAATTAAGAATGCTTTAGGGATATGGCTAATGCTGAAAGGGGTGTTGGCGACATATTTGAAACTAAGGAAGCTTCTAACAATACTTTTGGTGCTACTGCTTGAGAGAATTGTGAGGGGAGATTACCCCTCTTTTGGTCATAGACATTTTTTGTGTAGTAGATATATGCAATAATTTTCTAGACTTCATTGAATATTTGCAATATGTTTTATGTATTTTCTTAATTTTATTGGATGTTTGTGATATATTTGTTTTTGGGTCAAAGTTCGATCATGTGTGGGATGGTTGTTAAGTGGTTTTAGTCAAGTGTTTGGGAGCACTCCAAGTCGGGTGCTTTTCTATCCAGGTTGCAAGGTTTATGTGTTTGGCTAGGTGCTTTGTGGGCACACTTGGGACGCAAGATTCCGGTGTCTCATGGGCACATCTTGGTGATTTGTTGGCTGCATGACCAAGTGCTTTGTGGGTACACTCGAGTCGCTAAGTTCATGTGACTTGGCTAAGTGCTTTGTGGGTACTCACTAACTTTTTGTTGGTGGCCTGATCGGGCATTTTATGGGCATATCTAGGCCACTAAGCTCATGTTATATGGCTGAATGCTTACTATTTGTTGGTGATCTAGCCAAGTGCTTCGTGGGCAGACCTAGGCCGCTAAGCTTACATGGCATGGTCAAGTGCTTTGTGGGCACTCCTTGGCTATTTGTTGGTGGTTTAATCAAATGCTTTGTGGGCACACTTAGGCCACTAAGCTTCTGTGGCATGGTTGAGTGCTTCATGGGCACTTCCTTGGCTATTTGTTAGTAGTTTAATCAAGTGCTTTGTGGGCACACTTAGGCCACTAAGCTTATGTGGCATGGCTGAGTGCTTCGTAGGCACTCATTGGCTATTTGTTAGTAGTTTAATCAAGTGTTTTGTGGGCACACTTAGGCCACTAAGCTTATGTGGCATGGCTGAGTGCTTTGTGGGCACTCCTTGGCTATTTGTTGGTGGTTTGGTCGAGTGCTTCATGGGCACACCAGGGCTATTAAGCTTATGTGGCATGGTCAAATGCTTCATAGGCATTCTTTTTTACTTGACTGAATGCTTCACATGCATCTTTTTAGGTTTTGTGGAATGCTTTGTGAGCATTTTTTTAAGCTTGAAAGAATGTTTCATGGGCATTTTTTATGCTTGGTCTAATGCTTCGTGGGCATTCTTTTCAACTTGGTTGAATGCTTCGTAAGCATTCTTTTGGACTTTGATGAATGCTTCGTGGGCATTTTTTTCAACTTAGTCGAACGCTTCACGGGTATTTTTAAAGGCTTAGTAGAATGCTTTGTGGGCATTTTTTTGGGCTTTAGCAAAATGTTTCATGGGCATTATTTTATACATAGGCCATTTGGGACTCCTAAAAAACATTTTTTTTTTTACTAGCCTCGTCTTTGTCTTTTCCCTTTCTGAGAGCAATCAGGCAGTAACACTGAGTTGTGCGGCCTTGGCTTTGTTATCCTGCTTGAGTTTAGTAGCAACCCCTCTTAGTTCGTTTAGCTACATTATACATTCGATCAGTTCAAATTCGAATGCCTAAGGTCTCTTTTCTATAGTTGGAGAAGCGTATGCTTCATCGGCTTGGTTGTTTGCCTGTGTGGTCACCATAGTTAACTTTTGTCAGTTTCCCACATATGACACCGATTATTGGTGCAAGAACCTTTTGAGACCATAAGGTCCTAAGGAATTGTTGGTAAGTGTTGACCAACCTTTATGGAACCAATAGGTTAAGCCAACATCTGGTATTAAGTGTAGTTTTTTTTTTTTTCCTTTACCCCTGTCTCGTTTGCCCATCATTAGCTTTTATAGTTTTTCCTTAGTGGATGTTGATTGGTAGATTTGCAGTTGGCTTTTCCATTAGGAAGGAACTTGTGTTAAGTCAAACTTGGGAAATGTTACAGGACTTGCTATTGGTCTAGGTGGCGCATGGTGTTTTTTTGGGAAGCATTCCATTAGTAATGTCTTTTCAACTTGGGAATTGTACCACATACCTTGTAATTTGTACAAGTTGTTCCTAATAATCTTCAGGGTTTGTACTCATTACCAATTTTGAGGTGTTGGACTTTGGTTGAGGTTTTCTCAGGTTATTTGGTTGTTGGGGCGCCGAATGACACCCATCAAGGTGTCGACAATCCCTGTGGTTTGTCCCAAAACCCTATTATTTGATAATGTTAGCTAAGCGGTTGCTCTATGCTCGAATGCTTTGTATTGAGATGTTGCCCTAAATGATCTTTCCTAGGTGGAGGTACACACATACATAAAATAAAAAATAAATAAATAAAATGAAGGTTTACAAGCAAACGAGATGATATATTTTAAAAAATGAAATCAAATGTCTACAAGCAAACAAAATGAAACATTTTTGCTAGTGGCAATTTCTTTTGTATTGTATATAAAAGTTCAAAGTGTTTGTAATTTTTTTTCCATAGTATAGCAAACAACGGCCTCTAACTAATCTATTTAATATATTTTTCATGTATTTATTAGTATATCAATTCAAATTATTATTATTACTATTATTATTATTTTTATAAAAGATGAATACTTATTTATTTATCTTAATAAATATTAAGAATCCTTATCAATTTATTTTATATTTTCCATTAAAAAAATTAGAAAAAAAAAACCATTCTTTTTTGTACCAAAGTGAAATACTTATTTACCTTAATAAATATTATTTATATATTTTATATTTTCCATTAAAACATTCATCAATTTCCCTTGCATGCACGTTGCTATTGGTTGATTTCATGCTTATAGTGACTCTTAAATTCATACTAATTGATAATTTATCAAATAATTTTTTTAGTGCTAAGAGGTTTTTTTTTTTAAATGTTTAGATTTTCATGTTTAATAAATTTTAATAATGACATTATATTGATATCACCTTATTATATATAATCTTTTCAAAAAAATGTCTTAAGTAAAAAATTCCCAAACAAATTTATTTGTAAAATTATCAATAGCAAAAGATTTCTAAAAGTGGTGGGTTATATTTTGTTTTATTTTAAGATTTTTTTTAAAAAGTTTGGATTGAATCCTGTGGTAAATTACATGTTATTTAATTATTGATAAAATTTAATTTCGTCAAATGCTTGATATTTACAATAATATTTTTGGAAAACACAAATATTTAGATTATATATTATTTAATTATGGATAAAATTTAATTTAATTTAAACAAGAAAAAAGTTAAGTGGAGATCAAAAGAAAATCCATTATGGAATTTCAACATCCACATTTAAATGTTTTAGGTATTTTAAGGAATATTTTTTATGATTAGTGTTTGAAACATAATTGAGAATGAAAAAATAAGTTAAATATAAAAATATAAAATAAATATGATGAATATATAGTTCATTTATTAATTTTATATTATTTATTTATTTTTAAATTTTGGTTAAATATATTTAGTGTTCGTAGGTAAATTTGAAATTTTATTAATTTTTTTTTAATTTAAATAAAAAGAGAGAGTGAAAATTAGAGAAAAAGAATGATTGGAGAAGTATTTAATGAAATTTCAAAGTAACCGTGAGTTAAATGCATATTTAATCAAAACATCTTATCGATAATGATTACTCATGTGTGACCAAACATCACTCACGTGTATGGCCCCCCGTGCACCGCACGTGTCTTCTACGAGAACGAACTTAAAAACAGAAAGGGAGAAGGTGCGTGGTAGCTCTCGCGGTCATCTACTGAGGGATTTCACGGTAAGTTCCTCCACTCTCTCTACGTTTCTAGGGTTTGTTAGGGCTTTCATCTCTCTCTTCTTATAGTGTTCTGATCTTTTTCAAAATAAAATAGAAATGGAAGGAAGGCAGATCCGTGCGGTGTTGGTGTTGGTAGTGATTTCTTGCGTTGGCTTCCAGATCCGCGCTTCTGATCCGGTAAGATGTTCGAACAAAACCCGATTCTTTCATCTATAGTCTTCTATTTTTAAGCGATTGTTTTCTTCCGGTTTTGATT
This sequence comes from Vitis rotundifolia, assembly GCA_030254885.1. Classification (NCBI taxonomy): domain Eukaryota; kingdom Viridiplantae; phylum Streptophyta; class Magnoliopsida; order Vitales; family Vitaceae; genus Vitis; species Vitis rotundifolia. The sequence goes on from CM058151.1 coordinate 20,587,060, forward strand.
GTAGATCTTTATTGAGTCCTTCGATGAGTCTTTCGATGGGCGCTGGATTGTTTCTGAGAAAGACGACTATAAAGGTTCGTTTTCATTTATGAGATTCGTCCAAATATGCCCATTTCCCTCCCCCCCTTAAACCGTATCTACTTTACTTGGGAACAAATATCCTCGTTGTGATTGCTTCATTTCAAGTTTCTCGCTTTTAACATACAAACAAACTGATGCACTTGGATTTTGTCTGTTCTGTATAAGGCTTGCTTGTTCTGTTCCTTTATGTTTACTGGAGTTTTGAATTCTTAATTGTGTGGTCTCTACCAATTAGCTCAAGCTTTCAGTTAGACGTTGTGTGTCTGTTTGAAGTTTGAACCCTTTTGTAGCTGAATCTGGAGGCATTTTTACTATAGGATGTGGGTTTGTATGTTCTGGTACTCAATAACTTTGCTTTTGATTTTTCCCTGCATTTTCATGTCCGGGTTTAGTTATTTAGTTATCTAGTTATCCAGCTTGTGCAGTCTGCTTACACCATTTAACAAATCCATTAGAAGTGTCAGGACCTCCATCAAAGCTTCTTAACTCACAACATGGAGCAATGTTTCTTTCCAGTTTGTTGCAGTATTTCCATAATTGAATCATGTCTGTGTGTATTAGTGTAGATCTCACAGCGCCCTATGTAATGTTACCTTCCCGGTTTGCCTATACTTCCAATTAATGGTGAACACAAGCTTTAAGTATGTTAAATCTCAAGAAAGTGTTATCCCAAGTTTTTGACTACTTGGGGTCAGATGCATGAATCTGTTTTGCCATTTTGCCATTTTGCTTCATTCAAGTTTGTAATTTACATCACATTGTTTTGTGATATCTTTTGGAGATTAATATTTATGTGAGGAAGGAGCATTTTTTGGTGATGGGTGAGAGCGAGAGAGAGTGCGATGGCGACGAAGGTGCAGATAAGGCTACGGCCCAGAAAAGAAGGAAGGACATTAGCTTCACAGTAGAATCCAAGGTTTTCGAAGTTGGGTTAGAAGAAAGAAAAGGGAAATCCCAAGTAATCATAGTGGAGAAGAAGCGAGGGCTTTCGTCATGGATCCGCATGGGACCGGAGAGCCTAGGGTTTCTCAGGGAGGGCCTAACCCATTGTATCAAGGATGGGGGAGATTGTAAATGGGGTAGGGAGTGGAAGGAGAAGGGGAGAACGTACTCCCTGACGTGCGGCGCAAACAAAGCAGGGTGGTATCTCCGGTTAGGGGTTGCTGATTCAGAGAGGAAGAGATTCAGCATCTTCATTCCGAAAGGTAAGGGGGATAAAGGAGGATGGGTGACTATGGAGAAGGAGTTACAAAAACTGGAAGGAGCCTTTGGAAAAAAAGCAGACAATCGGGAAACAAGGGAGGTGAGAAAAGCTGTGGTGGAGCGGTCGTATGTAGAAGCTGCGAAGGGTACAAGTTGGAGGAATACAAACTCAGTCCGGGTGAAGATCAAAAGGGAGGAAATGAAAGGAAACTTGCAGAAATTGGAAAACTGTGTGGTGGTGAGCTGGAATTCCAGATCAGAGGGAGAAGAGGATCTGGAGAAATTGGGGAGACTTTGGGCAAATTCATGGGGTTTGAAAGGGAGTTTGGGGCTCGCTAGAATGGAGAGGAATAGGGCGTTGCTGGAGTTTGAAATTCTGGAAGAAGCACGTCGTGTTGTGTCCTATGGAAGCCGGTGATTGGGGGGATTCCAGTTGGGGTTGGAACACTGGAGCCCTAGGAGTGGGTGCCGAACAGAGGAGGAGGTAAGCAGCGAGATTTGGGTCAGAATCGTTGGGCTCCCTATCTCGTTGTGGACTCCGATGATCTTAAAAAGAGTGAGGGAAGAATGTGGGGGTTTAGTTGGAGTCGACCCACTGACGGAATGCTTAGGGGAGCTTCAGTGGGCTCGAATCCTGGTCAAGGCGAGGGAAGACGTCCTACCGAGTGTGTTGGAAGCTGAAATCGAGGAGGAAACCTACATTCTTTCCTTATGGTGGGAGTCTAGTCCAGTTCTGAGGAAAAACTCGATGGGTTGCAGCCCAGAGAATGGCCGGAAGAGTGGTGAGGTCAGGGATGATATCTCCTCACGCGCGGGGATGCACGTGGAGGAAGGGCTGGTAGGCAGAATCGAGACGCTGCAAATGGCAGCTGATTTGATGGAAGAGTCTGAGCATGGACCGGGTTGGCAGAAGGCTAAATGGGTCCAAGTTCGAGAGCGGGCCCCCATAGACGAGGTGGAATCTGGGCTTGCTAAGTCAGGCCCAAGCCTGGGCCTTAAAGTTGTGGCAAGGTTAGATGGGCCGGCTTTAACAAATAGGCTCATGGGCTCACATTTAATTAAAAGAAGGACTGAAGGTGATGAAGCCGATGAGGGCCCATCGGCAAGGAGTTGTTGGGCTGAAGTCTTGGAAGGCCCAAAGCTGAAAGCAGGTTTGGTTGGGGGCGGCCCTGTCCTGATCCATTCCCAGACCTCAAATAAAGGCCTTCAGAAGAAGAATCTCGCTCTGGACTCGCCTGGCTCCAAAAGGGGGAAAAGTTCAAAGATGGAGCCCTATATCACATGGGACACTGAGGAGGTTAGGAAAGTGCGAATACATTTTTGTAACTCAGCGGTTGATAGCGCCCTTGAGGAGGAAGCTACAAGGTATGATTCGAAATTAATCTCATGGGATAATAGGGACATGGGGAATTCTCATCCTTCTTCTTCTTATTTTGATCGGACTCCCGAGGGGGAGTTTTACGATCGTTCTGGGTCTAAAGGAGAGGAAGTTCAGAATGGGAACATGTTGTGGTTGACAGTGTTCGAGGGGTCCAACGAAAACGGAAATGGTTGCTGGGACAGGGGAGAAATTAATGGAATCAGTGAGATGGCTAAGGATATGGAGGGGGATTCTGGCATGGAGGAGACTGAGATGGTAAGAAATGAGGAAGAGGAAAAATGGGAGGAGAGTAGCTTGGCAAAGTTCAGCCAGTTTTTGGGATTCCCGACGAAGGGTTTAGAAAAGGAAATTTTGAGCTTTCTGACTAAAATCAGGAAGAGATGGGAGAGGATACATAGTAGAGAGCTCTTGGAGAAGTCAAAATTTGACCGGGAATTAAAGAGACTGGAATGCTCTGTAAACTATGAGGGGGGGAATAAGCATAAAGGCCTTTCAAAAGGCAAAGGGAATCAATTGTTGGTTATCCAATGAAGTTAAAAATTTTGAGCTGGAACGTGAGGGGAGCAAATGAGAGCTCCAAAAGGAAAGTTATTAAGACGTTTATGAGGAATCAGAAGGTTGATTTATTCTGTATTCAGGAGACAAAAATTCAACCTATGTCGGAAGATGTTGTGAAAAGCTTAGGTTCAGGGAGGTTTCTAGATTGAAGAGCCCTGGATGCGGAGGGGGCTGCGGGAGGCCTGCTGATCTGTTGGGATAAAAGGACCTTGGAAATTCTTGAGTGGGAGGAGGGCCAGTTCTCCTTATCTTGCAGATTCAAGAATGTAGAAGACGGGGTTGTCTGGGTGTTCACGGGAGTCTATGGCCCTTTCACCAGAATCGAGAGGGATAGCCTCTGGGAAGAATTTGGGGCAATCAGAGGCCTGTGGGAGGACCCTTAGTGCCTTGGGGGGGACTTCAACATCACCCTTCTCCAAAGAGAAAGGAATAGCCAGAGGATGTTAACCTCAGCAATGAGGAGTTTTGCTGAGACTATGGATGAATTAGGGCTTATGGACCTCCCCTTGCAGAGGGGAGAGTTCACTTGGAGTGGGGGATTGAACAATCAGTCTTGGGCTAGACTGGACAGGTTCTTTGTTACCCCTAGCTGGTTAGATCAGTTTAGTGGAGTGGTCCAAAGTAGACTGCCACGGCCAGTATCGGATCACTTCCCTGTTCTTCTTATTGGGGGGGGGGGGGGGGGGGGGGGGGGGGATCAGAAGAGGTCCAACCCCCTTTAGATTTGAAAACATGTGGCTAAAGGTGGAAGGCTTCAAAGACTTGATTCTAAGCTGGTGGAGGGGGGTGGAGATTAGGGGCAGTGCAAGCTACAGACTGGCAGCTAAAATGAAGGAAATTAAGCAGAAGCTGAAAATCTGGAATAGAGAGGTGTTTGGGAGGCTGGATTGTAACAAATCCCTAGCCTTGCAACAAGTGGACTTTTGGGACCGGGTGGAGATGGAGAGAACACTGACTGTGGAGGAAACAGAATTAAAAAAGGAAGCTAGAGAAAGTTACAAGAAGTGGGTGCTTCTCGAGGAAACTCACTGGAGGCAACATTCCAGGGAGATTTGGTTGAGGGAGGGGGACAAAAATACGGGTTTCTTTCATCGTATGGCAAATGTGCACCGCAGGAATAACTCTCTGGACAGAGTTAAGATCAACGGAGAATGGCTTACAGAGGAGCAGGAGGTGAGGGAGGGTGTTGCTCATGCTTTTCATCAGTCGCTTTCTGAAGAGACAGGGTGGAAGGCAGATATTGGGAGGATTCAGCTAGGCCAGATAAGTCAGCAGGAAGCGGAGAACCTGGAGACTCCCTTCTCAGAGGCAGAGATTCATTCAACCCTGTTAAAGATGAATGGGGACAAAGCCCCTGGCTCGGACGGATTTACTGTGGCGTTTTGGCAATACTGTTGGGACTTTGCTAAAAAGGAAATCCTGGAAATGTTTTTGGAGTTTCATGAGAATGACTCTTTTCTTAAGAGTCTCAACAATACTTTTCTGGTGTTGATTCCTAAGAAAATTGGGGCCGAGGAGCTTGGAGACTTTAGACCTATTAGCCTTGTGGGGGGGATTTACAAATTATTGGCTAAAGTGCTTGCTAATAGGCTCAAAAGAGTGGTGGGAAAGGTGGAATCCCCTGCCCAAAATGCTTTTGTGATGGGAAGACAAATTCTTGATGCCTCCTTAATTGCTAATGAGGTGATTGATTCGTGGCAGAAAAGAAAGGAAAATGGGCTCATTTGCAAGCTCGACATTGAAAAAGCTTATGATAGCATCAACTGGCAATTTCTGATGAAGGTCTTGGAAAAAATGGGATTTGGGCATAAGTGGAGGTGATGGATATGGAGTTGCCTCTCCTCAGCAAAATTTTCAGTGTTGATTAATGGGGTCCCAGTTGGCTTCTTCCCAAGTTCTAAGGGGCTTAGACAAGGCGACCCCCTTTCTCCCTACCTTTTTGTTATGGGAATGGAGGTCCTGGATGTTCTTATCAGGAGAGCTGTAGAAGGAGGATTTTTATCAGGTTGTAGCATTAGGGGTGGTAGAAGACCCCCTCTGCACATATCCCACTTATTTTTTGTTGATGACACAATTGTGTTCTGTGAGCCCAACAAGGAGAACTTAACTCATCTGAGTTGGATTCTTTTTTGGTTTGAAGCCGCTTCAGGCCTAAGGATTAATTTGGCCAAAAGCGAAATTATACCAGTTGGTGAGATGGATGAGATTGAAGAGTTGGCAGTGGAGATAGGATGCAGGGTGGGCTCCTTGCCTTCCCTCTATTTGGGTCTTCCTCTAGGGGCCCCTTCAAGGGCTTCTTCTGTGTGGGATGGGATTGAGGAGAGATTTAGGAGAAGACTTGCTCTTTGGAAACGCCAGTACATTTCCAAAGGGGGGAGAGTTACTCTCATTAAAAGTACCTTGGCTAGCATGCCAATTTATCAAATATCAGTATTCAGGATGCCCAAGGTTGTTGCTAAGAGGCTTGAGAAAATCCAAAGGGATTTCCTGTTGGGGGGGGGGGGGGGGGTAACTTGGAGGGGAAGATTCATCTAGTTAATTGGGAGGTGGTTTGTTCCGACAAGTCTAAGGGTGGGCTAGGTTTGAGGAATCTAGTCATCCTGAACAAAGCTCTGCTTGGCAAGTGGATCTGGAGGTGTGCTTGTGATAAAGACAGTCTTTGGAAACAAGTTATCATGACAAAGTACGGGCAAGAGGGACATGGTTGGAGGCCTAAGAAGGCTAGTGGTGCGGGTGGTGTAGGGGTTTGGAAGGAGATTCTGAAAGAGTTTGAGTGGTGTTGGGGTAATATGGGGTTCCTTGTAGGAAAGGGGTCCAAGATAAGATTTTGGACAGATACTTGGTGTTCTGAAACAGCTTTGTCTCAATGTTTCCCCAGCCTTTTTGCCATGGCTACTCACAGAAGTGCAACAGTTGAAGAGATGTGGGATACTAGTTCAGGTCAAGGAGGTTGGAACCTTAATTTTCTGAGGGATTTTAATGATTGGGAGGTGGACCTGGTTGGGAACTTGCTTCACATCTTGAGAGGGCATAGACCCTCTTTGGAGGAAGACATGGTTAGATGGAAGGGAGAAAGAAATGGGCAATTCAAGATCAAGGAAGCGTATAGATTGTTGGCCAATCATAATAGTACTAACTTTCCTTCAAGACATGTTTGGATGGATAGAGTTCCAACCAAAGTTGCTTTCTTTGCGTGGGAGGCGACATGGGGGAAAGTGTTAACTTTGGATAGACTTCAGAGGAGAGGATTGCAACTCCCCAATTGCTGTTTTTTGTGTGGGTGCGAAGAAGAAACTGTAAATCATATTCTTATTCATTGTATAGTGGTCAGAAATTTGTGGGATATGGTTCTTGGGTTAGTTAATGTAAAGTGGGTCTTTCCAGAAACTGTAAAGGAAGTCTTATATAGCTGGAAAGGCCCTTTTGTGGGGAAGAAAAGGAGAAAGGTGTGGAACTCCATTCCGTTATGTATTTTTTGGACGGTTTGGAAGGAGAGAAATAGATTAGCTTTTAGGGGGGGTGTTTTGAACGTTCAGAAACTCAAGAATTTTTTTGTTTGTACGTTGTGGAGTTGGGCTAGATTGTATATAGGTGATGATTTTTCCTCCCTTATAGGCTTTCTGGAGTGGTTAGCCTCAACTTAAGGGGAGGTGAGATTCCACTCGGTTTTTTGTTGTTTTTCTTTTTCTTTTGAGGCCCTAGCCGCCTCGTATACCTCCTGTATGCTTTGTGGCTTTGTGCCTCTCTCTTAATGAATATCTGCTTTGCTTATCAAAAAAAAATATTTATGTGAGTCTGGCTGAAGACTTTATGTTGGCTGTCTAATTGTTAGGTGTTCTCTCAATTGGCATTAATAAAAACCCCTGAGAAACATATTACTGCAAGTCAAGATATCATGAAAAACAAACTAAATTGGCTTATTTGATGCTATAATTGGCCTCAATATGCATGGAAGAGCATGGAATTTCTGATGTTATTACAACTGATGGCTGCATGTATTTAGAAAAGAACGAGGGAAAGGTAAATGAAGAAATTTACATAAAAATGGATCCATTTCTCCGCCTATTTTCAACATTTTTCTTTCATTTTCTCCACTCCCTCCAAGATTCAAATGGAGCCTGAATAAGTAATGGAACTCACTGTTAGCTTTTAAATCATATCATTGATTTGAGTTTTGCATGCAGTCGTATGGATCAACGGAATCTACATGTTAGGTTTGTGGGTCTAAATACTTTCAATTATTTGTTACAACAATCAAAAACCTACATTATAGATCTGTGGCTCTAGATCCTTGAGATATCCATTGGGATAATTGACTTGTTACATGAAACAACGCCTCAAAATGCTTGGATTCCTTTGTATGTAAGAACTGAAGTACTTGTTCATTTATATCAAAAAGCTTTAGAAAGAAACAACTTTAAGGTTTCAGTCATGAAAAAAAAGAAGAAAGAGAAAACCCTGTTATTTCTTGTTATTGGTGTTTTGGGTCCATGTTGTGGGTCATTCTGCCAAAAAAGGGTATGGACCTTTAGTCTTATTGGTCATTCCTCCATTGTGTAAGCTCATTTGCCATATAATTTTTTCTTTCCAGTTCTTCTAGGTTGTAATGTGTTTGGAGATGTTCAATCAGTGTTTTTGTACATGGGACTAGTCCTAGTAGCATTCCTTTGTACTTCTTGGAATAGGGTTCTAGGAATCCTTTCAACGGTTGTATTACTGATTTGAATTTTACAAGTAGCTTTGTCGGCTAGGCTGGTGTTACTTCCACTGCAATGGCCACACACCACTTTTCTTTCCTCCATTATGATAATACTCAAAATCAGTTCCTGTCCATTCACATTCCTTCTTTCATACTTCATTAAAAAAATATAGTGCATGGAAGGAATAGAAGGGATGTGCTTAGATATAAATTTACTATGAACATTCCAAATAGCTCAAAGCATAACAAGAGAATATGGTACTATATTCATTTCTTATACCTTTTATTTAATTATACTGGACTATGATCTTTTTTTTAACACAGGTGTCACTTTTTGTTTCTTTTTTCTTTTTTTCTCTCTCAAATTTTTTACGTTACAGACACTGGGTAGTTGAACTGGCATGATTAAATTGGAAACCATCCCCTTTCCATTTCAACTTCTGATTTGATTTTGAAATCATCTTATATATGAGGTGATCATGTTAAACATTAGGTGGGTTTTAAGGTGCAATGGGATGTATCCTTTGGAGGGCATCACAGTTTTAGCTGCTGACATAAAATGATTGTAGCCTCAATGGCTGTGCTGGAAATTTTGCTTGAGCATTTTTCAATGTTGACATCAATTCATATACCTCTTATGCCTTCTAGAATTCTGACGCATGTATTTTGTGTGTGTGTGTAGATAACATGTATCTCAGCTCTATTTATGTATGATATGTAGCTATGTGCTCCTTGTCAACTTATTTTAAATTCTCTAATGCTCCTCTTGATGCCTCAATTATATGGGTCTACCAACTGTAGGCGTGTGTTTCCCCATCAATTTTACTGGATCAATCCATCTAAACCTGGAAACTTGTCTGAGTTTTAGTATTTAAATGAATCTTGGTTGAGTCAGCCTATATATATTTTTTAATGGTGCCACATATGGGAATTACTTTCTTTCCTGTTATTGCTGGTATCTTTGGTAAGGAAAGTGAGGGAGCAACATGGTCTACATTGTCCTACATGATGGGAGTATATATTTCATATTTTCTACTAATTTGTACCTATGAAATTGCAATCAATGCCAATATCATTCCTGAATGTACATGCACTATTATGAATGATCTAAGGTTTTTTGTATGTGTCTTGATTTTGTCATATGGTTGCTGTTCTGTTTGCAAATTATGAGTTTGTATCCATCTCCTTTGATTTAGGTATATGGAAACACTCAAAGAGCGAGGGACATGATGATTATGGGCTTCTTGTCAGTGAGCAGGCAAAGAAGTATGCAATAGTGAAAGAGCTTGATGAAGCCGTTAGTCTCAAAGATGGAACCATTGTTCTGCAATTTGAGGTGCGGCTCCAGAAAGGATTGGAATGTGGTGGTGCATACTTGAAATACCTCCGACCCCAGGAGGCTGGATGGAAACCTGCTGAGTTTGATAATGACTGTCCATACTCCATAATGTTTGGACCAGACAAATGTGGGTCGACAAACAAGGTGCACTTCATCCTTAAGCACAAGAACCCCAAAAGTGGGAAATATGTTGAGCACCATCTCAAGTACCCTCCTTCTGTGCCCTCTGACAAACTGTCTCATGTCTACACTGCAATATTGAAACCTGATAATGAACTGCGGATTCTGATTGATGGGGAAGAGAAGAAGACGGCAAATTTCCTCTCAGCTGAAGATTTTGAGCCAGCTCTGATTCCTGCTGAGACTATTCCGGATCCAAATGATAAGAAGCCAGAGGATTGGGATGAAAGGGCAAAGATTCCAGACCCAGATGCAGTGAAGCCAGATGATTGGGATGAGGATGCACCCATGGAGATTGAAGATGAGGAAGCAGTAAAGCCTGAAGGGTGGTTGGATGATGAGCCTGAGGAGATCGATGATCCTGATGCTTCAAAGCCGGAAGATTGGGATGATGAGGAGGACGGTGAATGGGAAGCTCCTAAAATTGATAACCCAAAGTGTGAGATAGCACCTGGATGTGGTGAGTGGAAGAGGCCAATGAAGAGGAATCCTGCTTACAAAGGAAAATGGCATGCCCCTCTAATTGACAATCCAGATTATAAGGGCATTTGGAAGCCTCAGCAGATCCCAAACCCCGATTACTTTGAGCTCGACAGACCTGATTTTGAACCTATTACTGCCATTGGCATCGAGATTTGGACAATGCAAGATGGTATTTTGTTTGATAATATTTTGATAGCCAATGATGAGAAGGTTGCAGAAGCATACAGGGACACAACATGGAAGCTGAAGTTTGAAATTGAGAAAGAAAAACAAAAGGCTGAGGAAGCAGCATCTGGTCTCTCAGATGGCCTCTCTGGCTTGCAGGTGATCTTTTTTTTTTTTTTTTAATTTATTTATTTATCCCATTTAGATTTTATTTTCCTTTTAATTTTACTCTTGACTTTCTGTCAATATACATGCTAACAAATTTCTTCAACTACTTTCAGAAGGCGGTTTTTGACATTCTCTACAAAATAGGTGGCTTGCCTTTCTTGAGTGCTTACAAAGTCCAGATCTTTGTAAGTTATTGAACTTCTTCCTTCTAGAAGAATAAATGCAAAGCAGTTTAGGTTCTTCTCTTAATTAAAGATAATAAGAGGTTTCATCATTGGGCTTGTTTGGCAGGATCTCATTGAAAAGGGAGAAAAACAACCAAATTTGACAATTGGCATCCTCGTATCCATTGTGGTGGTTATCTTGACGGTTTTCTTTAAAATCCTTTTTGGTGAGAAAAAACCAGCGGTATGCTTTTTCAGCTCACAATGTAATTTTATTCCTAAAAGTCATAATGCTGATTATTGGAATTCCCTAGTCTAAACACCTTGTTCTCTTCCCACATAACCTGCAGGTCAATGTCACTGAGACAAAGAATGAGGTGGCTGCAGAGACTTCTGATAATCAAGGAAGCAGTGCAGAGAAGGAAGATGAGAATGAGAATGAGAATGAGAATGAAGATGCAGCCGCTGCTCCTCCTCGCAGGAGGACTAGAAGGGATACCTGAACTAGGTATATGAATGGTCTGTGGCTGTTACTAGTGGGAATTTTTGAGCTGCCATGTGGTTTATAGCTGTGGCTGAGTTATTGATAAGTGTTGTTCCTCAGTTTTTGTATCATGTTCCCAGTAGAATACTCCCATGAATAGTATAGATGGTCTAAACTCTTATGGTCCTGATCTTATTGTATGTCAACTTATTCCTTTCTGTAGGAGATTATTGTTGCTCTTTTGCTCCTATCAGATTTTTCCTTTTTACATTCTTCAACCACTTGATTTGGATAAGTTAAGAGGAATGAGTTTAGTTATTTTAAGCTGAAATGGCGATGTCGACCTAAAGCATGCATTTAACTCTAAAACTGTGCTGAACCCAATGCTACTTGAGCAGAGCCGGTTAGGTTTCATAACCCCCATAGCTGGTGCATACATTCAAGGGTTACTATTGTTAGGATGTGCAGAATTATCATCTACTCTGTTGCAGCATTCTTTCTTATAATCGTCAGCGAGGGAGTTTATGTTTCATGAATGGCATGGTTGCCAGGATTCTTGAATCTATGAGTCCAATTTATGCAGATCTTTATTTGGCAGAGAAAAGATAGCGTTGTCGCCATGTGGTGTCATGGGACCGGACAAAAAGAGAGTACTGATACTGTTGTTGTGTCGCAGAAGATTAATAATTTCTTTTCTAAAATTAGTCGTTTCTTTGTAAAATAAATAAAATGTTAAGTGCAGATCCACATTTTATTTTTTCTGAAATAAAAAAACAATGCTAATTTTTATGTAAAATACCTTAGAAAGGATAATGCAACTATGTCAAAAGAATTTGAGATGATTAGAACTAAGAACTAGTATTTTGTAAACTAGTTTAACGATTTAAGTTATTAAATAAATTAAAAGTGTGTTTGAGAGTAATTCTAAAAAACGTTTCTAACTTTTTTAACACTTGAATGATAAAAATTTTCAAGTATTAAAAATATTAAAAGTGTTTCCTATAATTGTTATCAAACAGACTATAAGTATGTTTAGTAAAATAATTTAATGGTATGATTTAAAATAAAAAATAATTTTAAGTAATAAATAAGAACAATTAACTTATTCTTGATTTTACATTTTTATTCTTATTTGTCTTAATCATCTTCATAATTTTTTTTTGCTATTCCACAATCTTTATTGTTATACGATCTTTATCTTAATTATAATTTATGAGAATAAATATATCAACTTGAGTATTTATAATAACTTTTAAGTTAATTTTATTTAACAATCTTAATACTTAAATTAAAAATTAAATAATAAATTTTAAATTAATAACTTAAATATAATTTAACTTAAAATTAACTTAAGTCATTAAAAAATAAGTTTTAAATTTTATCAAACACCCTTTTAATATAGAACTTATAATTGTTTTTTAATTTTAAAAACATAAAATAAGAAATACATTTAAACAAGCACTCAATTATTATATTAAAACATAACTTTAAAATTTATTTAACTAATGATTATTTTTTTTAATCTTAGTTTTACTTTATATTTGATTTTTGAAAAATTGAATAAAAAATTAGGCAGGGAGTTAAAATAAAAGAAAATAAAAATGATAAAAAAATTTAAATTAATAAATTATTTTTACATATTTGGATAAATGTGTAACCATTGTCACCACTATGTTAAATAACTAATGTTATAAATTGTCGTGGGTACGAAATAAGGTGTTGTTTATTTATTGGAAGTAATTTATTTTCAGATTTTAAATAGTTTTTTTTTTTTTTTTTTTTTAAATTATTTCTTTGTTTTTTAATTTTAATTTTTTTTTATAGAATACAAAAAACCCAAACCATGTGACCTTTTGCTAAAAATAATCTCTTGGTTTTTTTTTTAATTATTAATACTTAATAAAAATAAAATATTTAAAAATTTAATTTTAAGTTATATTTAAAATTAAAAAAAAAAAAAAAAAAAAAAATCACACACACTGGTCACCATGCTGATATACGGCACAAGCTAGAGAGGAGGAAGGCGATAGCGTAGAATGGAGGCAGTAGATACGGGGCAAGTGCCAGCCTTGAAGAATTGGTACATCAGTCGTGATGTAACAGTGAATTAAGCATCAGGGATTCAGGATTCAGGGCACACTGCACACTCCACAGACAATGATGAAATCGTTATAGGAATAGGAGAGCATCCTCATTTCATTGATTGGAAAATGGTTTCTAAAATATCATATTTTAATAAATAAAATTTTAAAATTACTGTATATATTTCCAAAAATCCAATGCTCCTAATTGCCCTCAACAGCCTCAACAGGATCAACAGGATGCCCTCCTTTAGTAACAGAAGCATGAAAGATAGGTCAACATTTCCCATTAGACATGTCACATGTGAAGTCTAATATGAATAGGGAAATCATGTCTGTCACATGTGAAGCCTAATATCAGTAGACTTTGAAATTATGATTTGGGAGAAAAACTAGGCTTATGTTGAATACAAGATGGAGGTGTGTCCAGCATTTCACTATGCCCACCACCCCTCACTCGGATTATCGACTTATCCACTTACGCTACTTATGTTTCTCTCGCATGCGCATTATGGTCCATATCAGGATGTATGCAAAATCCAACCTATATGCAGATCATATCGATTCGTCTCAATTAATTTACATCCAAGTGATAATCTAAGTTGAACCAAATCGACTTCAATTGAGTAGCATATAATAATTTTGATTCAAATATAAACTAATGGAAACCATATCTTTTTACACCCCTACGTGATATCAGATAAAATACAAAAATTTAGGGAACTAGGAGACGCCTTGTTCGTGGGTCTTGTCACTTGGGATGCTTTGAAGAAAATTAGGTCACGTGAATGGGATTTATGGCAGTAGAAAAAAATTGGGAGTCATATAATTTTATTCTAATTAAGACTGACACGGCACCAGTTTTGTGCTGAGGGCTGAGCTATTCACGGGGCTCTAGAACTACCCATTGTTCAAAACAACAATAAATAACTCCAGGGGGGTTGGTTTATACCCACTAATTACATTACTTATATTCCATTTTCAGCTTAGTTGCTTTAAGTTATCCCAAACTTAAAAGGTCTAGCATCCCCTAAAGAGCAAAGGTATCAACTTCTTTTAAGTTTTAAGTTCTACCCACCATTTTTAACGTTCTGAAAAAGAAAAAGTGAAGACTAAAAACCTCCAAATTAAAGGAGAAAGGTGGAAATGTGTATCACAGCTGGAGCCTGGAGGGGGTGAAGTGGCGAAGTGGTGAAGTTTCTCTGTTTCTGTTTCTGTTACCCTCTTAACTGTGATGGTGATGGAATCATGGAAGTAAACTGTAAAAGTGAAAGCCCAATTGCCAGTGTTGACCGAGTAAAAGTATGAAAACAGAAAAGAAAAAAAAAAAGAGGGTGGGGTGTGGAATTGATAATGATGATAATAATAATAATAATAATAAAGTGGTTGTTTTTATAAGACCTATGACCGCAGACCACAGACCAGAGACCACCGCACAGTTGACAGGTGGGAAAGGGGAAAGGGAAATGGGAATAATTTTTTCCATGCATTTCACAACTCACTAATACTATTTGAGTATAGTGGGATGAGGCACGTGTACCTAACCTGTGGTGGGTCAGGTCAGGCCTCTGCTCTGTACTAGTACCATATCTGCTTACTTCTTAGTAGTAGTAGTAGCAAATAGCAATACCACTTACAGCAGACGCACGCATACAAAGCTGACCCTCTTTGACTCTTACTTTGTCCTTTTGCCATCCAATTCCCCCCTTTTTTCTAGTAATGCCAGCTCTCTATTTCCCCATTAGACCAGGCGGTCCAACAATACCAACTATCATATGTCTCAACCCAAACATAGATTCATGGTTCATCCACTTGCCATGGCCAATGGACCATCTATTAAGATGATGATGATGATGATGATGATGATGATGATGTTGTGCTTTTATGCTTGGAACTATATGGATAATGTTAAACATACATACCGGCGCAGCCATTGTTGATTGGAGGGTGAGGGGAGGAAATTAATTAAGCCCGCCTCCTCTGACTATTACGGTTGATTTACATCATGATAGCAACTTCATTAGGTAGGGTTCTTGGTTCTTGCTTGTTGGGTCTTGGTTCTTGGTTTATCCGAATGACATCTTCATCTTTTTCTGTCTGCAAAACTCTTGGATCTGATCCCTGAAATGCTAAAAAGTTCCCGAATGGATTCATGATACAGGACGAGCTTTAATTAATTCAAGTGCTGGAAACTTTGAAATTGAAAAACACAAGCTTGGCCAATTCATTGAGAGAGCAATTGATCTTCATTTGATTGAGTTTTGTATCAGCGTAAAGTAACTATATATAACCACTTGTACAAGTTACATCGGGTTGAGCAGCAACCCGGAGATTAAAATTGAAAAAAAGGAAAAAGGAAAAGGAAAAGAGAAAGCTAGGAAAAAGGTATCATTTTCTTGATCTCTTGATCTTAGCTTTTGAAGGAGCTTTCACAGAAGTGGAATGAGGGTGTTGTTCGGATCTCTGAGCCTTCTGGGTCGCTTTCGTTTGAGATTTCTTTCTTCTCTTCATTCCAAATGAAGAAAGTTTCTTTTTCTCAGTCTCTTTTATGGTCTCCAGCTTGGGTTTCCACTGCCGAGACCCAACAAGCTGTGTGTAATCCTTCTGTAACTGAGGCGTAGTGCACACTTTACTCTTGGGTTTACCCGAAGAGCTCTCAGCAGCCCCGTCCTCATCTTTGATCTTCCCTTCCTCCATCAATTGCGCTATAAACTCATCCGATACCCTTATCCTCAGACACCCAGATGGAGTTTTCTGTATATCGAAAGGCTGGCAACTGGCAGCCTTCTTAAGAAACGCATTCTTCGAGTCTCTGGACATCAATGAAGATGAATCCGGGGATGGGTGGGATTGGGATGAGGCAAAGGAGGCCACAGTGACGAATGAGAGGACGGATTGGAAGAAATGTTTGGGGAGGAGAAAATACTTGTGGCCAAGCTGAAGCTCATCATCCTCGGAAAGAGCTGGGATCTTTTGGCCTATGTAGAATGAATCAGAGCGGCACACCTGGTGCTTAGGAAACTCCAGCATAAGCTCCGACACGTGAATGGGCCGGTCATAGATCTTGACGATGCCGTCTGATTTGATGAGCTTGATGGTGCCACTGCCCTCAGGCGCCTCAGGCTGGAGGTGCATGCAGGATACAGGGTTGCTCATCAAGTGAAAACACCAGGGAATGGTCTGCAGATTCAAAAACTTGATACCCATTGGCGGATGATCACAGAAAAGCCCCAGACTCCAGGCACCAAAGCAAAAACTTTAAGTTGATGAGTAGCAAGCTAGTTATGGATTATTGTAAAATGATTAAACTATTCAGAAACATAAATAAAAGCAAAGGTTTTGCCTTTTTTCCATATTTAGGGAGGTGGGAGATGAGGGTAGAGGGGGATATAGAGTAGGGCGAGTTTGGGCGATTATAAGGATATATAAGGAGTGTGAATGGGACTCTTTATTTTTATTCTTTTATATTAGTTGATTTGAGTTGTGAGTTTTGAGTTTTCAATGTATAAGAATATTTCTCGTATAGTAGAAAGTAGAAAGTAGAAAGTTGAAAGTTGAAAGGAGCGAGAGCTTGGTTTTTGGGAGAGGCGTGAGACGCGGGTAAAGCTTTTCTGGCACATATTACTTTGTATTTTTTATTTTTAAAAAAAGTTTGACTGAAACTCTCTAGTTATCTTTCTTTGACGACAACTGATGCCAAGGGAATTTTGAAATAGATCCCCGCCTTTACGCGGCTGCCAATTCAATTCAATTTTTTTTTGGTGTGATATATGATTCCTTTTGAGGGTGGCCCCCGGGCCCCAGTAACTTTGAGTCATTACCATACCATCATAATTCATAAATATAACCGCAGCTTAATGCTTATTTCCACAGCAGGAGGCACGAGGGGACAGAGTTGTTAAGATGCTAAAAAGCTACCATGCTCACAGGAATCTGTCTATCTGTTTAATGGTTTTCTTTTTGTTTCATTACCAGAGATGTTTTGTGTAATGTGTAATGAACCACCCTGTTGGGTTGCATCGAATTTCAAATCTTTGTAGCCAAACAAAAACAAAATGGCTCTCTTTTCTCTATACCTCTCATATATTCTGGTTTCATATATGCATTTCATGGTCTAAAGAAAGGGTGACAGCAGCTTCCAATTCCCAATACTTGCACTCACTCATGGTCACATGTGGTGGAAAGATCAGGCCATTCCCAGTATATATCCCAGCTTTGAATGAGCTCTCATGCATTAGGGCTTTACACAGTCTTTAACATATTGACATCTTTATTAGTCCCTAGGCTTCACTCTGATCAAAAACTTTTATCCCCCACATTTATATTAACGCTACTAAGTTACTAACCTATGAAAGGATAATGCAGTTAGGTACTTCCCAGGAGGGTTGGTGTTTCACATGTGGGAGCCAAGGAGCCATGGGGCCAAGGAGCCGAGTATTTTAAATTCTTGATTCACTTGGCAAGGCTTAAGGCTTAGTGATAAGCAAGGCAGTGGCAGTACTATAAGCCATGTTGATTAGACCAAGTCATGAGTTGCCGAATCTCAATTGTTTAAGCCTTGTAGTTAGATAAGCAGGCCATTTAAGAAGCTCACATGCTTGGAATACAGGAAGCTTAACTTGAAGCTCTGGGTCTCAGCAAACAGGATATGATAAAAAAATTGGACATGCATAAGTCTCCTGTAAGTTTTGCTCATATCAAGGCCATGATCCCTTCCGTATCAGCTACTCTTGAAAAGAATTAAGATTGCGTACGACAAGGATTTGTGTCCCTTTGAAACTCAATAAACTAATATGAGTGGTACCTGTTCAAACAAGTAAAATCTTGGAAACCCAGTAATGGGGTTGGAGTCCACATGTTCCAAGACAGGCGTATGGAGTTTTACTTGGCATAAGCCATCAACAAAGCTTAAAAAATAGATGGAGGGCATGACAAATTACTCTGTCTCTAGCTAAAACCACACGGACACTGCTCAACAACCAAAACCTTAGAATTCTCTGCGCTGGGCATATTTGAATCACCCCAAGCCATATTGAATCAAGTCTCTAAGCCCGTGACCGAGACCCCATGTTTCTAAATTGTACCAAAATTTTCAAACAAAATTTTCAGGGTCACCCAACTTGGCAGTCTTCAAGAATAGTATTGGTATTACCAGGTTCATTCTCTTTAATTTCTCATTGAAACATATGGAAACCATTATTTAATTTTAAGCTTTGTGTTTCCAAGCTTTTTCTTTCTTCCTTCTTTTTCTTTTTTGGTCAGGAGAAAATTTTAACTCTAAGCCAGATTGGCTACATCTTCCTATCCATATGTTAAACGATAGGTGGTGAAAAATAAGCTATCTAGTATGATATGTTATTCGTCATTTTTTTCTGAGAAGTCATACAAATATGGGGATGTAAGAGGTTTAAAACGAGTTTGAATCTTCAAAATATTGATACCCAACCTATCCCTATCAACATAATAGAAAGGGGGAGAGTTTTCCTTCTAGGAGGGGAGGAGGCGGATCAAATCAAGGGTGTGCAGGGCTATGGGAGAAGAGGGAAAGAAGCAGGGGAGATCAGTTAGGCAGAGAAAATTGATGAGTGGTAGAATGTACACCTAGAGTAATGGCATGGCCTAACTTGAAAGAAAGAAAGAGAGAGTTAGTAGGATTGCACCATGTGATAGGAGCCAAAATTTCTTCCCAAATCTTAAGAGAATAAAGTTGGTGGGTCATGATTCATTGATTCACACATCATAGTACTAACCCCACAAACATGAACCGGCTCATTATATCCATATATGTATTTTTCGCCAAATTTCAAGTTTTGATGATGGTCTTGTATGGTGGGTAATGAAGTTGTACAGACCTTGAAGCATTGAGATGGAATAGGAGAGAGAGTAGATATGAATATGATACAAAATTGGTACCAGCCCTTGCAAACTGAAGATGTTATTTTGGTGAAATGTCAAAGTAGGCGTCTGAGAGGCACATGGTCCTTGAATTCCTGGTTAAGGGATGAGTTTTTGGGTGATGTATGGTGGCTGGACCCCATTGTCCTTGTCTAATGGAAAAAATTGTACAGCGTGTCTTGAAGCTAGATCTAGATAGAGATGGGAAGAGGCCTTTGAAATCCAATCTTTGACCCAGGAACGCACGTGTTTAGGTCCAAAAGGGACTGAGCTGTGGCCTGCAGAAGACAAATGTCGGCATGGAGTGGTTAAAATGCTTAAGAAAATAAAACACCCTCCTCTCAATGTGAATCATGTTGAACTTTCATCTGTCTTCATTTGCCTCTGCCCCACAACCCACCAAAGAAGAAAACTGATGAAAATTTCTTGTTAGGTATATATGATGGGAATTGAAGCAAGCTTAATTTATGGGTGTCATTCACCTTCATGGGCTGATTTCTTTCTTGTCTTATCGTGGGGTTGGAAACATCAAAGGGTTTGCAAACCCTTATGAAAATGGTCAAGGACTTGTATTACTTGCAGTCATCACCCATCAGAAGTATCTACAACATGTAGTACAAGAACTGCAGCTTCAATGATTGCTTTTCAGAATTGATGAGATGCTGCTGCTTAAAAAGCAAGGTGTTTGATTTTTTGGAACTTGGAAATTTCATGGAAATGTATGTAGAGAAAAGAACACAGTTTTAAGCTCAATCATTTTCTTTTTGTTACAATACATGAATGAATAATTCATAAAAATATATGGTAATTGTCCTTGTGTTTAGTTTTTATTTACAACCTTTGATGATATGTTGAATAAGAGAATTTTGTTTGCTTTCAACCTTTTCTCCTTCCTTAATATTTTCAATGCTTTGAATGGGTGGAATAAATGAAGGCAAAGGCCTATTGCCTTCTCTAAAATTTAATATGCAAGTTTCCTTTCAAATATGACATAAAAGACCAAATTCGCCAAGGATGGAAATTTTAGGTTTGTCTTTGAGCTAGGCTTGCCTTAAGTCTTTTTTTTTTTTTTTTTTTTTTAATCCAAAATTGAAATTGGGTTGTTTGAATCAAGGTTTAGTTAATCTGAACCTAACACCAAGTGAATTTAATATTTGAAATTTATATATATATATATATATATATATATATATATATATATATATATATATATATATATATATACACACATATATATAATAATTTTATAAAAATAAAGTTTAACAAAAAGATTACAGGTGAGGTGGTGAACTCAATCTAGTCCAAATTTTGCTCATACAACCACCGATTAGGCTTCTGGGTTGAGGAATGGGCCTATTTGAGAGTAAGGAGGCCCTCCAAACTTAGCAGTGAGAAGGCCCACAAAAATTGGGCCTAACCTCCAAGGGTCCCCCCCAGTCCCCACAATTCAGAAATCTGTTGTTTCCTGTGTCTCTCCTGTGAACCGAGTCAAACCCAGAAACTGTGGTATTGTTGGAGACTCCTTGCAGGTTGGTGGTGGAAGGAAGAGGCAAAGAGAGAGAGAATGGGAAGGTTGGGGAGAGTGGGTGTGGTCGGGGTGGTGATAGCAGGGATAGTATTGAGTAGAAGGTACGGATTGGAGTGGGACAAAGACGCAGCTGTTGAGTTGTTCAGACAATGGTCAGATCGATTGGGTTATTGGGCGATCCCTCTCTACGTCTCCATACACACCCTCACCCTTGCCCTCTGCCTGCCCTCCGCCGTCTTCTTCGAAGCTGCTGCTTCTCTTCTCTTTGGGTTCCTCCCCGCTGTGCTTTGCGTCTTTTCCGCTAAGCTTCTTGGTGCTTCTCTATCTTTCTGGATTGGAAGGTTCGTTCCTTCCTTTCTTTCTTTATTCCTCTGTTTTTTTTTTTTTGGGTGTTCTGCTTGCAATTTCCATGGTTACGATGCCTTTAAACACGATCATTTCAAGAGATCTCTGTTTTGATGCTTTTGAACATGGTTATTTAAATAGATTGATCTGCATTTTCAGTTCCCTCTCTAATAATAAGAGAATAGGGCTAGTTTTTCTTCATGTGTTTTTGCACTGTGGTTGAATGGTACAATGCGTTTGACTTAGTGATGGAAGTCAATCTTTATGGAGATTCTCTCTTTCTGGGTTTTGCACTGTTCAAAAAATTTCTTGATTTTGTTCCTGAGTTTGCGGAACTAAACTTAGGGTCCAAAAGGTTCCACTTTTATTTGGGTGGACCTTTTTAAATTTGAATTACCATTCTCAAGGTGTTGCTTTCTTCCACCAGTCCATGCTCCTCTTGTGCTTCTGTTAGCATGATGCGGGGTTTGGATTGAATCAATATTGCAATATAATTTTATAAACAAGCGCTAAAGAAAGAGCACATCAATGGACATAGGGTGTATGCACCAAAGAAGCAACTAAAATGAGAGTACAAAAAACAACTCCCTCCCTTAATGAGAACCCAATCAATCAACAAAATCAATTAAAAGTATTGAGTCTTCACCTATGTACAACATTGTCCACAAAAAAGAGGTTACTAAGGAATAGGCTCTTCAAAACATATACATATTGCTCCCCAGTCTCAAACAACCTTCTATTCCTCTCTTTCAAAATTGTTCAAAAAATACATGAAGGAGTAGCTGTCCAAACCTTTTAGCGTCAACCCTATAAAGGATCCACACCACCTTAGAAGAGTCTTTCTCAGTATGTCCCAAGGAATGCTACCCTGTCCTCCTCTTTTCTATTTGCCACCTTACCTTGCAGTTTAGAGAATAATTGTTCTACATTATCTAGCTCTAAGTGATTTAGATCTAAGAAAAACAATGGCTCCAATAACCCATTTCGCCTATCTGGTCTCATAAATTCATTACTCAAGCCTCTTTTGATAAGGTTAAAGCACATAGAGATAGAAAAGAAACATATAATAGCTCATCCCCACACCCACCATTCTTCCAAAACTTCATTCTCTTCTCATTCCCCACAAAAAGGGAAATTCTACTATTAAAATTGTCCCAATCCTTTTTCTGATAGTCAATACCATGCCTTTCTCTTACATCTCAAGATTGTCACCCCCTTTCTTCTTCCTCATATTTTCCACTTATAATCTAGCTTCAAGGAGTTCCACTTTCAAATGCATATCACCAACTCCACTCACACAGGAGAGCCTTATTAAGAAAAGAAAGATTTCTAACACCTAATCTCCCCTTTCTTTTCTCTGTGCAGATAGTTGACCACTTCACTAAATGATTTTCTTTTTTCTTTTCCAAAGCATTGCCTCACCAAAGGAAGTTTCTTTGAATCTTCTCAAGCATCTTTATGATTTTTCTTGGAATGGAAAATAAAGGCATGAAATGGATGGACAAGCTAGATGATGTGCTCTAAATCAAAATAACTGTTGGCCCTTTTGAGAATGTAGGGAGAAAGAGGATTCCCTTGCCTCAATCCCTTGGAGCTTTGAAAAAGGTTAGAAGGGGTGCCATTGACAAGAATAAAAAATTTGGCAGACGAATGTACCATTTAATCAAACCTATCCATTTCTATCCAAAATCCATCTTTTCAAGAATCAATAGCAAGAAGTTCCAATTGATGTGATCATGTTCTAGTGTGATAATTGGTTTTAATGTCACATGATTGGACCATTTTACATAGGATTGAGATGCATATAGGTGACTTAGTTACGTAACCTGCCCCTATATAGATGGTACTTATGGGCATAGTTTAACTATGGGTTTAGAATTAATTTCTAAAACCTTAGTGAGGTTTGGGTTGGGTTGAAATCAGTTGCCTCAGGCAGATTGGGTTTGGGGAATGCGTGCCAGGTTATCTAGCTACCATTTCACACATATTTAACAAGATCTGCTTCCAATGTCCAAAATTTGACTTTGAACCAAAATCTGATATATCCTGAACAAGCTGGTATTAGTTTGAATTGTTATTCCATTTTTGAGATTCAAAGCTAATCAAAATTTAAAATGGCAATTTTTGACAACCATCAAAGAAAGAAAGAAAAATAAACACTTTGATACACAAGATCTATCTAATTATCAAATCCATGAATTGTTATCAACTTGATCATCCTTTTTTTTTTTTAATAGGAAAAATGAGTATATATTTAAAGATGCCTAAAAGGAGGCGCACCAAAGTACACATGATGTATACAATAGCCACCTAGGCTTATCAACTCGATCATCTTACTACCAAGAAATCTTCCTATCATCATCATATGAAACCATAGTCAATGAATCTCTGACCTCAACTGCTAAATAGTCCTATTCTATTTAAGAGAAAGAAAAAACTTTATCCAACCTAATGACGTATGAAAATGGTGGAATGGATGAAACCTATTTATTTTCTTGGTGTTGGTTTTTGCTACAAATGCAGCATAAAGGTTGTTTGATTGTTTTGATAAGTTGTCAATGATTGAGACATAGTATTGAAAACCCTAGATGTTGTTCACTGTGATTTCCAATGGATAAATATGTTTTCTACCCAGAAATGAGAAAGCTGTGCAATTTGGTTTGGGTTGTGGAGCATGTATGGTTATATTTTTTTTTTTTGATAAGTAGAGCATGTATGGTTATTAAAAAGGTACAAAAATATCCTTAATTAAGTACATATATGAGGCTCATAGTAATATAAATATCAATTGTGTTATTATTCATACATGTAAATGGTTTGATAGTATTATTAATTTCAATATAATAGGAGAAAACTCCAATTTTCCATCAGCTTAGGAGATTTGGTAAGAATCTTGCCAATTAGTGTTGCTTGTGCAAATTAGTTAGCCAATCATTTTTTTATCCATTGCAGAACATCTCAAAGTCTATGGTTCCTATTTTCATCCTTTGGTGCTCTTTGGTATTGCCTGTGTAAGTCAGTTAAGGACACCTTGACTGGTTGAAAAGGGAGGTCTGTTCTAAGGGGATATAAATACAGCTGCTGTGTTTATTTTGGTGTTTGTGGAAAGAATGGAACAGAAAAACCTTAGATGGTTTGGAGCAGTGGTAGTTGCAGCTGGTAAATGTTCTTATGAATTCTTTATTTGTTTGGTCTTTCAGGTCTGTGGGTATGGGAAGTTGTCTTTTATAGATCTTATTGATGTATTGGACTATCTGTGAGTTGTGAAGAGTTCCATTTTTTTTCCTATCTTTTGTCTTGTTTGTTTAGTGCTCCTTGTATACCTTCCATGTACCTAAGTTGCACCCCAATTTATTATGCACCTATTGCTTTAAATTCTTATTTTCCTAAGAAAAATTAATTTCAATATTATGATACTCAGATGGTCCAGAATTTTGTACACCCATTTGGTGTCTGTTTTCAACATTCTCTTCTCTCAACTATAAAAGGAACTCATAAGACAATCAGAATTTATTCTGTTTAACTAGAATTTGCAAATTATAATCGGACTAGCTGATTCTTCTGAATAGTATTGTTAGGTTGGCCATTTTCTTAAACAGATTTGATTCGGGTTATCCAAGTCTGACTGGATTAGAGAATGGTTGGCACCTTGGTTAAGTTTGAATTGATTGGGTTTCAGCCTGACCGATACTGGTTGGAACCAAAGCTATTG
This sequence comes from Vitis rotundifolia, assembly GCA_030254885.1. Taxonomy (NCBI): domain Eukaryota; kingdom Viridiplantae; phylum Streptophyta; class Magnoliopsida; order Vitales; family Vitaceae; genus Vitis; species Vitis rotundifolia. Next base: position 20,611,526 of record CM058151.1, read on the forward strand.
CCAGCTAGAGTTCAAATGACTGGATCTGTAATCAGTTATTAAAGTATAATCAAGCTGAACTCATAATGCAGTTGGTTATTAATCTGAACCATCTATATCATTACTCATAAATGTGATACAAGCTTATGATTGAATTTGAAAAGGTTTATAATTTTGAAGTGTTTGATAGAGCAAAATTTGGGATGGGGCTGTTGCACATGCCATTCATCTTGTAGATGACATGTCTGTCTTTTATAAGATTGTGGATAAGAAGTATAGGAAGGCATGGGTTTTGGCTTTTCTTTGTCTGTTAACTTAATATGAGGACTTTTGAGGAGGTGTAGTGGTTGGTTCAAAGGCAAGGTTCAAAGTATTGGTTGAGTCTGGTACGTCTCAGCTAAGTCATATCCACCTTGAGCCTTTTTGCGCTGAGTCCAATGCCCGATACCATATTGATCATAGACTCGGCCAAGACCTGGTTAACTTGGTTGAGATTCCAGGTTGACTCGGTTGAATATCCAAATATTCTCCAATTTTACTTGGAAATAATTTTTTTCCTTAAAATCATGACAAAAAAGAAAAAGAAAAAAACCAAAATTGATAAATCTCTGAAAAAATTAGAGATTTTCGAAGAGTTTTAAAACTCATTACCTTACCTATGATGAAGAAAAAGAAGAAAAGAAGGAGAAGAAGTTGAAGAACAACAAAGAGCAACCAAATTGAGAAATCTTTGAAAAAATTTGAGTTTTTTGAAGAGTTTTAAGACCCATTACCTTACCCATCACATTACCCATCACGTTACCTATTGGCGATGTCATTGTGAAGAAGTGGTATGAATTGTGGGAATTTGAATATTATTATTTTATATACTAAGCTATGGTATGAATTGCTTCAATTTGGTTAATGTATTATTTTATATGGTAATCATATTACATGTAAAGTATATTATTTTATATACTAATTTATTGTTAATGATATATTGAAGCCGTTTCATTTATTATTATATTAATATGTTTTATATTTATTAGTTTTTAAAATTTATTTAATTTTAAAATATTTTTATAATTTTGTGAACCTTTTAATCTATTTTATTTGTGTATTGTTCGATACCGAGCCGAGACTTCAAAACCAATGTGGCTCGGAACTCTTCGAGTGAATGTTCGCTATGGGGACTTTGAACCATGTTTAGAGGTTGAAAAAGTTCTTCCTTGAGCCCATCTTGAGTGGTGAATGGTTCCTTTGGGTTTTGGCAACTTCTCTATTTGATTTATGGTTGGGTTGGGTTGCCCAATAGGAAGTGGTCAGCTTTCTTTTTCTTGCCTCTATTTTTTTCTATTTTACATTTGAAACTTATTAAATACTTCTTGTATACTTGGGTTGCATTCCCTTCCTTTCTTAGGTGCTTTCTTGTGATAATAATCTTTATTTGCCTATTAAAAAAATTACTACCTTAACTTCTCTTGACCGATGGGAGTTTTCTTTCATTCTCTAGGCTGAAACTTAGGTGTAAAACTCACCATATTAGGAAGTTTTGCTTTGGTCGGGAGGATTTTAGTATCACACCAAACATATTGGACTTCTTTCCTTCCTGCCATTTTTCTTTCTTCTTCTTTTTCTTTTTTGAGACTTTGGCATTGGTTAAAATTAATTGGAAAATCTCTGACACGAAATATGAGATGAAAAATAATAAGTTCTTTCTATTAGATTGACTATACACACAGTTTATATAGGAGATTACAAGAGAAGAAATAGGAAACAAGAGACATAATAGGAAACTAACTTATTCCTAAATCATAAAATTATCTATTTACAGAAATAGGAAACTAACATAATAGAAAAATAATTCTCCTATTCTATTTATAACTCAATACTCCCCCTCAAGCTGAGGAATAGATGTCATCCATTCCCAGCTTGAATATTAGATCGTGAAACGTTGAACTGTTCAGCCCTTTTGTTAGGATATCAGCTAATTGATATTCTGATGGAACATAGGACATACACACTACTCCTTCCTCCAATTTTTCTTTGATGAAATGCTTATCAATCTCAATATGTTTTGTCTTATCGTGTTGTATAAGGTTATGAGCAATATTGATAGCTGACTTGTTGTCATAATAGAGCTTCATAGGACCATCCCACTTGATTCTCAAATCATCTAGAATAATTTTCAGCCAAAGTAGTTCACACAACCTTTGAACAATGACCCTAAATTCTGATTTTGCAGATGACCTTGCTACCACATTCTACTTTTTACTTCTCCATGTTACCAGATTACCTACAAGAAAAGTACAATACCTTGTAGTTGATCTTCGATCCACTAGGGAACTTGCATAGTTAGCGTCAGTGTATGCTTTTAGAGCAAGAGTATTGTTCTTCTTGAACAAAATTCCTTTCCTGGGGTTGCCTTTCAAGTAATGCTGCATCCTGTAAGCAGCTTGAAGATGAGGTTCTCTTGGATCATGCATGAATTGACTGATCACGCTCACCGAGTAGGCGATGTCTGGCCAAGTGTGAGCAAGGTATATGAGCCTACCAACCAGCCTCTGGTACATTCTTTTATCCACCACTGGTTCTTCTTTAGCTTCTCCCAACTTGTGGTTTGGATCCATTGGGGTAGAGACTGGTTTACACCCAATCTTTCCTGTTTCTGCCAATAAATCAGTCACATACTTTTGTTGAGAGATGAAGATCCCTTGTGTGGAATATGCCACCTCAATACCGAGGAAGTACTTCAGTTTCCCTAGTTCCTTTATCTCAAACTCTGTTGCTAATCTCTGCTTCAATTCATGTTTTTCTCTCTCATTATTTCCAGTCACTATGATGTCGTTAACATAGACTATAAGAGTAGTTACTTCCCCTGCAGCCGAGTGCTGAATGAAGAGAGTGTGGTCACCTTGGCTTTGTTTGTACCCAAACTCTTTCATAACTTTTGCAAATCTCCCAAACCAAGCCTTAGGAGATTGTTTTAGCCCATAAAGGGCCTTTTTCAGCTTGCACACCTTGTTACCTGTGTTTTCCTCAAATCCCAGTGGGATGTTCATGTAAATCTCTTCATCTAAATCACCATGAAAAAATGCATTCTTAACATCATACTGTAGGAGTTGCCAATTGTAGTGGGCAGCCAGTGACAACAGAACTTTTATAGTATTCATTTTTGCAACTGGAGCAAAAGTCTCCTAATAATCAACTCCATAAGTTTGAGTGTACCCTTTGGCTACCAATCTTGCTTTATGTCTCTCAAGAGATCCATCAACCTTATATTTTAGTGTGAAAATCCACTTGCAATCAACAATGTTTTTCCCTTTCGGTCTTTCAACAATTTCCCATGTTTTATTCTTTTCTAATGCACTCATCTTCTCTCTCATAGCATCTTTCCATTCCCTTTTTGTCAATGCCTCAGAAACAGTGTTAGGGATGATAGCGGTGTTTAGACTCATAATAAAATTCTTGTGGGCTGGTGATAGGTGCTTAAAAGACAAATAGTGTGATAGTGGATAGAGTGGTCGGTTAGTGCATTCTCTGGTGCCTTTTCTGACAGCAATGGGAAGGTCTAGGTCTAGATTGTTTGTTGAGTCAGTGGAAGTTTCACCAGGTTGTGTATGTAAAGGTGGGTCTGATCTTACTGTGATTTCATTCCCCAGGTCTGAGTTGGATTCTTGGACCTGCTTTTGTTCTGGAATGGCCTTTTCCCTTGAATACACCTTAGGAACTTGTGGAAAATTGCGAGTGACACTGGCCGGAACAAGGGATGACACGGGTTCAGTGGTGAAATTGGGTGACTCAGGTGTGATTGATTCAGATGACTCAAGTTTGGATGACTTAGGTTCTTTATCACCATGGGTTGAGACATAAGGAAGGTCAAGAGGTTCAAAGGATTCATTAGGACTATCTTCCATCATTGAAATCTCCCCTTGAAGAGAGGACTTGGGGAAAAAAAGTTTATTTTTTGTGAAGGTGACATCTGCAGAGATGTAAAATTTTCTGGTTGAGGGATTGTAACACTTGTATCCTTTTTGAGTGGATGAGTAACCAAGGAAGACACATTTTATGGCTCGAGGGTTTAGCTTGTCTCTATGTTGGCTGTGAACATGAGCAAATGCAGTGCAACCAAATACCCTAGGAGTGAGCCCATTTGAGGTTCTAAAGTGTGGATAGAAACTCTTAAGTATCTCTACGGGGCTTTTGTTGTCTAACACTCGTGAGGGAATTCTATTTATCATCTATGTGGCAGTAAGAACAACTTCCCCCCAATAGGACTTAGGAACATTCCCTTGAAAGAGTAAGGCTCGAGCTGTGTTGAGTAAATGCCTATTTTTCCTCTCGGCTACCCCATTTTGTTGGGGTGTGTTAACACATGATGAGTCATGGAGAATGCCCTATGATTGAAAATAGGGTGACAAAGTCTGGTTGAAATAATCTCTAGTATGGTTTGTCCTAAAGCTTTTTATTTAAACCCCAAATTGGTTTTGAACCATTAAGTGGAAATTAGGTATAACAATGCTAACATCAGATTTTTGTTTAAGAAGAAAGATCCATGTAACTCGAGTGCAGTCATCAATTAAGGATACAAACCAACGAACCCTAAAAACATTAGGTATAGTCGAAGGACCCCATATGTCACTATGAATCAAATGAAAAGGATGAGAACTTCTTTTATTGCTAATAGGAAAAGATACACGAGTATGTTTTGCCAATTCACAAGTTTCGCAATAAAACTCAGAAATATTTAATCCTTGGAACAAATGAGGAAACATAACCTTTAAAATCCTAAAAGATGGATGACTTAGACGTAGGTGATACAACCAAATGGTATCTTTATTTGAGGAACTGAGAAAAGACAACGACAAATTATTACTAGTTTTCTGAGATGATTCAAGGTGGTAAAGACTGCTCATTTCCTTAGCAAGTCCAATCCTCCTCCCCGAGCCTTGTTCTTGAAGAACACAATAAGAAGGGAAAAAAATAGCATAACATTTAAGATCATGGGTAAGCTTTTGAATGGAAACAAGGTTGGCCGACAATTTTGGTACATGGAGGACATTTTTAAGAATAAGGGTAGGTGTGATGTATATGTCTCCGAAACCTGCAACGGTAGCTAAAGAGCCATTGGCCACTGCAATTTTCTTGTTACTTGGGCTTGGGGTATAGGTATGGAAAAGTTGGGATTTGGAGGTCATATGATCTGTGGCACCAGAGTCTATTATCCAAGAGTTATCATAAACCTTGTGTGAGACATTTATGCAAAAAGAGAGTGAAGGTGTACCTGAATTTTCTGACATCATCCATGAAAAAAACCTGATCTCTTGAAATTAAGGCAGATTGCGAAACAAAAAAACCAACAGCAATGAAGGCTGGTAAAAGAACACGTAAATAAAAAAAAAATCCAGCTATGAAGGCCAGAAAAATGGTGATGAAGGCCAGAATGATGTCTAGGTCTTGAAAACCTACAGCTCTGATATCATGACACGAAATATGGGATGAAAAATAATAAGTTCTTTCTATTAGATTGACTACATACATAGTTTATATAGGAGATTATAAGAGAAGAAATAGGAAACAAGAGACATAATAGGAAACTAACTTATTCCTAAATCATAAAACTATCTATTTACAGAAATAGGAAACTAATAAAACTATCTATTTACAGAAATAGGAAACTAACATAATAGGAAAATAATTCTCCTATTCTATTTACAACTCAATAATCTCTGATAAGGCAACTTCTTGTTATCATGATTAATGTATTGATGCATTATAAATTTCCCTTGGCTTGGTGTCTCTTCCTAATCAAGAGGTCATGGATTGTGATAGTGCACTTCATGGGAAATTATAGAAATTTGATAATGATTAGAGTTTTATTCTAATAGGAGCAATATGGTGGCGATTTAAGAGATAAATAGTATCAGGTGAGATATAAAATATATGCACCTTGGGTTAGCTTTAAAGTCACCTCCTAATTTGACAAAGCTATGGTCTTAAGGAGTCATGGTCAGGTGTTATATTGGAGGCTAGGGCTTGGGGAAGGTTGGGCATATTATGTTGCTTCCCTGCTTTGGATTTTGTATCATGCAAACACAGAGGTATCCTAATAAAATATGGCATTCTGGCTTTACTTTAGTGTCTTATTGCCTTTTGCTGTTCTCAAGGGTACATATTGGAGGATTTGGTCCCTGAAGAGCTCTTCTTAGAGGGATCTCATTCTCAGGCTTGCAAGTGGATTGTGGAGGAAATTTCTTGCTCTTCGTTTTGACCGGTTGGAAGTATCTGATTCTTTTATCTTTGTAGTTTTAGAGAGTACTTGTTTAGTTTTATATATAGATCTATATATGAGCATAATCATGGTAAATTAGTAGGCATGTTATATGCTCTCACAAAGGCTTTGCATTGCTTAATGTATGTGGATTATTTTAATGCATGTTTTATTATATGTGATGGTTTTACCATTGTGTTCTGTCAACATTTAAACAAAATTAGTTTTGAAAGTTGATTTTATTTCTTAATAAACTTGGAATGTTTGTTGGTGCTAGATGGTTTGGCTAAGGCAGGAAGTTTATTAGTTGATAAGGTGGTAACAAGATTGCACAATCATTGCTTGAAGTCATCACTTTACATGTCATAAGTTATCCTTTATCATAGCTGCTCTATTGAGTGTCCTGGTACTTAGGTTTCAAATGATGAAACAAGAGTGAGTTTAAACTTGGGAGTATTGAGGCTTTAATTGAAGCAGGACTAAGACAAGAGGAGAAAAGGTCGCCTTTGTTGGTTTTGACACATGCAATGACCAATGATTACACTACTAAGGATTAAGAAGTGACTTAACACCGGATGGGCAAAATCCAGATTGGACATGACTCTCCTCTGGCACATCCTGACATGTATTGGACATCTTCTAGAGACTGCCCAAAATTTTCAAATTTATTTTTGACCTTATACAGATGGTTGATAGTGTTCAAAGTGCAGGCCATACATCACTACATAAAAAGGAATGTTAAAAGATGTAAAGAGGCAGATAGTAATATAAGATGTGTGGTAGTAGTGTAGTGTGTGTCCTGTACTTGTCGAGCTGTTTATTTTGAGTTATGCCATTCTTGATGAATAAATTAAGGTAAATTAGGTTCTATCAGAAAAATGAATCAAATATATGTTTCCTGTCTTACTTGTCAAATATATATATATATATATTTCCTGTCTAGTGCTTGATGTTAAGTATTTTCCTCTCTGATGCTACTAACCCTTGAAAGCAATGCCTGATTTTAGTTTCTCCACATATGAATGAAAGGTTGGAGGTTGCCTTCTGCAGTTTTTTTTCCCCTTTTTAACGCCATTTTTTCTGGTCTCTTTCTGTTTTGTCTCTTTAGTTACTCCGATAACTGTTGTAACACTGGGAGTTTGTTCAGGCTGATTTTCAGGAGTTCAAGTACAGCAATGGAGTGGGCCCAGGGAAACAAATACTTCCATCTGCTTTCCAGAGGAGTTGAACGAGATGGTTGGAGATTTGTACTTCTTGCTCGTTTCTCACCCATTCCCTCCTATGTCATAAACTATGCACTTGCTGCTACAAAAGTTGGGTTTATTCTAGATTTCCTGCTCCCTTCAGTTATTGGCTGCCTGCCAATGATCTTACAGAACACATCCATCGGCAGCCTGGCTGGTGCTGCGGTTGCTACAGCATCTGGGTCTCAGAAATCTCAGGTTTGGTCATATGTTTTCCCCCTTCTTGGGATTGTATCAAGCATACTCATCTCTTTGAGAATCAAAAAGTACTCTACTGATATATCAGTGATTCAATCCTCTTCCAGTCAGGATATTCATGACTGTAATAACACTGTTGAGTCCTCTCAAACCTTGTCTAGGAAAGGGAGCAAGAACATGGAGAAAAGTCACTGACACTCTGATGTCATTGTGAAATTCATCTTATCTCATTTTGTCACAGGGTGCACAAACACACAGAGAGCATAGATGCCTTCTTTCTCGAGTTCCTAGTTGATATAAGTTACACCAATCAGACATTATTTCTATGGGTTTACACTTTTGTGCCTCTGTTTAGTGGATTATTAAAATCAATCACTTGGACGCTATTAACATCCTTTTTGTGTACTTCTGTGTATGTCTATTTGATTAAAAGATTATGTACTTTTGCCACATTCCCACGAGGGAATTAGGGAGAAATCTTGCATGAATATTTTAATTTATTTCATTTGTTTAATCTTTGTTGAAATGAGAATAGCTGTCAGGCAGTTGGGATTTGCTTTAATATTCCAAGGCAAGTTTAGGCATCCAACCATGAGCTGATGGTGTCATGGTGACGAAAATCAAATGGGGGGAGTATGGGAATGGGACAAGCAACAATGGGAGGTGTCAACAAGATATGGTTTTCAGCAGTCGGAATCTTCTAACATGTGCGCTGACGGTAGGAGGGAGCCCAACTCCACTATCTCCACTATCTATGATGATAAAAGGAGTATGAACTGTGAACTAGTAAATAATGGATGTTGGAAATATGCTTATTACACAGTCTGGCAGATAATTTTGGCGGATTTGTGGTATAACACTATCATTATTAGAATGACTTTATGTATCGGGAATTAATGGTGTCGAACTCATCTTCCACTCACAAAATTGAGGTCTTCTTTGGCCTACTCCCCCACTGACAGGCTCTCTCATGGAGGCTGCATTCAATGTGTTCCCACAATGTTGTGTTGTGCGGCATTCACACTGTCAATCAATCCCCACCTACAGAAGTTTACTATTTCAAAATCTGGTATTGGTTCTGCGATTCGGCCCCACTGTTTGGGAAACTTTGAAAAACCGGTGGGCGTAATTGAATGGAAGGTGGTGGCCACCTACCCATTTCCAGATGGGTGTTGACAGTTCGAAGATATTGAGACTTTTCCATTAATGGGGAGAGTCAAGTGTGGCGGAAAGGGCTCTTTCTAAGTTGGGGTTTGGCAGCTGTCAGACGTGTAAGAGACTAAAGAAATTTTCAACTTTTTACACCCCTTGGGTCGTGTACACAACCAGCTTCTAAGAAGAACAATGAACCCAGATGCCAACTCTGCAAGAGTTGAATATTGGTTGAGAAAAATCTGAAGAAAATTTTCAATGTGATTGCCTGGAACTAGCTATAATTTAAATGGTCCTAACCGTTTGGATCGCCGACGTCTATTTGAATGCTTCAAAATCCATTCTTCTGCACCCAAGAGGTGCCAATGTTGAAGTTGCAAGTGTAAAAAATTCAAATATAAAGCATGCAAATGTTTACAAAATCACGCCTATTTGAATTAGTAAAATAACACATTTTTTTTTTCTTTGCTTTTCTTGTCAAAATGAGCCATTATTCTGAATCTTTCTATAAACATAATATTACTATCAATATTTCTCAACAAAAAAATACTATATATATACATTGAATTTCTGTTTCCAAAGGAAACCAACAATTGATTCTTGGCCATAATAACAACACGTACAGCATGCGACATACAACGGTGTCACTCTCTTCATTTGAAGGGTGGCATCCGAGTTGGAACGCACTGGTTCACAGAGGGAAAAAGGAGAAACCCAAAAAATAGAGAAAACAAAAAAAAAAAGGGAAAAAAAGTTAAACTGATATCTTTACTATTTCAAATGGGGGCAATGGTGAGTGGTGATCATGTTACGCCACCAACCATCACCTCGTTGGTGGGCCTCTTCTCACTTTCACTAAATGGGAATTGTCTAAAAATTCTCTTTGTGAAAATCGAACTTGGTGGTGGTTTTGTGGGAGAAGTCCAAAGCTAGTTGCTGTAGATCCTTAGTGAGTGCCGGTGCCCCGCAGTAGAAAACGCCTGCGCCAAAAGTAGAGTCATCAATTATTTAGTTATTGATTCGCATATAGCTTCCATTTTCACATGGAAGAACTTTTTGAGTCTGTCACTTTAAGCTAGAGAGGGAAGGGATTATTGTAGGTAAAGTAACTCACCAACTCGACTATCAGGATGCTGGATAGCGATCTTCTTGAAGACTTGTCGCCAGTTGGGTTTGGCAAAGTGGGATTTTACACGAGTCCCTGACACCACGTCCACGCCGTTCTTGGCGTGATGGAGGGACTGAAGCATGGTTATGAGAGCAGACCTGGCGTCTCCTTCTTCAAACACGCTTGTGCAGTAGTTGTGCAGCTCTATAACACCCTTCTCATCCATCTCCGCAACCTCGTTCATTATCCCTTTGAACCACTCGAATGAACCTTGTTCCCTGGTTACCCAATAATAGTATGCTCTCTTGGTCTTGAAAGTTTTCTTGTTTTTCTTCTTCCTGTTGCCATTGTCATGATCCGGGGTAGTCTCAACTGTTATTTGTATGTCCTCCGTTTCTTGGTCCTTGGCCTTCATGTTGCTGATGATGTCCTTGACTATGCTGATCATGGGGGTGGCACCTATTCCCAGCCCAACCAGCAACACCACGTCGTATTTCTTGTAGTCTTGTGCTGGTGCTCCATATGGACCGTCTATCAAGATCTTCGGAAAGCTGTTTATCAATTTTAATCTAAATTAGACCATTATCCAATGCATAAGATCAAATTTGAAAAATGCATGGTTCTTTCAACAATGCAACATAAAAGTTTTCCTCTCATTATCAAGCGAGGCTAGGCATCTTACTTAGGACCGTCTCCTTCTTGCAAGCAATCGGCTCTGAGCAGCCCACTTTTCCCACCAGTTGGAGGCAGGCAAACCTATACAAACAAATTAAATTACAATAGTTAGTAAAGAGAAGGAAAGGTAATCTGAGCTATAAGTTGGCTAGTTGACACTTAGGAAAAATAATCAGACCTCAGAGAAAACAGTTTTCAATTGTCGTGTCCAGTCGCCAAGAGTTCGAATGTGAACACTTAGATAGTCATCTCCCGGTGCTGAAGTTATAGAAAATGGGTGCCTGTTCATACATACCAAACAATTATTTCTTTGTTTAGTGTGTTATGTAAATGTTTATATGGCTTCATCAACTAGTGCTTTATGCCTTGGTAAATTTGAAGATATATACTTACCATTCGAAGGGAGAAACCGCTGAGCAGTTGACAAACATGTACTGTCCACTTCTGTATTTGAAGCCCTGGGGCTTTGTCATGTGCAATGTCAACACATTTCCTGGATAAACAGCAACCTTACCAATACCCACAGTGTAGATATATCAGAATTCAACTATACTTGACAATGAAAAAACAGTCTATCATCTACTTTGTGTGGATGCTTATCAAACAAATAGTGTCAAGGAAAATAAAAGGGCAAACATAAAATAAAAAAAAGGTTTTGATCAAACTACCTTTAGAATCTTAACAGGCTTGATGGTTGATCTAAAAGCTCTAATCAACCTTTCACATGCATAGAGGGCCACTGGAACTGCAATATACATCCATGTCTGCATCAAGAGATTGAAATGAGTGTTAAAATATATTAATTCAAAAAAAAAAAAAAATGACATGAAAGAAGAAACTGCGAGTGCTAATAAATTGGGTCACAGAAAAAAGGTGCTTACCGTTTTGTTATACCATTCCTTGGTAAGATAAAGGTAAATGCCATGGACGATCAGGAGAACGTAGACGATGACAAAAAGATGGTGTGAATACCAGAAAGCATTGAACCCGGAGAGTTTTTTAAGGGTTACTGGGAGATTCAGCTTATTCCGCCTAAACCAAGGGGTGGCTAGTGTGAAAGCTATGGCCATCAAGACCACCATTATAATACCAGTCACCCCTTCCACTCCTTTCAAAAACCACCAGATGTTGGAAGGCTGCTCCTCGCCAAAGTAGGGTTCCATGGGCTCGTACGCCTCTTCTGTCGCGTGAATAAGTCTTGGGAAATCACATGTTAGATGAGCACCAGCGTGTAGTGCAACCCCTACAGCAATCGCTACTGCTATGACCTGATAATCATGTAACATGAAGGTAAACCATCTAAAAGAAAGAACTAAACCAAAAATTTAATCATTTAATCGCAGAGAATTGTTGGCACCTTGTGGAAGTTTAGATTGTCGTCAAAGGGAACAGCAATGCCTAATTTGGTCTTGTTTCTCAGCCAGGTGATAGTGTTCCGGCAGACTGGAAGTAAAATTAGTGCCATGTTGAACTTAAGGGTCTCCGCTGCTCCTTTTGCAGTGCAGACACAATATCCCATCACCTCATAAGCAGCCTTATGGCGATACTGAACAAACTTGTATGTGAAGAGGCCTGCCACGATTCCAAGCCACAACATCATAACCCAGAGCCGCTGCCAGTTATCCATGATGAAGTACTTGGTCTTCTGGTACCATCTCCTTAATGGGTTGTTCTCTTGCGTGGGCTTGAGCTTCTGGCTTAACAGCTGACTCAGAATCCGACTATCTCCTACTCTAACAGATTGATTTGGTGCTTGCAACAGCAGAGTTTCCAGGTTCTGAACCTGTTTAATTACCAAATAAAGAGTCAATGCCAGGAGGAGGAAGATGAATAAGATAATAAAATACAAAAAATTTAATGTCACACACCATGATGTATCCGACATTATCTGGGTCTAGTTCTTCCATGATCAATGCTGCATACTCATTTGCTTGTTTCTGAATATTGGAGAGCTTGTTGGCAGAAGCACTGAGACTGATAATCTATAACATAAACAAATTACATGTTTAGACCTCAAATTACATATTCTTTTTTGCACATGGATGGTGTGGTAGTTAGAGTTAGTTGTTGAATATTTGGCCGCCCAAATAAATGCGGCAGATTATATTGAAAGGCCATTCACAAGGGAGAAAGTATTGATCTTTTCAACTTAATTTAAAAACAACTTGTGTAATATAATATAATATACCTCTCCTACTTCTTCCTCTGTGATTCTACCGTCAGCGTTTTTATCCACCCTGCATTATCACCAACAGTATAATCCTTATCAGAAACCGGAAAATTTCTCAATGAAGATGGAGAGATTGAAATGCTTACATGTCAAAGAAAGTCTGGAGGCGGGAGTCGAAACCCTGATCGGAGATCTGCTCCCAGAAGGCCTTGAGCTGCGCCTTATCAATGGAATCTCCCGTTATATTATGCCTCCGGGCAAGTGCATGGAACAGCTCACCGGCGAATTCCTTGGAGTCCTTCATCCCTGTATGTACAATAATAATTCGAGTAATAATTAGTCAAATAAACTGCCAGCACAACAAAAACCAAAAACAAAAATGTTTCGGTTAGTTCAACTACCAATGCATTCGCAGAACAAGGAGAAGTGAAGATGGCCGTTGGTGGAAGCAGTGAGTTCATCGAATCGCTTCTCAACGGCGGGCCACCCAGCGGCACCACCGCCGGCCTTGGTGGTGATGAACTTGAGTCCCTTCAAGGCATGAGTCGCAGCCGACTTTGTCCTATCAAAATGTCTAGCAGACGGCCGCCTTGAAAGGGAAGCGAAGCGTTTGAGCTCCTGAGAGACCTGTTTGATTCTAGAGGAGGTGCTGCGGAAGACGGAGGAACCTAAGGAGGACTTCTTCTCGAGGGTCTTCTTGGCCAGCAGGGCCAGCTCCGGATCCTCGCCCTTTGCCCCACCAGCAGCCTGGACGCTGTGAACAGCAATGGAGTCATCAAGAATGTCGAGAGTGATCTCCACGTAGGCATCATCATCATCACGGCGAGTAACGCTGCCGGTCTTCAACTGGGAGGAGGTCTCTGGAGGAATATTGAATCTGGCACTCTTTCTTGCGGATCTCTTCTTGTTGGGAGGTCCGGCCAGAGGGCCACTGTAGGAGGCTTTGTCACTTTGGACGCTCTCAGTGTCGGAGTTATCATCGATTCTCATCATCGCGAGATCTTTGGTGGGTGGAATGAGAGATGATTAATAAACGCGTTAGTGGCTCCAATATATTTATACTGACAAGCCTTGGATTGATTAGATTTGGATTTGACACGATAGGGATTATTATAACAAGAGAAAAAGTGGAAGATGTTGTAGAAGGTCAGAGATTCCAAGACCGAACGATGATTTAAAAAAAAGAAGAAAAGAAAAGGCCAGGCAGCACAAAACCGTGTCTCCACACATCGAGGGCCTCTCCTATTTATATAAGGTGAAGTCATTGCCCATTAGAAAACCTGTTTGAACCGGGGATGCCGGTCAAATGCTCTTCTATCCATCCCCCTTCTAGCACCGTTCCTTTCTCTCTCTTTATTGCTGTCATCTTTGCCACTAGCAATCTCTTTTCACATGAAGGGGACTTGGTCATAGTCTTATTCTTTAGTAGGTAGAAGTTTTCTCCCCATCCACATTTCTCAAAATGCTTTAATCATCCAAAAGATTGCCATGCCATCAAGTTCACATCAGCAAATCAATCTCATACTTTTGGTGACCAGAAAAACTTGTTTAATCGATTACCCCGGATGCTAATTTGATTGAAAGACACAGTGATATGCGATCTATATCTCCAAAGAATATTTGTTTTTCTATAACGAAAATCATGTTTCGCAGTTTTAAGTATTTAACTACTATATCAAACACTATTAATTCAGTTCTGAAATTTTTTCATGAATTCAAATCCAACGGAATAGTCTAACGCCTTCTTCATCATAACTTCTCTTCTAGATGGGTATATTAGAAACATTAAAAGGTAAAGTTTCTTCTGCCGAAACTTCCCAGTGTAACCACCATATCACGCCTACCCCCAATAATAGCAAAGTCTTAATTTGTGTGCTTCCTCATTTAACATCAACGCCTAGTATTCATTTCTTTTTTCTTTTAGGAATGGAGTATTCTAAGCATCGCATACAATGAATGAATAGTCTCTCAGTCCGAGGAAGCTCAGAATCCACCTCCCCCGGTTCATCTCTGTTAGAATGTTGACTTTTCCAAAAGAATTACAAGAATTGAAAGAGTTTGACTCCTGAATTTGAATGCTAAATTAAGATTAATTACGATTAGATCATTCTGAAATAAACATCATCATCTAAGGTGTCACTGTCTTTCAGAACAATTTTGTGATAATAAAGCTTTGGCGCAACCTTAATAACAAAGCCGAGACAAAAAAAAAACACTTAAGGTGTGAAAAGGAAACTAAGGGAAACGTGAAGAATAAAATACAAACATGTGGGCATGCCGAGTCCTAATGGTAATATAACGGGATGGTTAACATCACAATCAGGCCGTGTTCAATCTTCATGCAAATACGTTTAGAAACGTCAAATTCAGCCATTCGAATGTGTTTTGGACGACAAGAAAATTGTTATAAATTTCTATGGAGAGTTCCTCATGAGGAACCCATTTTGAGAAAAATTGAGGTGATTTTGCCTGGTCCTCGGAGTGGGGACTGGCCTACTACGCTGGCCTTGTACGTCTTGGTCAATATAATTAAGACAATTACTTCAGCTTCATGGTTTGAATGTTTTAGAGTCTTTATATAATTAATTAATGTGGAGGTTTATACAATTTTAAACTCCAATTTATATATGGGAAGATATAAAATAAAGATATGGGCATGTTACATGTTACTAATTGCTAGTTTCTTGGTGAGTAGGCAAGGAGGAGAAGATCGATATTGACTTGATCCACGTAGGCGGTGCCCCATGACTCTTTCAATGTACGCGTCTTCACCGGCGTC
This sequence comes from Vitis rotundifolia, assembly GCA_030254885.1. Classification (NCBI taxonomy): domain Eukaryota; kingdom Viridiplantae; phylum Streptophyta; class Magnoliopsida; order Vitales; family Vitaceae; genus Vitis; species Vitis rotundifolia. The sequence goes on from CM058151.1 coordinate 20,627,081, forward strand.
TCTTGTTTCAGTCCCCTTAAATTTCACTCCTTTTTTCAGCTCACGACCTTCTTTCCAAGTTCTGAGTTTCTAACACAATACTAAAATCTCACCATGACAAAGTCATAATAATAAATACTGCAAGACTTTTGAATCTATGTCTCAATTTTACAACACAAAACCCTTGTTGATTCCCAATTGCACCATAAGTCGGGCCAGCCTTGGTAATATGTTTATTTTTTCCTCCTTTTTCTTGGGTAAGACTTGATCTGACAAGCATTGGGTTGAAACAACTACTGTCTTGGTAACCAACGTGTTCTGTAATTCACATTCTATGGAATTCTTTCTCCATTAATTATTTTCTAGTCTTGGCTATGAGCTCTACGTTTAGATCCCTACGGCAACTCTCTTATAATTTTGGGACAAGGGCTGTATACTATTGGAGTTGCAGAAATTCAAGTGGTTTGTTAGAAGGTTAACAAAGAGCCAGCCAAGATCATGATGGGTAGACTTGGATCTGTGGGGTGAGGAAGGGGAGGCATAGCAACTCAAACCATTTGTTGGGCTTAAAACATTGGGTCCAGCCCCTCTGGTGTGAGGTTCCTGTCAAAAACATTAAGCCCCCCACAAAGCAAACTTTTCGTCCGAAAGGCTAAGGCTAAGGCTAAGCCCAGGCCTAAGACCAAGCCCAAGTTGTTGGCCTAAGTGCAAAGAAAGGGCCAGTTGGTCCAACCAAGACTTTCTTTCATGACCCAAGGCTTATTACTCTATTATTGAAGTAGGGTGCCATAACATCTTTAGGGGAAAGTTTTGTTAAAAAAAACCGCCACAAATAAGTGAAAATTAGAAATGGAAGAATCTGACGGCACCAGCCAACTTGCTATAAAGTAGGTTGTTAGGGGCTTGAATCTAAATCAAATCGGTTTGCTAGTTTGATATACATTGTTTGACCAACTAAGCCTAGATTTTACATCAATTGGTAGGGTTGCAAATTTGGGCTGTCCAACCTGCCCAATTCATTCGCAAACTGAAGTTCAAATCAGCATTATATCATGTTATATAAGATAAAAGAAAACTAAGAAATATAAATAAATAAATTTATAAATGAATCTCATTATGTTATATCATGTCATGTTTTTCAGAGTTTAATCTCAACAGTGATAGTTTAAAGAACTAAGGAACCATTAGAAGAGAAAATATATAAAGAGGAAGTATTACATGTTTTTTGAAATTGTTGGGATAAGACCTTTAAAAGTATGACATGATGTAATAATAAATAAAATTTATATAAATATTTATATTATGACTCAAAATTTTCTTTTTTTGTCCCATTTTCTGCATCATATATGTTGAGTATTCAAGTTTGACATTTCTTATATTGTATATGACTTGGGTGCATTGGAAGTTGCATGGAAGATCCAAGTCTAGCAATAGATTAATGAAACGGTTTCTTGATGAGTATGTATGGAGGTGATGCCAATCGACCATACACGTCTTCATGACTAGCGTGTAATTTTTGGTTTAAAAAATTTCATTTATTTTTTCAATTGATAACAACCTTATTTCTGACAAACTACTAAAGTTATACCATGACAAAGTCACAATGATAAATACTATAGACTTTTGAACCTACATCTCAATTTTACCATGCAAAACCCTTGTTAATTCCCAATTGCACCGTGCATGCATCGTGGTCAATTTTGGTAATTTTTTATTTATTTATTTTTTCTCATTTTTCTTAGGTTAGCCTTAATCCATCAAGCATTGGGTTGAAACATCAACTAGGCTTGTAATTCACATATTCTATCTAATGAAATTAGAGTTTATGGGTTGTCATTATATTAAAGCAATAATTAACAAATATATTTAGTGCTTTGAGACATTTAATTTTTAACCTTTTATTCTATATTATGCTCTATATGGTTTAAACATAAAATAATCATTTTATTGAATAATCTATGAGAACCCATGGTAACCATGGGAATTCAAGTTGTCTAGCTATGAGCTTGATATAGGTTGGTAATTCTCAACCAAACCTCAAGCTAGGTTTAGTGTGAGTTAGATATATTGATACAAAGATTTGGCCTAAGGTAGCCTTTTAACTCACCCAAGTTGTCCTCCTATCAATTGATAACTTAAAATTATTGAGAACTCTAGATTACTCTGTTCTTAGGCCTTTGATCATTAGGATGCAAATTATTTATCTATAGGCTTCTCTAGATCTAATGTAGTAGAAATAAAATAGTCTAAAAAACCCTTAAAAAGCCTAGATCTAGAGGTTTAGGAATTATACATGTAATATGAATGCTTCTAGATCAATTCTAATCCATAGAAGATGTCAAAGATGCCATAAAACTTGTCCACCCAACAATCTTCCGTCTAATTTCTTCCTTTCATGGACCTTGGCAAAAGAGAAATGTGGTCTTCTCTTTTTCTATAAAGGGTGGTGACCGCAAATCTTTGTTGTAAATAACATACTAAAGCCTTAAATACGTGATAACTTTAAAAAAAAATAAAATAAAAAATAGAGTTACCATGGCTTTATAATATTCTAAGTTGTCGTCCTTTGAGATTTGATTTAATGTGTCTATTTGTGTTTAGATTAAAAAGATTAATTATTTGTTAAAGATAATGAAATCTTGATTTAAATAAATAGGGATAAAATATGAATAAAGATTTTCTAAGATACTAAATCAAATAAAGGAAAAATGTTATGAAGAGTTTCACAATTTAGTGTCAATTTACAACCAAATTATATCTTTAGACCAATATTACAGCCAAAACTTAAATTTTTCATTTTTTAAAATAGATTCCTAAAATAATCAAATAAATGAAATTGATTAAGAGTTCAAGATTTGATTTTTTAACCCTTTCTACTCCTTGTAGTTTTTTTTTTCTTTTTTTTTTTTAACCCTTTTATATTGTGTGCAACAAGTTTGAACATGACCAAAGTAGGTGTTATAAAAAATTGTTCAATAAATTTTAATCTCATGTAAATAAAATAGTGAATGAGGCCAACTTCTTTAAAAACCAAATCTTGAGCTCCACTTTTAGACCCTTGGGTCGACAAGATAGTTAGCCAAGTATGAGAATTTAAAACTCTGTTATAATTTTGAGATAACCATTGTATATATTGGAGTTACAAAACATGAAGTGGTTTGTGAGAAGGTGATGATGAACCAGCTAATGGGTAGACTTGGATCGGTAGAATATGGAAGGAGGGGAGGGCAAACAACACAAACCATTTGGTGGGTTTAAAACGCTGGGTTCAAGTTTTTTTAAAGTGTTGGGTTCCTCTGAAAAACATTAAGATCTACAGTGAAATCTGTATACAATCTATTTTGTCTTCCCACAAATAATTTGTCATAGTGATCCCTGGGATTTGATCGTCAGCATGCATTCACCAATCGATTGCATGCATTAGGCTCGTTGGTGATCATTGGTGCTCCTACCCTTATTGAATGATTGTATCAATTAATTAATTCTAGGGGACTTTTCCCCTCTTTTGCATGATTGGATGAGATTTAGTGTGTGCATGAAATGTTTACAGCTTTTAGTGATGTCCCATTCATGGATTTAGGGTATGCATGCTTTATTTTACCATTTCATCATGATTTTTAGGTCAATCATATGGTTAATCACAGTGATACACTCTTTCATGCATTGATCATGCAGTACAAATCATTAGGATTTTATGCTTATTGCATTACTTTGATTGATTACGTGGTAATTTTGATAATTTATCCTTCTTGATGCATTGATCATGCAAGCAATATTATTGTGATTTTATGTACATTACATCTTCATGGTTGGTTTAGGGTTGATCATGTGGACGATCATGGTTTTAGTTCTTAGATCAGTTTTTACCTAGGTTGATATGGTCGATCGACTTTTCTCATAGTAGTGATTGTTGGTGTAGAGGAGGAGGAATTGTAAAGAGAAAAATAAAATCGTGTAGAGGATTTTGTAGTTGAAAGGGTTGTAAACTTATTTTTGCTAAATTCACTCTTTTGCTAATATCACCTAAGTTCTCTACACTAAATCCTAAAATATTCCTTCCATTTTGCTATTCCCACATTTTGTTATAGTCACTTTCAAATCTCCACACAGGTAGAGGCCTAGAAAATTCTATCAATGCGAAGGACACATTGTGGTGATTTTTTTGAAGATTAATTGTAAGAATTATAAGAAGACAAACTTGGTGGATAAGCTAAAAAAAATAGGGTTGGAATGATCTCCCCGACCCATCACTCATATGGTGGGGCTCTTCTTACTTTCACTAACCAGATACATGATATAATATTGGGTGCTATCTTCTCTCATCGTAAGTAGGCATTGTCTAAAAATTCTCTTTATGAAAATCGAACTTGGTGGTGGTTTTGTGGGAGAAGTACAAAGCCAGTTGCTGTAGCTCCTTGGTGAGTCCCGGTGCCCCACAGTAGAACACTCCTGCGCCAAAAGTGCACTCTTCAATTTAGTTATTGATCCATAGCTTCTATTAATTTTCACTCAGAAAAAACCTTTTGAGTCTGTCATATAAAGCTAGATAGCAAGGGTATATTGGTAGTTTGTAGGTAAGGTAACTCACCAACTCGACAATCAGGATGCTGGAGAGCGATCTTCTTCAAGACTTGTCGCCAGTTGGGTCTGGCAAAATGAGATTTTACACGAGTTCCTGACACCACGTCCACGCCATTCTTGGCATGATAGAGTGTCTGAAGCATGGTTATGAGGGCAGACCTGGCATCTCCTTCTTCAAACACGCTTGTGCAGTAGTTGTGCAGCTCTATAACACCCTTCTCATCCATCTCCGCCACCTCATTCATTATCCCTTTAAACCACTCGAATGAACCTTGTTCCCTGGTTACCCAATAATAGTAGGCTCTCTTGGTCTTGAAAGTTCTCTTGTTCTTCTTCCTGTCGCCATTATCATGATCTGGGATAGTCTCAACTCTTATTTGTATGTCCTCCTTGTCTTCTTCCTTGGCCTTCATATTGTTGATGATGTCCTTGACTATGCTGATCATGGGAGTGGCACCTATCCCCAGCCCAACCAGCAACACCACCTCGTATTTCTTGTAGTCTTGTGCTGGTGCTCCATATGGACCGTCTATCAAGATCTTCGGAAAGCTGTTTCTCAATTTTAATCCAAGTTACATAATTATCCAATGCATGTGATCAAATTTGAAAAATGCATGGTTCATTCAACATCCAGCATAAAAGTTTTCCTCTCGTTAACAAGCGAGTCTAGGCATCTTACTTAGGATCGTTCAGTTCGAGCGAGCAATCAGCTCTGAGCAGTCCACTTTTGCCACCAGTTGGAGGCTGACAGACCTATGCAATCAAATAGCCATAATTAGTTAAGAGAAGGAAAGGAAATCCGACTTGTAAGTTGGCTAGTTGACACTTCGAGAAGATAATCAGACCTCGCAGAAAACAGTTTTAAGTTGTCGTGTCCAGTCGCCAAGAGTTCTAATATGAACACTTAGATAGTCATCTCCCGGTGCTGAAGTTATAGAAAAAGGGTGCCTGTTCATACCAAACAATTAGTTTTTTTTGTTTAGTGTGTATAAATATATGGCTTCCTCACGTAGTAGTGCCTTATTTGAATATGCTTACCATTCGAAGGGGGAAACCGATGAGCAGTTAACAAGCATGTACTGTCCACTTCTGTATTTGAAGCCCTGGGGCTTTGTCATGTGCAATGTCAACACATTTCCCGGATAAACAGCAACCTTGCCAATACCCAGAGTGTAGATTTATCAGAATTCAAATATACTTGACAATGAAAAACAGTCTACAATCTACTTTGTGTGGATGCTTATCAAATGAATAGTGTCAAGGAAAATAAAAGGGCAAAAAAAAAAAAAGGTTTGATCAAACTACCTTTAGAATCCTAACAGGCTTGACGGTTGATCTAAAAGATCTAATCAACCTTTCACATGCATAAAGGACCAATGGCACAGCAATGTACATCCATGTCTGCAATCAAGAGATTGGAAAAGGGTATTAAAGTATTCAGTATACTAATTAAAAAGAAAAACAAAAAACCAAAAAGGAGGAGATAATTAAAGACATGAAAGAGGGAACTGCTAGTGTTGATTGGGTCAGAGAAAAAAGGTTCTTACCGTTTTGTTATACCATTCCTTGGTAAGATAAAGGTAAATGCCATGGACGATCAGGAGAACGTAGACGATGACAAAAAGATGGTGTGAATACCGGAAAGCATTGAACCCGGCGAGTTTTTTAAGGGTTACGGGGAGATGCAGCTTATTCCGCCTAAACCAAGGGGTGGCTAGTGTGAAAGCTGTGACCATCAAGACCACCATTATAATACCAGTCATCCCTTCCACTCCTTTCAGAAACCACCAGTAGTTGGTAGGCTGCTCCTCGCCAAAGTAAGGTTCCATGGGCTTGTACTCCTCTTCCGTCGCGTGAATAAGTCTTGGGAAATCACATGTTAGATGAGAACCACCATGTAATGCAACCCCTATAGCAATTGCAACTGCAATGACCTGAGAATAACGTAACATGAAGATAAACAATCTAAAAAAAGAATTACACCAGAAATTGCATCATTTAATATCAGACAATTGTTGGGCACCTTGTGGAAATTCAGATTGTCGTCAAAAGGAACAAGGACGCCTAATTTGGTCTTGTTTCTCAGCCAGGTAATAGTGTTGCGGCAGACTGGAAGTAAAATTAGTGCCATGTTGAACTTAAGAGTCTCCGCGGCTCCTTTTGCAGTGCAGACACAGTATCCCGTCACCTTGTAAGCAGCCTTATGGCGATACTGAACAAACTTGTATGTGAAGAGGCCTGCCAATATCCCAAGCCACAACATCATAACCCAGAGCCGCTGCCAGTTATCCATGACCAAGTACTTGGTCTTGTGGCACCATCTCTTCAATGGGTTATTCTCCTGCGTGGGCTTGAGCTTCTGGCTTAAGAGTTGACTCAGAATTCGACTATCTCCTACGCTAAAAGATTGATTGGGTTCTTGCAACAACAGTGTTTCCAGGTTCTGAACCTGTTTAATTACCAGATAAAGAGTCAATGCCAGGAGGATAGGATGATGAGTAGGATAATAAAATACAAAAAAATTTATGTCACGCACCATGATGTATCCGACATTATCTGGGTCCAGTTCTTCCATGATGAATGCTGCATACTCATTTGCTTGTTTCTGAATATTGGAGAGCTTGTTGGCAGCACCACTGAGACTGATAATCTACAACATAAACAAGTTACATTGTTAGACCTCAAATCATATCTTTTAGGGGAATAACAACTACTATCCATGGTAGTCTTTGCAAATGGAGGGTGTAGTCATTAGACTGAGTTGTTGAATTTCAGCCGGCCAAATCAATGCAGCTGAGAGATTATATATATTGAAAGAACATTCACAGCGGAGAAATTATTCTTTTGGATAGACATAATTTAATACAATTTCTACCATACGATATACCTCTCCGACTTCTTTTTCTGTGATTCTACCATCAGCGTTTTTATCCATCCTGCATGCATTTATCACCAATTTATCATCCTTATTATAAACTGGAAACTTTCTCAACTAAGATGGAGAGAATTGATGAATATTTAAGGATTAACAAATGTTTACATGTCAAAGAAAGTCTGGAGGCGGGAGTCGAAGCTTTGATTGGAGATCTGCTCCCAGAAGGCTTTGAGCTGCTCCTTGTCAATTGAATCTCCCGTTATATTATGCCTCCGGGCAAGTGCATGGAACAGCGCATCGGCGAAATCCTTGGAATCCTTGTCCATTCCTGTATGTGCAATAAACTTTTGAGTGATAATTAGCCAGATAAAGAGCAGGACAACCAAAACCAAAACCAAAAGATGTTGCAGTCAGTTCAACTACCAATGCATTCGCAGAACAAGGAGAAGTGAAGAAGGCCGTTAGTGGAAACAGTAAGTTCATCGAAGCGCTTCTCAACGACGGGCCACCCAGTGGCGCCACCACTGGCCTTAGTGGTGATGAACTTGAGTCCCTTCAAGGCGTGAGTCACAGCTGACTTTGTCCTATCAAAATGTCTAGTAGGAGGCCGCCCTGAGAAGGAAGGGAGGCGTTTTAGCTCCTGAGACACCGGTTTTATTCTAGAGGAGGTGGTGCAGAAGATGGAGGAAGCATAGGAGGACTTCTTCTGGAGGGACTTCTTGGCCAGCTGGGCCAGCTCCGGATCTTCGCCCTTTGCTCCCCCAGGAGCCTGGACGCTGTGAACTGTAATGGAGTCATCAAGAACGCCGAGAGTGATCTGCACGTAGGCATCATCATCACGAGGAGTAACACTGGTGCTCTTCAACTGGGAGGAGGTCACTGGTGGAATATTGAATCTGGCACTCTCTCTTGCGGATCTCTTCTTGTCTGGAGGTCCGGCCAGAGGGCCACAGTAGGATGCTTTGTCACTTTGGACGCTCTCAGTATCGCAGTTGTCATGGATTCTCATCTTGAGATCTAAGGTGGGAGGAATCAGAAATGACTAATAAATGTATAAGTGCCTTCAATTTATCCTAACAAACCTCAGAATGGATAGATTATAATTTGACAACTATAGAAGGCCGGAGATTCCAAGAACTAGGATGATTAAAAAAGACGGCCAGGCAGTTCAAAACCTGTCTGGCCGTCTCCACACATTGGGGGATATAAACAATGTAGAAAGATGAGTCATTGAACATTAGAAAGTTTTGTCACTTCCCAATACTTTCAAGTTCCAACTCCCTTTCTTTCTCTCCTCTCGCCCTATTGTTATCATCTTTGTCGCTAGCAATCTCTTTCATATAAACAAGAGTAAGTAAAAGCTTTCTCCCCAGCCCATCCGCATTCTAAAAATGCTTTAATGATTCAAAAGGTTTCCATGGCATCAAGTTCACATCAGCGAGCCAATTTCATACTTGTGGGTGCCAGAAAAAACTTGTTTAATCAATTCTTTAATGAGTTTTTTTTTTTAATAAACAAGACTAAATCATGGTAAAATTCAAGTAAATATTCTGGATGAGAATTAACTTATCAACAATACTAACCACTATATTTTTGGTATCATACTTTTATTTATTGAAGAGATCTTCAGTTTCGTACTTTGAATCTTTTTCCAATACGTGGTATACAATTATAAACTCCAATTAGGGGGAACATATAAAACAAAGACATGGGCATGTAATCTAACTAATTAATAGATTAATGAAATAATTTCTTGGTAAGTACGTGCGGAGGAGGAAGACGTTGACTGTACATGCATCTTAATGACCGGCCTGCAGTTTCTGTTTTCAAAAATTTCATTCCTTTTTTTTCAGCTCACGACCTTCTTTCTGACACCCCGTCACAAATTCACGATGATAAGTATAAATTCTGCAGACTTTTGAACCTACGTCTTAATTTTACCACACAAAACTCTTGTTAATTCCCAATTGCACTATGCATCGCGGCTAGTCTTGGTTATGTTTTTATTTATTTATTTCTCCTTCTTTCTTGGGTTAGTCTTAATCCGCCAAGCATTGGGTTGAAACATGCACGTACTACACTTGGTAACCGACGTACATGTTCTGTAATTTTACTACTTTTTTCTCTGGTCTTGCAAACATTGGGTCCAAGTTTGGGGCTCTACTTTTAAGTGTTAGTTTCAGTCACCTTCCTTGAGTTTTTGGTTAAATGCAACTAGCCCTAATAGATTTAAAATTTTATTATTCACCTCTCTTATTTTGAATGAGATGAAAAGTAAAGTAAAAATAATAAAAAATACATTTGACGAAATTTTAAATTTATGGAGATTAGATGTATTTAACCGAAATCTCGAGAGAGGTAAATGAAATTAATTCCTACTTTTAATTTAGATCCTTAAGACAAGATAGCTAGCCAAGCATGAGAATCTACAACTCTGTTACAATTTTGAGACAAGTGTTGCATGCTATTGGAGTTGCAGAAATTGAAGTGGCTTGTGAGAAGGTAAACACAGAGAGCCAGCCAAGATCATGATAGGTAGACTTGGATCAGTGAGGTGAGGGAGGAGAGGCAAGCAACTCAAACCATTTGGTGGCTTAAAACATTGGGTTTCTCTCAAAAACATTAAGCCCCGCAAAGCAATCTTTTCGTCCCATGGCAAAGTCTAGGCCTCAGGCCTCAGACCAAAGCCCAAGTTGTTGGCCTAAGTCCATAGAAAGGGCCAGTTGGTCCAACCAATGCCTTCTTCATGACCCAAGACTTATACTAATTATTGATGTAAGGTGCCACAATATCTTTAGGGAAAAGTTCCGTGAAAAAACCCTATTAATTAGTGAAAAACAGAAATGGAAAAATCTGACTGCTCCAAACAATTTACTATAAAAATAGGTTGTTGGGGCTTTAATTCAATGAAAATATTGATAATTATGGATATATCAGTACTTCGATTTTATGTATATCGAATATATTAAAGATATATTGATGGATATTTTAACACAAAATATCGGTGAACACAAAATTTATTAAAACTTATGAAAATGTTAATAAAAACTCTAAAAATGATATAATAAGCAATAAGAGATATTTTAAAATTTATTTATCTATATATATATATATATATATATATATATATATATATTGATATAATTTATCATATTAGATAATAATATGGTGTGTGTTGATAAAAAAAAATATTAATTTTATAAGTGTATCAAATATTGTTTGATAATAATATTGTAATATTTAATTATAATATATCTAATTTTAAAATATATTTAATATTAAAATTATGAACCATTTAATTCAATTGTATTAAATGATATAAAATAAATGATGATATATGTATAAATTTTTAATATTTATATTTTTAATATTTAATTAATATATATAACTGTTATAAAAAAAAGTTTGGAAAATTATTACCATAATTTTTATATTTTTAGTGATCAATTAAATTAAATTTAAAAATAAAATAATTAGAATGAATTTGTTTATTAAATTATTTTGTTTTTGTCATGGTGTTAGTATATATTTAGTCTGGTGCATGTTATATAATGTAAGGGCAAGTTCGCCTAGTGGTGAGCCAAGGTTGCGCATGTTTGTTTTGGCTTGGGTTTGAGTCCCATCGCTTGCAAGCCAAAATTTAAGATTTTTTAGGTTTGATAAGACCAACCCTTACAACTGTTGGATCACATTCAGATTCAATCAGGGTTGTCATATGCACAACCAAATGATCGTTCTAGTTCGGGTGTAATTTGAGCTATTGGATCACTTCAAATGCACACTACAAATGTTTGCCAAAATATCGACAACTAAATGCAATGGTTGGCGATTTTTTATGGTTTCATTGATTTCTCGGTAGAAACACTACAAGAAAATGTACTTTTTGTGACAAAAATTTAGGGGCGAATTCTACTTTTGTCGCTAAAAGTAACTTTTACTAATAAAATTTTAGATGTTGTCAATAATGCCAATTTTTTACAAACTTTTCCTAACGAATTTGAAAATTTTGTCGCTGAAAGATGTGGCGGGAAAATTTGGCACTTTGTTTTTTGGCGCAAACACTTTTGTGACGAAAATAAACTATTTCCCTATGAAAATATTTATCACTAATTATATTTTTTGGTGATGAAAATAATTTCCTCACTAAAAGTTACAACTTTTTATCTATTTTTCCTTACAAAATGGTTTTGTCGGTAATTATATTATTTCCTAACAAATTGAGTAATTTTGTCACCAAATAATATTATTAAATTGTGATATTAATAAAGAATATTAATAAATAAGTAGATGATTTATACTATGAAATAATATAATATATATTTGTTGACACTTAATATTTATACTATAATATTTTATTTATATAAATAATAATAAAAATTAAGGATCCATAAAATTAAATACTAGAGTGTAGATTTATTTAAATTTAAATGTTCTATTATGTAATAATAGTATTGTTATGAAATAACAAAAATGTAAATTATTTATGTTAGCTATGAATAAGTTATCCATACAAGTCCAATGTAGTATTAAATTTATGTTAGCTATGAATAAGTTATAGTCCTCTAATTTGTTTTCATTCAAAATCATACCTTATCCACTCAAGAAGTAAATTTATACTAAAATTTAGTTACCTAGTTTAAATTAATAGATTTTTTTTTAATTATTACTTGGTTTTTATATAATTGGTCAAAATTAAATTTCTCAAATAAATTGTCGAGTGTCTATAAAAATATTCTACCTACATAAAATTCCAAATATTATTTATGTGTATGAAGATATCATATATTATTAATAAATAAATAAGTATAAGTTAAATATTATATGATATAATATATTGCAAGTACTATATGCCTAGCTCTATTTTCATATTTACAAAATAAAAAATGTCTAATATATATAGCACATGTGAAATTCTATATAAATATAAAGTTTTTTTGAAAGTTTCAACCACATCTTTATTAATAATTGGTTATTTTATTTTTTATTGATCAATTATATATTTATTATTTTTAATTATTAATTTATCAAAATTGATTAGTTATTAATAATAAAATCTTAAATTATACCGTAAAATAGTAACTTCTATGACTACTAACTTGTAAAGGAGTTTTTATACTTGTATGTATTTTTAATCAAATATTTAAAACAAATATAGTTATAAAAATAATTGAAATATATCATAAATTATTATATGATTTATATTTATAGTGTTTCATTATGTTTGATATTTTTGTTTGGAATAGATGAGAAAGGGAAAGAAAAAAAAATGATGTAGAATCCTAATTTCATTTTGATCATTATTTTATTAATGTCAATATGAGTATTACACTTTGGCATTCTCCTAACATTGTCTTTCAATTGTACTTTTATTTTATATTTCAAATTTATCATTTTAATCCATAAGTCTAAAATTGAATTTATTATAGCTATTAATAAACTATAGTCCTCAAATTTGTTCTCATTCAACATTAGGTTTGTTTAAAGGTGACAAAATTTGATATGACTTGTCAATATGACTTGAATCTAACACCCTTTCATGATTTTGGGTTGAGTATAATTGAGTTCAAGTCAAATTCATGTCGACTTGCATACCTTATTTGATAAATAAATAGTGTTGGCCTTATGAGGCGGGGAGGGGGGCGGGGATGCCACCCTAATGGACTATGGAGAGTGAACTTAAATAATGGAGAGTGAACTTAAATAATATAAGGTCCTTATTCTGATCACCGATTGGTTTTCAGAACAAATGAGGTCTTCTCATAAAATACTTTGTGGTTAAGCATATTGTAGCCAAAGAAATCTTAGGATGGGTGACCCATTGGGAAGCACAAAGCACCTTGATCAATAAGTGGTATCAGAGCTTGATCACATGTTTGATGAGTGAGCTAGCACCGTGAGTGAACGGTGAAGGCCTGGGGTGTGGCCAAGTCAACTAACAAAGACAATAGGCTATCACCGACGAAATTAATTTGTTACCAAAAATATTTGGCAACAAAAATAAAATTCATCAGCATTAAATATTGATGAATTTTGGGACAAATTTTATTTTTTTTCGTGACAAAAATTCTTACTTTTGTTGATGAAATATTTCGTTGGAAAACACTTTCAGTGAAAATTTTTTATTTCATCAAGGAAAACTTTGGGTGACGAAATAAGATTTTTGTCACGAAACTTTTAGCGACGGGTCTAGGGCGACGAACAAGGCACGAAAGAGTTTTTGTTGAGGAATGTTTTTGTAGACGAAATTTAGACTTTCAGTGACAAAATATTTTATCGCTGAAAGTCAATTTTCTTGTAGTGAAACTAATATATTATTGAAATATTAGCAAAACACGTTGATATTTCTCCTTTCCAACATTTTGCTATTCTGTTTCGTTTCCATGACCACCGAAATGTGATATTTCGTTGAAATTTCACCAAATTTTTGAAAATTTTCGTCCTTGCTTTAATTTTAATCAATCAATTTGCTAGTTTGACATACATTATTTGAGAGACTAACTTAGGATTGGGTGGGTCTACCTTATCCAACCCGTTCTCAAACTAGGATTTATGTTAACATGGACAAGGTTTAAACGGGTTAGAGTTAGGTTTGGATTATAAAAATATCAATATGAGAATATGGATAAGGAATTATGATGAGAGCAAGATAGGAACCATTCCTTGCCTCAACTCAACAAGAGAGCAAAGAAAAATTAGGGGTCTTAGACTATTACTAATAATGCAAACTTAGTTCACTCCTTAGAATTTAAACAGACATTGTAATTCTAAAATAAATGAAGAAATTAACAACTCGACAATTGAATTAAAATTTCATAAAATTGAAACTGCAGGCTTGAAATTCTTCAAACATCAACCAAAAAATTTAAGTTACATAGAAAAGCCTTGGGTGGCAAGTCCAAGAGACAAGAACATGCCTTATTCCTATAGCATTTTTAACCAAATCTTATTGCAAAAGATTTCCAAAGCTTTTAGAGCTTGATGATTGCAACTAAAGAAGATGACTATTTATAGTTGAAGGGTCTTCTCAAGGTTGCAGACTCTCATCTCCTTGCAAAAGTCAACCTTCATTGTCATTGGTTGTACTCCTTCCATTCCCTTACAGCTTTTAAGTGTCTTATGTTTTGTTGTTTTGTTTTTTTGTTTTGTTTTGTTTTGTTTTTTGTTAAACTCAATGATATTGTCAAGTCTAGTTTCAATCTAAGGGAGAAGATCCCTCAGTTTAAGGTAAGTAGAAAAATCCTTAGTTCTCTCCTAAAAGATTCAAATCTAAGATAGCTACCATGAAGAAAAGTAAAAATATTGATTCTATGATAGTTAATAAATTAGTAGGATCCTTTCAAACCTATAAGATGTCTCTAACTTCTTTGAAGCAATCTAAGAGTGCAATCTTCAAAGTTTTTAGGAATGAAGGTAATGAGTTTGAGGAACCTAATGATCAATGTTCAACTTTTGTTGATCTTCCTCTCTCTCTCTCTCTTCTTTTTTCTTTTTCGTTTTTTTTTTCTTTTTTTTTCTTTTTTTTTTTTAAAAAGTTTTAAGATGACAATGCAAGTTCACAAAAAATCTCTTGTAAAACTAGGCTTGAAAAAAGGAAAAAAAATTTAAACTAACTAAAAGGAAAAGAGAATGATTCATTCAAAAACAAGAAAATCGAATACTTCAATTGTGGGGTAATAGAATACATGACTTTTGATTGTCCCAATCCTAAACATAGCTAGAAAGCAATGCAAGCAACTTAAAGTAATACTGAATCCAATGATTGTGAGTCAAAAGATTACTCCTATGGAAGGAAATATGAAAATAATTTAGTTATTTTTATAGCATCAATAGTTGACTTGGTTATGATCCTCTTTTTGAATTAAATCAATATGATGAGAGTGAGTTTGACTTTGATGATATTGATCATATTGCTTACCATGCATTGTACAAGGAAAGCTTAAAGATAAAAGCTAACAGTGTTAAAATGAGTGAAAGATATTAAAACTAAATATATTACTCTTAAAAATGAAAATGTCAATTTAATATTAATTTGAACACCTTAGAAAAAAATAAATAAATTAATAAGATAAAATTTCTTGAGATTGAACACAATGTTATAATTGATGAAAAAAATCTTGATCTTGAAAAGATGAGAAAGTATGGTGGTACTAATGAGATATAGCATCCAAGGTTTAAAATCTTGAATGAAATAATTTTAAAAAAGAAAAAAGAAAAAGAAAAGCAATTAATAGGTGATAAGTGTGGTAGTGGCTATATTAGCAAGGTTAAGACTCTCGTATGTGGGAAAACAATATTTGTAAATGCCTAGGAATGTGTTTCTTCTATGAAAGCATCCTTGAGCACCACTAATTGTTTTGTACTACAATAAGTTTAAACATGATCAAAGTAGGTGTTATCAAAAATTGTTTAATAGATTCTAATCTCATGTAAAAAGACTAGTGAACGGGTCTACATTCTTCATAAACCTAATCTTGAGCTCCACTTTTAGACCTTTTTAACAAAATAGTTAGCCAAGTACAAGAATCTAAAACTTTATTATAATTCCGACACAATTGCTGTCGACATTAGAGTTACAAAAATTGAAGTGGTTTGTGAGAAGGTAAAGAGAAAGCTAGTGAGGATCATGATAGGTAGACTTGGATTGATAAGATAAAGGGAGAGGCAAACAATAGAAACCATTTGGTGGGTTTAAACATTGTGTCCAACCTCTTTTTAAGTGTTGGGATACTCTAAAAACATTAAAATCCAAAGAGAATTTTTTTTTGTCTTAAGGTTAAGTCTATGGCCAAAGTCCAAAGAAAAAACCCATTTAACCTAACCAAGACAATTTTTTTTCATGACCCAACACCTCCTTTAACTATTAATAGGGATTTGATGAGTTGGGTCAGATTGACAATTAACTCAAAATTAACTGATCATATATTGAAACTAATTTGCCCAAGTCTAATCCAACCTAAGAATCAAACCAAGTTGTTCAATTAAACCCAATCCAATTAGCCTAGTCCAAAGATAATATTCACAAGTTCATAACAACCTTGTATTTTTACCAAAACACCCTTATGCACACATATGAATCAAGTACCTAAAAATCCCTCCATGAAAGTGTCATCATGTAATATAAACTAAAACAAGACCATGAGGACTTATAAAGAAATACTAACTCTCTCACAATCCAATTTTGAAGTTGGCTTAACATCTCATTACAAAAAGTCAACTTCACTCCAACATTTTATGATATTACAATAAGACATAACCCGAATTTGTGACCTACTATTTACTACATGCGGAATCCTTGTGAAAACTGTATCCATAATCTAATTAACAAGACACATGCTACCAATGTCTCAAGATTACTTCTTCAATCCTTAATTTACAAATCCTTCAATTATGTAATTAACTAACATACTCTAACTCATAAAGAGTGTCAAATTCTATTAAATTAAAGAATTACTATGATAATAGATTTTATGATTACATTTCCTTATAATCACCCAAGAGGGCATACTATCTTAATATCATGAGATATTATGGTGTCTATCTTGTGAGTATTAAGTATCACATGTCTTAATCAATAGTGACTCAATTTATAGGAATATATGATCACCTTTGGGTCTTGCCCATAGGTTGAAGCTATTGAAAACCTTAGTACTAGCTCAATATTCTCTTAAGATTAAAAGTTCATGAAACATAATAATTTAGTGAATCATGACAAATCACAACAATTTGACAACTAATATCATGATTTACTGTAAATTCTATCCAATGTATAATCATACATACTATTACACTAATCATAAAAAACTCATCCCAATGGCTAAAACAAGTCATCCCTCTAATTAGGAAGTGTGCACTACAGTTTCAAATGGATTGTTTAAGACTATGAACTTGTTGTGAACAATTCATCAATCTTGACTTAAATATTTCGTATAACTCTTAATACACTAAAGTTATATACAATGCAAGTGAGACATGTCTAAATCCTCAAATTGATATCAATGTAAATAATGGATAGATTATTGGAAATTCATGTAACTTTATTATATCGTATCTTGCTTTTAAGGCCTCTATTCCAACATAATAAGCATCATAGACATTTAATATCTATTTCTCTAAATATTTTATCAATCAACATATATTAACATTTATTTGACTAACCTTTGCAAATGAATATATCAATAGGTAAATTTAATATTCAATATTCACTTAACAATCCAAAAGCTAAAACCCTATCCTATAAGCAATAAAATGAATCAAAAACTCACAAAAAAAAAAAAAAAAAAAAAAAAAAAAAAAACACATCATCATAAAAGATTAAGTGATATTTTCAAATAATTTTCCAATCAACAATCAAATTAAGAATAAAAGTTATATTTTGTACATATTTCACAATGAATTTGAATTCATAACCAATCATTTAAACAATTCATCATGATTACAAGAAAGAGTGATTTTTCTAATTTGTTTCTCAAAATAACTCAAAAATTCATAACTGATTTTAACATTATATCAAAAGTAAATCTAAAATCACTAAAGCTAAGATCGAAGGCCAAATTAATTATTCACTGATGCCCAAATAACCAAATCTTAAAGGTGCATTAATATTCAACACTACATCATTTCCTAATATCTAAAATAATAAATATATCTTAATACAAATGAATCAATATTAGTATATATACTACTATTGAATAATTATATATATTTACATACATATATAATTATAATTTAAATTATATATATATACTAAACTTGAGTTACTGAGTCCCTAACACAAGTTTGACCCAAATTTAATTTGGATTAATATTTTTTTATTCAAGTCCAACTCAAATTGTGGATTAAAATAGTCAAACTAAAAATAAAAATAAAAATAAAAATATCAAGTTGAATTCAGATAGAGATGGATTGAACCTGCATAAACTAATTCAGAATTCAACAATAACACATTTGTACATGCGGGTCTTTTGTAACCAATGAGCAGAATTGGAAGAAAATCAACTAGACTTACTAGAAAAAATGGAAGGCATGCTAAAGCATAGCTCCTAAAACCCTAACCTTCTTTTTTTAATATATATATATATATTCAAAAGAGTGCAAATTAATTACACACGCGTACGATGTATATGTATAAGATGGAACTTGTAAAACTTGGTTGTAACAATTCAAGCAAAATAAACTCATTTTTCAACCGTTGGAAATAGAAGATGGAACTCAAGGGGTGGAAGGTTTGTGCATGAGAAATCTCAAAACGATCTAGCCACTTAGCCACACAATTTTTTTCTTGTGTACACTGCAACATGAAAATAGCTAGCTACTACACCCAATATTAATTTAATGACAACCAATTCTCAACATAAACCCTTCTGTCATCAATTCTGAACCAACTGTACGTTTGTTTAATTATTTGCTTTAATTTTATATGCAAACACAGAGCCCTTGACAAACCCTTTACTAAGTATAGCATGTAACTTGAGCGTTGGAGAAATAAGGGTAACATAAATATTGCTGTACAACAGGTGGAAAACCAGAAGCATGACTCTTCATTATCGTCACCCAACAATGATATTATTGCATATACGGAGTTGGGCGACGCCCATGAAAGTGCGATGTTTGCATTTTTCTGAAATGCAAGGCTGCTCAAACTTGAGATGATCACATCAGATTGCAAGAATGCATGGTGAGTAGTGATGTCAACCCCAACTGGTTATAAGTTGGCTACCTTGCATTATTTAGTTAAGACAGCTGTGAGGTGCAGGTAAGTTTGGTCAGCACAGCTCCAATCCAGATGTGCCACATCAACCACCAGCAGAGCCACAATTTGACAGATAGGAAAAATAAATGATTTTATGAACTGTATGGTGCAGCAGAATCTAATGTCAGCCGCAGCTAGCCCAAAGCTCAAAACAAACTACATTAATGTCACATGTTATTAAGCTGAAAAGCCGGCCCCTCCAACATTTAGCTGAAAAGACATGCGTTCTTCTTAATTTTTGCCATTATCTTGATACATTGTACATATTTGAGTATTAATTAGAAGCAATCAGGCAAGAGGGTAGTATCAGTATCACATGATGATGGCATTGGAAGATCTTATGAATCAAGTAACCGGGTTTGAGTATGTGTGAGTATTTATAGTAATATATATTATATAGTATATATACAAAGTCAAATGGATGGGATCATGTTCGATCATAGAAGAGATCAATCACCTAGTTCAGGTGATATCTGTGTTTGAAGAGTAACTGCATTAATTGAGATTCCGAGGGCCCGCGTGTGGAAGGAGTGTGACCAGAGGGCGACCCTATTTAATTTTTTTTTTTTTTCAAATTTATTTTCTACACCCACATGTACATAAAATTACTACTTCTGGATGATGAATCTTAATATATATTTTTTTCTTATTGAGACAGGCAACAAGTACATGCAAGTTACAGATAGACTATATCAATATTCACCATCGTAATCTGTGTTATCCACATGAAAACTTGGATTTCCGGGTCGTCTTGCTGCTTCCGGTTTTGTGCTGCTAAACATACAAAATGCCATTCCTTAGGGATGTAATGCGTGTCAAACAAGTAAAAGGGGAGTTGTATATACATCAAATTATGATCATTTCTCATTTCTTCTTTAAGGAGCTAAAAGTTTGATTTGCCCTTGCACAAAAAGAAGTACCTTCAAATTAAACCGTTTTCAAGTGGCTGGGAGAAAACCTCACACCTGAAGAAAAAAATGTATTCTATATAAAGCATAAACAAACTGTTGCAAGCACAAGAATGAAGAGAAATCACGTGTCATTCAACTTTCATCAAAGCTTGCAAGAGGAAGAAACTTATAAAAAGATTATAAAAGAAGAACAATTTCGTGGAAGCTACATGATAAAAAACACTTATAAATAACTCTTGCTAACCAAGAGAACAATCCTCCTTTTTACTAAATCCATCTTTATATCCACCAAACAGATGGATAAAATACAGTCATTCAGTGAAGAATTTTAGATGCAGGGTTATGA
Source organism: Vitis rotundifolia (assembly GCA_030254885.1). Taxonomy (NCBI): domain Eukaryota; kingdom Viridiplantae; phylum Streptophyta; class Magnoliopsida; order Vitales; family Vitaceae; genus Vitis; species Vitis rotundifolia. The sequence continues at coordinate 20,647,522 of CM058151.1, forward strand.
TGCATGCATGTCTTGTTAGGGATTAGAAATTTGCTATGTATATATGCATATATAACATTTTATTATTTCTTTAAAAGGCACAATTAATATATTGAGGTGGGAATATGACTTATGACCGAGTTAGAAGACTAATCCCTATCAGATATAATATTTTCAGATTACTATTTTTTTAACCCAAAATCGGTCGATTGCAGCCCTCAAAGTCCGGTGCTAAATATAGTATTTTCTTTAATTATATATATTAGATGCAACTATGCAAAAGAAATAGCAATGAAAGGGGAGTGAAATAGGACAATGAAAACAATTGAGAAATTAATAGAAGGTAAGCAAATGAATTAAAATGAAAAATTGGGAAGGAAAGGAGGAGAGGGAGGTGGATGGATAAGAAAAGGTGGGAGTCAGTTGGAATGCTTACGGTTACGGATGAGGTGGAGGTGGAGGTGGAGGTGCGGATGTAGATGCAGATGGGCAACAGAGGTGATTAAAAGTGGCATGTGGTGAGGTTTGAGGGTGAGAGGCTGCTGCACATGTGGTGTAATCTGGACCCCACCCCTCTTCCCATATAATTAACTTTTTGTTCTCTTAAAAACACTGGAGAAGTGGACAGCTAGCCATGCGCCTTGTCTCCTTTACCCAACAACCGTATCCACCATCACATGACTCGCTTCCTCTAAAGTGCATCCTCAATATCTTCTCTGCCCTCTTTCCTGGGCTCCATCTCATACCATGTTATTTTCGTCCAGATTTACGTCCCACCACCAGCTTTCCTTTCTCCTCCTTTTCTCTTCCTCTTGGTCCCATTGGCTGCCCATTTTCTTTTTACCCGTTCACCTATATCATGCCAATCTTGACCAATACTACTCCTCTAACATATGAAATTTATCATCCTACAAATGCTATGATGATGATGTAATTTGACGTTTTATAACATATATAAAGCCACTTTATTTCGCATTTAATTCATTAAATAAGACTTTGTTATGTGGTCTACGCCCTAAGGAGATTCCCTGTAGCTAGCCCCCTGAAGAGTCACTCCATTTGAGTCTTGAGAGGACTGACTCGTTTACTTTTATTGACTTGTTGAATGTAGTAGCAGGTTCCTCTGGTCAGGAGGCAGAAAGGAAGACAAAAGGGAACAAATATATATATATATATATAGTGTAGCTCCTGGGAGTAGCTTCATTTGCAGGTGATGCATTTACTACATTTCAGCCGTTACCTGAGATGAAAAGGAGAGGTAGAGGTCTAATTGAATGACTCCAAGTAATATGGTGAAAGTGGTGAATGGTTCCGCCAACATTCACGACATTGTAATGATGACATTTAGTCATTTTTCACCAAACCCCTTTTCCTCAGAGTAACAGAGTCCCTATCATGGAACTGCCTAAAAGAATAAATTATTGTGTGAAAATAAACTGTTTTAAGTGGGTGATTTCTCGGTTACCTTTTCTAATGAAGATTGCTAGCCAAAAGATTTAGCAAAATTCAATCATGCCGACACAGGGATAAATGTTGGGTTTGGTGAATCTGTTCCTTGGGATGGGATAAGGAAGCCACGTAGGGGGTGCTGCTACAGCTGCTGGCCCAGAAGTCTCTGGTGAGTTCAGGCTTGATAGCTTGTAGGAACCATCCTCTGATCCTCCTACCCATTAAAGCTATGAGCTGTGTGCATTACCCATTTACCCAAATACCAAGTGCAGTGGCATTTGATAAAAAAAACAAAAGCCACAGGAACAGCAGTTGGAAAGAGGAAACCCGGACTCGGCCCAAAAAACATATTGGCCCATGTTCATTGGTAAAGAGATGTAGGTGCAGGGTGTGAAATGGGCCAATACGTGACTGACGCACCCCATATCTCTCATCTCTGTGGCTGTGAGACCGAAAGATCTTCCACTTGAATGCTAATCCCTTTCCTCAAATCCCTCCAATCTCCAACGCGCCAAAGAAAATTATTGAAGCCGCTCTCCCACCGTCATAGATGTGGCTGTATGCATACTATTATTATTTATTATAATAATGTCTGGATTATTACTTTATCCATGGGTTAAAAACCTTAGCACGAGGCATTCAATAATATATGGAAGATAAATCAGACACTACAAAAGGGCCTGCTGCTCATCCATTCCTCCACATGCTTACTACACTTCCTCAGTCTCTCCCTCTCGGGTAACGAACTAGAGATTAGAAGGCTTACAAATTTGCCCCCCCCCTTCTATTATTCTTGTTGAAGGCTTCTCATGTCATAAGTGCTCTTTTTGGTGGTTGCAGAACAAAAATGGCTTCTTACCTGTGGGTTCTCTCTCTGGGTTTACTGTTTATGGTCTCTGGAGCAAGGGGTGCTGCCCCAAGGAAGCCTATCGATGTGCCATTCGGTAGAAACTATGTGCCTACATGGGCTTTTGACCACATCAAGTCCTACAATGGAGGCTCTGAGATTCAGCTCGTCCTTGACAAATACACAGGTTAGAACCACATTCAAATGCCAGCACATTTAGTAGTGTCATGTTTTGTTTTTTCATCATAAGCATAGATTTTTTTCCCTTTTGGATATTGATATTTGGGGTTTGATTTTGGGAAGGTACTGGCTTCCAATCCAAGGGGTCTTACTTGTTCGGCCACTTCAGTATGCAAATAAAGATGGTTCCAGGGGATTCTGCGGGAACTGTAACTGCTTTCTATGTGAGTGATTCGCATCACATTGTCACCCATATATATCATGATCTGCAGCTTATTTTATCAGTCATTTGTTTTCTTCTCCTTCCTTTTTCCTCTAGTGGAAAATCTGTCCTCTTTAATCATTCATTCATTTGGTTTTTCTTCTTTTGTATATATTTGCAGCTGTCTTCTCAAAACTCAGAGCATGATGAAATAGACTTTGAGTTCTTGGGGAACAGGTCCGGCCAACCCTACATTTTACAGACAAATGTCTTCACGGGAGGAAAAGGAGACAGAGAGCAGAGAATCTATCTTTGGTTTGACCCAACCAAAGCTTTCCACTCATACTCAGTTCTATGGAATACGTTTCTGATACTGTATGTTCCTTTTCCCTCTTTTTCTTCATGGGAACTCATTAATTTCAGACACAGCCCAATCAAACCCCTTCCATCGGTTATCTAGATCTTGAAGAGAAGGAAACCACATTCGAGTATCAAAATATTTAAGCTAATAAAAATGATTTCTTGCTGCAGCTAAAGGTTAGATCTGAAAAATTAATTTAGCATCAGTATAAATAGTGGGTTGCTAAATTTGTTCCGGTCCAGGATTAGCAAACACTAGAAACAAAACCCAAGCCGGTTTCTTCCTCAAAAATGTTTTCCCTCTTATTTCCCACAACAGTAAAATGTTCTCAATGCTTTTCATCATTAGAATCTTGGACAAAAGAAGTGGTCGGTGAATTGATGTTGGAGCTCTCATCAAAACTACTTTTTGGGGTCCTTCGTCTGTGCATCCACGTTCTTTCAACATCCTAAATCTTTTAGGCAAACACAATCCCGTGAATCTGTCTCTCAAGTCTCTACCTGGGTATGTTCAATAAATGTGCTTCTAACACAATTCCTTTTGGGCCGGGACCATCCATTTTGAGAACTTCTGCTTCTCTTTACTTTTTCAGACATGCCAGTTATATCCAGCATGAAACCTAAATAAGTAGGAAAATAAAAATCGAGTAAATCAATCAGCTATTGTTTATTGAAATAAGCTTTTGAGCTGTTCCCCTGCTTTTTTTTGCTTTTGTATTCAACTTCTGGACAAAAAAATTCAAACTAAAATTATTGGAGAGTTCACTATATATTTTATATGATGCGGTTTGGTTGTTTTGTAAATATTAAATTTGGCGTATGCGTGTGGGGTCTGATGTGTGTTGAAAATCAGATTCTTGGTGGACGATGTCCCAATAAGAGTGTTCAAGAACAGCAAAGATTTGGGAGTGAAGTTTCCATTCGACCAACCCATGAAGATATACTCAAGCCTGTGGAATGCGGATGACTGGGCCACAAGGGGTGGGCTGGAGAAGACCGACTGGTCCAAGGCTCCATTTGTGGCTTCCTACAAGAGTTTCCACGTAGATGGGTGTGAGGCCTCAGTGGAAGCCAAATTTTGTGCGACCCAGGGCAAGAGATGGTGGGACCAAAGGGAATTTCAAGATCTCGACTCCCTTCAGTACAGGAGACTCGCCTGGGTCCGCCAGAAATACACCATCTACAACTACTGCACTGACCGAGTTAGATACCCCACCATGTCACCTGAATGCAAGAGAGACAGAGACGCTTAGACCATTTTACAAATACTAATACTAATACCACTACTACTACTATTATCTCTCTCTCTCTCTCTCTTGCTGCTATGTTCCATTCATAGTTCGTTGGGATTTGCCTCTTATTACTATGCTCTCATTTTCATCTCTACCATGTATTTGATTGCCGTATTTTTAAAAATTCAATATATGTTCTCTATATGCATGCCCATGTGACTGTTATTCGTGTTTTTCCACCGCCAAGTTATAGTCATATTCTTTGCTTTTCAATATATGATAAAGGTTGCTGTTTGTCGGGAAAGTTTTAATTTTTTATGCCTCCTTTTTTGGGGTTGTGAGCCAAATTCAACAGTTAGATCCTCTCTGGTCTTCGTATTTTTTAGTTTGTTTTTTCTTCTATTGAGAGAATCGGATCATCGTCACCCATCTCACACCGCATCTAATCTAGCAACGCCTTGTTAAGGCCACCAAGCCCCTTCTTCATCGATTGAAAATGACTTGTTGAATGCCTAGTCACACACTCCTTCAAACATCATTTCACTTGAAAAATTAACATTTCTCAGTGCCAGTCAGCAGTGCCCACATGCTCTGTATTGGAATCAGTACAATTACAATGTATAATTACTTAATTAGATTGATTGGATCCATACTATACATTTAAGAGGCTACATCATGTGCGAGATTTGCGGAAGATATAAAGGAGGGTCACATCATAATTACGAACCCATGATCCGCGGCATAGTTGAGAGCCATAAATTAGGAACAGAGTTGGTTGTTTCAAGAGCAGTGCATAATTCATATTGTCAACTGACCTGCTACATATTTAAAGTTTCAATAAACTGTATTTAGATTTTACTCACTAGTTGTCCAAAGTATTTGTTGGTGACTTGATGCATCTTTGTTTTTTTTTTTCTCTTTTGTAACCTTTCAAGATCTTATGAGATTCCTGTAATCCTCAAGAAATGTGGATATTCGAATTATAGCCACCACCCCACAATGTCTTTAGGCCTCGCCAAGGGATCAACTCCCTCATTTTATTTATAAATTTTCCCAGTTTCAACATGGTTATGTTTAGTTCTAGAAAAGTTTGTTTTTTTTTTTTTTTTTTTTTTAATGTAATTAAAATTAGTAAAAAATTTATATATTTTTAAATTATATTTAATCTTTATATAAAAAATTAAAACCGAGTTTAAAATAATAAATAAAAACAATTTATTAACTTTAAATATAATTTTTATTTTCGGCTATTTTTTCCCTTCTTCTACTTTCTTTATCTCATGTTTTTTCTCACATTTTTTAGGAATCAAATATAACCTATAAATTTTTCCTTAATTTTCTTCGGTGTTTCATATCACTTGTTAGTGAAGAGACACATCAAACATGAGTTGGCACAGCAATGAAACATGGCTCACATTCATAAAACCTAAATCATGCCTGTAAGGCATGACATGGTTAAGAAGTTAAAGTATCAAGTTGGCATAAAACTCGAGCCTTCCATGGATAAATCAAAGTTGAGATGCTGGATGGATTGAATGTATTGCTCTTAACCCATTAGGATTTCTATCTATGGAGTCCAAATCCCCATTATAGACAATTTCTATATTCTATATTGAATGCTGTTCAACTAAACTTGCTATTTCACCGGGCTGAACAAATTGGGCTCAACCTAGTCCACTAAAACCCTAATAGCAATCCTAGGATGTGGTCCATGACTCCATAACCAAAGAGACATTAGGAGGCCCATTTTGCCTCAAACAGTGTCCACACCCATGCAGCATGCGGATAATTCCCTTGGTGAAGGAGAGAGAGAGAGAGAGAGAGAGAGAGAGAGGGGTGTTTCAAAATTTTAACCTTGAAATAAAACATGTAATCTCAAGTTGATTGTTGGAAAATAAAACTACAATTTGACTTTAATCTATGACAGAGGGTGCTCTACTCTTGACTTTTAACAATCATATGTAAAACTACAACATTATATTTTTATCACCCACTCCTTGATCTCAAAATGATGATTACAGCCAGATGTGTGGATTTCAAATTCAAGTTCAAAATCAAGCATGTAATATCGACTGAGTAGTTGGAAAGTGAAAACGATGGTTTGATTTTAATGTGCCTAGAAGGTGGTAGGGTCTGCTTTAACTATAAATCACACATGTAAAACATTATGCCTTGATTACTCTAAATAATTCCATTGTGTATGCATCTCTATAATCTGTTGAAAACACCAGTTTGTTAGACCATAAGCCAAGTGAATTAGTGAAAGGGAGGGCTATAGTTGATGCCACACACCTAGCTTTCTCCATATTCTACTGCTGACTTTGAGCTTAGCCACAGGGAGATAGTTATGTTTGGATGTTGTAGTCCTTTCTAAGCAGAATTCACCCAACCCAGCCAAATCAAAAGTTGACTCATTTCAGAAAGGGAATTCTAGTAAACAACTGCAGTGAAAATGCAATGAGGTCATATGGATAATAGTATAAATACTGGTTTCATCTGCATAATCACATGGGTGTAGATTATTAATTGCAGATGCTGCTGCTTTCTACTTATTAAAATGAACACTGGGGGAACAATCCAAATTTAAAGTTGAAGAGGCTGACATGCCAACATGCAGAATTCAAAATTGAGTGATGCCAGCCAGCATGAATGTCTTAGGGCTCTGCGCTGATTCAAATGCCAAGAAGAAAGGCAGACTCCTTACTGTCACAAAAGGGAAAGAAATTCACAGGCTAGAAATCATGGGCAAATAATGATAAATAAGAGGGAAAATTGGGATGATATGGCAAGATGTCCATAAGAACAATACCCTATATCCCAATAAATACATATAATGCCCCCAAACTAAATAACATATATTCAGTGAGAGGGCAAGATGACAAAGAGAACATTTCCCAATAGCCCAATAAGATTATAAGAGAAAATGCCTCCAAACTAGGAAATATTTATTTATGGCTGTTGATGCTAGTGCAATCCATGGGAAATATAGATTAGTGGACAAGCATAGCTTTGCTCCATTAAAGAACCATTTCAAGAAAAGATGCAAGACTTCGCCACTTTCCAAATGTTAGACATTGTGATTGTGGGAAATGCTGTATATCACTTTCCACACATGGGTTCTAGATATGTGTTCACCAACAACTTTAATTAGGGTGAAGGGTTTGAAAAAGCACACCAGATTCCAACCAACTAAAAACTCTACTTAAATATTTATTTACATGGGAAATGCTTGGTATGTATGCGCATTATAGTAAAGAAACAAACACACAAAACCCAACTATTGCTCTAGTGAGGATCTTAGGTGCATCTCACTTGGTTCATTTAGTGAAAAGCCCAGCCTTTCCAAACACACACCATGGAAGAATTTATCACTATGTTTAACAACTCAACAAGTGTATTTACAATCCAAATTCTCGGTTTGGTTGATGAAAATCAGAGGAAAGGGAAAAACAAGAATATATGAATCCGCAGCCTGAATTGACCATTGTTTTTGTTTCTTGATCCTAAAACGAAGAACATTTAAGCTGCCCTGAAAAAGAAAATTTAAATGATTACATCCTAGGTCCTGCATTGTTGGGAGCTATTTCCAGCTGAGCTATTATATTATTAAAAAGCCCTAATCAACTCCACAACAAGATTGGATGATTACACCTGCCACTGGTATGATCCGTAATAAATGTATAGTCCTTAATCTTTTGATTCAATACCAATCATAAAGTAACCATGAAATACTTTTATTGTGTGGCTCATGGCTTAATGATCAAAGATAAAGCATAGGATAGGAAGGAACTTTAAACAGATAGAAATGAGGGTGTGGGGTGGGGGGGAAGGGAAGTACTGAAATAAGATGAATGATGGTCAAACAATAAGTGCTCTCTGTTGAAGTCATCAAGACTCTATATGGATACCCTAATCAATACTTCAGAACCTAGACACCCTATTGGTTGGAATATATGGAAATTAAATGGATGTTACACTATAGCTACCACACCCGAATAGCATGGGTGAGCCAAGCCAAAAATCATAATGGTTGTTGAGTTTTCTTGTGTATGCAGCTGGAACAATTTTGGACCACTTTTCACATGCCACTCCTTCTTCCTAGTAATGACCCTAAGGGCATGGACTTGTTTGGAAAACAATCTGCATATGGGTGATTCATCTTATCATGCTTTCCTTTCTGGGGGTTTTGAGAAGGAAAAATTGTGTATCTTTAAAACGATAATTACCTTGAATATGATGAACTCACCTTTGAAACAGGGTCTTGAATTCATCCTCTGGTTCAATAGGGAAGCCACTGCAATTGAATTTCTTCTCCATGTGATGCCCCACCAAGTTTAGATCATGTGCTATGTCACAATTTATTTTTCATATATACAACTTTATAGAAATGGCAATGGCAATTGCCAAATATCCAACCAACAAAGTGGTTGACAATTGACTTGAGAACTTTTCAACAATGTAACATAAAAGTAGTACGTATATCTCCAATTTGATGTTTAGATGGTGGAGGAAGGCCCACCTCTTTTATGATAGCTTGAGAAGCAGGTTTTCTGACACCAAGTAGTAAGCATCATCCTAGCTACATTGTGAGATCTTTAAAGGGAACCAGAGTGTACGTAATGATAGAATTGGTGGGTCTTTGGCCACCAGTCACCAGCATTCCCTTAATTAGCCTTTTCCTTTAAACCTAGAAAAAGCATAATATTTTACTTTTTGCTTGTTTAAAGAAAAAGCCATATTCCACTAGAGATTGAATTTGGGGATTATGAAGGAAGCACAATCTCTTTCATTGAGCAATGAGCATCTGGGTGTTCCACTTTCACCTTTTTTTTTTTTTGTTTTTTTGTTTTTCCCCCTGTGCTTATGTTTGTTTCTCTCCATCCTTCCCACGCATGCATTTTCAAATTGAATCATAGCCGGATGGGTGTAGTTCTATATTCCACCTTTTAATCTTTTTAGCAGGGGAGGTATAGAGGTACCTGTAGGCTGTAGCCATTCATGTTGGAAAGCGATGGGCATTTGTTGAGATGGATGTTGGGGACAGTGGATCTCAAACACATGGTCAGCCACTGAATAATGGAGTGGGCCTCAACCTCAACATAATATTTCTCCTCCCCTCCTCCCAAATATTTTTTGTAGCTTCTACTCCCATCAGCTACTGGTACTGTTATTTTTAATTAATTGCCCAATGCATGCTCCCACATTCATCTATCATATTAAATAAATAATGGCAGGTATTCAACAGCCAAAATCACAGGATTTGGATAGGTTCGGGTTATGGTCCTTGGGACCTCTTTAAAAAATCTGCTAAATTCATCTAATTGTACTGTATCTTCAATTTTGTAGTCTTTATATGGAAATGTAAACTATGAAATTATGATTTGTCTTTTTTCAGTAGGGAAAACTTTTTCTATTCCTCATTTGTATCAGTAGAGTTGAGCAGGTGTCGGTTATTCTTCCATACTACTTCAGACAAATTCACAAGCGAGATGTTTCTTTGTTTCACTTTAACATATCAGCATTTCAGTGATTAAAAGGGTTAGGATCTTCACTACTCATTTGTATGACTTGTTTCTAAAAAAAGTAGTCTGTAACACGTTTTTCATTAAATTTTTGTCTAATTTTCCATCATTTATACGAGGACAGTGATGGAGCACTTCAAAATGAAGGTGCCTAGTTTGGGATTTTCTTCAGAAAATTCAAAATGAATCATAAATTTGATTTTTGTTTTTTCATATGGGAAACCAGAATATCAAGAGTCATAATAATGGCTTTGTGAATCCTTACTTTGATTAAGCGCACGTTTCTTTAGAAAATTGGGCATGACATGAGCCCACTTGAGATGGAACAAATGCTAGAACGTTTCACCGTATGAATTTTATGATCAACACTTTCTAAAACAAAACATCTTGATGGTTCAAATATCATTCAGTTGTTTGAATGCTTCACACTTTTGTTCTTATACAAATGGGGCTGTCAGACAGGAACTGTAAATAAAACCAAGAAAATGTCAGAAGAAAAGGATTAAGTGAATGAAGGCTTTTAGAGGAGCTGGAGAAGAGGATTAGCTAAACAATAAAGAGGAGAGAGAGAGAGAGAGAGAGAGAGCGAGTAGGGGACGGTGGCATGGGTTGGTGCAGAGTCATTGAGTAGGCAATGGCAGAGGAGCCCGGGTTAGCAGCTGACACAGTGTCAGAGCCACAAACAAACAGACAAAACAGTAGCAGCAGCATTAGCATTACCCAATTACCAATTACCCATCCACTTCTGCTGTCTTTTTCAATTTTTCTTGAGATAGACAGCGACCTCTGCTTCCCCACTCTTCCACCACCTCTCTCCCCTTCCTTGTATTTATTCTTTTCTCTTTCTTCATCACATATGTTCCTTCCCCCTAAATTAAATGTACTGCATTTCAAGTCATCCCACTTCAATCTTCTGCATTTCTACTGTGACAACAATTTCATCTGTACTATAAGCCTATACCTCTGTGTCCATGAATGAACATTGCCAGTCTTATTTCGAATATTATTATACGAGTAATGTCTATGGAGGACACAACTACAATGATTCAGCCAATAATCAATAGAATCCAAAAGGGATGGAGCCTAAAATTGGAGGAAGTTGGCTTGGACACAACCATAGAATTCATTCATTGCATCCCCCACTCCCAGTCACTGTCTTATGGACCCTCAAACAAGTATCTTAACTTATTGTTTTTCCACTGTTTTTCATTTGACAATAACGGGGTTTAACTTTAGAAAAGCAATATGCTATAAAAGATGAAGTAACTGGGTGTGGGGTCCAGGTGTGGAATTTCGGCCCGTGGAAATTGGGCGATAAGAGAATAATATATGCATTCATTAGTCATAATCGCATGCAAAGCACCAAGGATGCCTTTTGGCATTATATGAAGAGTGGGAGATTGATGTGTCTTTATAAGGAAAAGTGGGGGCAGGGACCAATTAACCGAACTTAGGGAAAGGATCAATCAGGGACCTTAGAGAAGTTAGTGGTGTGAATAGTAGCAATAGGCGGAGGTATTTTTCTCCTTTTTGTAAAGATAAAAAAAAAAAAATGAAAAAGATGAATCCAATTCCAACCATAATTTGATGTCGGGAAAATCCCAAACTCAAGTCATGGATCTTGGAATGTTGAAGTGGGGCCAAGGTTGATGGGGAGTACCATGAATTGAAAAGGTGTGGCCCAGGGGAGGAATGGGTGGTTGTCCTTTTGTGCCCACCCAAAAAATTAAAAAAGAAAGAAAGACTTGTTTGTGGCTTTTAAGATGCTTCACACCCTGCTTAGTCAAATAAAGGCTGGGATGCTGCTCCCTACTCCCTCCCATAAATCTAATTGCTCAACTTAATCTCATTACCCCCAGCCCCAAGTCATCATGTGTTTTAGTGGCCAAACATTGTCGGTGACGACTGATTATTTCACTCCTCAGTCCTCATCTTCTTTCTTTATTTTATTTCTGATTCAACATTATTTTGTACCACACTGGACCTTCCAATGATTGGACAACCCATCACTCTATGGATCCCACCAAACAATCTCCAGTGTCTTAGATCCCTTTTTTTTTTTTTGCTGTTCTTTCTTTTTATTTCGTTAAGACTGTACCTGAAGAAAATAGGAATGGAAGGCAGTAAAATCAAAAGTGATTAAGACTCTAAAATCACATTTGACATGATCCATGAACTAAGTGAGATGAATACTCCCTCTTCCCTCTTCAATGGTCCAAAAGAAATTTGTAAAAGTGAAAAAGTTGGGATTTTATTGATGGGAAGAAGCAAGAGGAGTCACATGTAGGGGGTTACAAAAGGAGAGGAGGGTAGGAGGCGTAAGTGGTGGGATGTGAATGGGTGTCCCAAAGACAGAGTCACAGAGCAGCCTGAATTGACTAATGAAAAGGGGGGAGAGGACGCCTCACCATCTGCCGGCCCCTCCAATTAAAAGCACCAGCTAACGACTGCTCACCCCATTTTTCAAAGGTTATCCACCAACGCACCAAACCTCCATTTATTATTTTATCATACATTACTAGATAATACGACACAACTCCCACCGTATTTGTCTTCGTGCGGTAATATCTTTTGGTACAAAAAGTTGGGTATCAGTATAACAATTGACGTTTAGAAGAAGAGAAAGAGAAAAAATATGAAATAGAAAAAAAAAGGGGGGAGAGAGAGTGAAAGGGACAAAGGGGGAAGCGAGATGTCAGCGGCCGTTGGGTCCATAATATTATGTGAGCAGTAAGTGTCAGATCAGACAACTTCCGACATACGGATAAAACACAGCTCTTTCTCTCATCCCTCATGGGTGGACCGTGGATGGAATGGGATTCCCCCATCCGTCGCCTTCGTTCCATGCCCATATCTCTTTTTCTTTGCTTTCTAATTAATGCGAGAGGGCTTAGAGGGGGTGCTGGGTACCGAGTACTGGGCGCTGGGTGCTGAGTAATGAGTAATGGATTAGGGTGGCCGATCCTTAATGTCCACACTCCCCACAACACGTCAGTTATACAACTCTCCTTTTATTAAAGTTTGATTGTTCCTTGAATACCACGGCACGTCAAGTGATTCCCGGCCAGTTAATCCCTCGCCGATGACGTATTCCCCTTATCCATTTCCCGAGGGAGACTGGATCCCAACTGATTCCCGTTTCCCACATCACCTCTATCCACCCCCACACGGTCACACCCACCAACGTGGCTTATTATTGAGTGATGCGGATTGTGAGATGATGAAATGGGTAATGGGTGGTGGGTGGTGAAGGGGCAGGCCGAGGGCAGACTTCATTGTGAAATGAAATCTGAATTGTACGAGTGGTATGAACGGGTCAGAAGCATGATGCATGCAGCCAAATTAGTAAAAGGACTTAGAGGAATAAATGTGCTAGCCAGGTCCCTAAATGACTGCTTCTATCCGGCACGAGAGAGGCAGACTGCTTCTATCAGTGAGGCTGGTGATTATGAAACCCAGCAAAACCCTTTCCCTTGGTTTCTTAAAGCTAAGCCAAAAAGGGGGCTGGGTCACTGGTGTGGCGTATTCTGTGGTGAGAGTGAATAAATAGTGGAAGGCACTTACTTTTTGAGGTATATGGGGTGATGGGTTTCCCGTGTTTGTAATGGGTTTGACTGTCGGTTGGGGGCATTCCACTGCTGATTGCTGACTCCCACCCTCATATGCTTTTCCCTTTCATTTATATCAAATATCAATCCTGAGGAGATGGTGATGGCGATGGTGATGATGATGATGTGAATGCCTCAGCTCCACCATCACCGCTTCCCCCACCCACGCCTTTTTCTGTTCCTTCCTTTTTCTTTTCTCTTATTTATTATATTATGATACAAAACCCCCCAAACTCAACTGCTTTTTAGCCCATTAAAATATCGAATTAAACACATACCCGATGCAAAAGCAAGCAAAGCCCACCTCTTACCTATTAGCCAGCCCCCCTAGGAAGAGGAGATATATATATATATATATGTTTAGACAAGACTAGAGCAGACAACTTTGGGGATTCGTTTCTGGGTCTGCTTTTGCCACCCTCTGCGATTCCATTTATTAAGATAGGAAGCGGGCATTTCACCAAGAAAAGAAGAACAAGAAACTAGGCAGCAACTTGGAATTGCAGCAATGGCTGTGCAGGCTCAATATCCTTCTAATACTTTCTGGTTCGCCCTCTTTGCCTCTGTTATGTGCTACTATTATATTCCACACATGGGTTCGTTTCAGATTTAATTTATCTCTTGGGTTTGTGAAGTAGCAGCATTCGGAGCAATCCCTTGGAGGAGATTCAACAGTTGCAGAACATGAACGGGACTCCATTTGGCGGATACCAGAATTACGGTATGACTAGTGGGAAACCGTCCGGACCATCTGTATTAGTATTGCCATTTATGCAATGTAACTGAATCTTGTGTTGTTTTCTTCTTCTGTTGATGATGATGATGGTAATCCAATCCCAATGGGCATAGCCGTGCAGCATATATTGAACGGAACAGTATTCAGCGAACCAGAGAGCGATTTGACTTGCAATGCGTCCGGATCCCGCAAGAGGACTAGAGAGAATCAAATGGTTGCTACCCTCAAAACTCACCAACTCCATTACCAACATCAGCTTCTTCCAACGCCCTCTCCCCCAAACCTTCCCGCAGCCCCTACAGCAACAGCTGCCACTTCCGCATCGCCCTTGCACAGGTTCCCTGAACTACCCAACAATAGATTGCATGATGATAGCGCAGGAACTTCTGCCAGCGGAACATCTTCCCTCTCCTCCATCCCCCAACAGCTCTATTCCTATCTCTGCACCCACAATCTAGACTTGGACACATTCATCCGACATCAGGTAGCAGCTCCATCTCACAAACTCCTTCCCAATTTCACTACTTTGTGTTTTCATTTAAGTGCTAAGTGTAGGTTTGGTGGAGGTGATGGTTTGTTTCAATTTTTATATGTATATTAATATTGATTGTGATGCCCTTTGTTCGTGTGTCTCAGAACCAGAAACTCAGATTGATAGTAGAGGAGACGCGAAAGAAACATTGCAGATCCTTGCTGTCGATTATTGAGCAACAGTCTCTGAAGAGGCTGGAGGAGAAGGAAATAGAGTTGGAAAACGTGAGCAGAGTAAACGCCCATCTCCAAGAGAAGGTGAAGCAGATGAGTGAGGAGAACCAGATGTGGTTCAATGCCGCAAAGAATAGTGAAGCCAGGGTGTCGAACCTGAGGTCGAGCCTAGAACAGATGCTGGTCCAAAACGCGGGTCAGCAAGCAATTGAAGGCTTTGGGGAGACGGAGGGAGTAGCGGAAGACGCAGAGTCGTGCTGCAACACAGAAACAGAAGAAGCGGAGACAAGGGTAAGAAGAGTGAACGTGGAGCTGAAACAACGGAAGACGTGCAAATGTTGTGGAGGGGCAGAGATCTCGGTTCTTCTGCTGCCATGTCGTCATCTGTGCGTTTGCAAAGACTGTGAGATGAGGGTGGAATCATGCCCCATCTGCAACTCCGTCAAGAACGCCACCTTACGTGTCTTCATGTCCTAGACTCCTGAATGGAGAGAGAGAGAGAGAGAGAGAGAGAGAGAGAGAGAGAGAGAGCGCTCTGCATTGCTCCGCCCCCACTACCCACATTCCTATTCCTATTCCTGGCTTTCGACTTTCAAATCAAAAATTACATGTATCACCACTGTTCAACCACGTTATAAGCCGTACCCGTATATAACACTCTTTTTTGTTGCGTTGATTCTCTTATTAGCCACGCTCTTGACTCTTGAGAGATGATCTGTTTTTTCTTTCTTTCTTACATGTACGCTTTCCACCCAACGCACCACCACACTACGTAGATATTACCACTGCTCACCGCCTACAGCCCCAGCTCATTTGATTCAGGCCCCACCCACCATCAGACACACACCCATTTGCTCCTCCTCGGTGCCTTTGGAATTGGACCCTCTGCCCTTTACGTGTCTCCGCCACTAACACCAAAACTTTGTGATATCCCCACTAGTCCATATACTACGACTGGTTTATATTCGGACGCTCACCACCTTTGATCTTTGCCCAATGACAATGCCCTTGGATCATGCCCCATCCTTTGGATCCTCCCATCTTACTTGGTCCAGTCCACCATGGTGTCCAATAATGAAGTGAAGCACACAAAGCAACTTCGTTATTGCTAATAATCACCTTAGCTATGAAAGTTGATATTGTATTTTGGACCAACCCATGATATCCCAACTTCTTCTCATTGAACAATCCATACAAACTAGATTCAGAATTTGATTTCATTGAGATATATCCAACTTCTAACCGGCATTCAAAATTTTCAGACTGTTATATGCTTAAGTACATATTTTTCCATTTGGGTTGTGTTCTCCTTGGTTCTTGAATGGGATGAATAAAACTCACGAGACTAGTCCAGGTATCATTCTAGTACACTTTTCATATGGTGAATGCCGCAAAACTTGGAGCCCCATGGAAAAGAATTGGTATTAATAATGTATAGCCTGCAGATAATGGAAGACCACTTCCAGTTGTTGGCAACAATGTCAGCCAGATCCACCACCTTAACCATGTCATCTCCCATAACCATGGTAAGGGATGAGTCGACCGTGGAGGATACATCAAGGCACCTGAAGTCTACTGATACAAGTGGTTCATCGCACATTGACAGTATCCCATTGAGCTCCTTCTCTGCACTGTTCCTGAAAACTGCATTCACCTCCTCTGCAAAAGTCTCGCCGTCGCTAACCAGGACAACAAGGTCCACTACTGACACGTAGGATGTGGGCACACGGAGGGCAATGCCATTGAGCTTTCCTTTGAGATTAGGAAGGACTAGGGCCACAGCCTTTGCAGCACCTGTTGAAGTTGGGACTATGTTGAGAACAGCAGCACGCACACGCCTGAGGACCCGGTGGCTTGCATCAAGAAGTCTCTGGTCGCCAGTGTAAGAGTGAGTGGTGATCATTGTACCCTTTATGATTCCTATCATATGGAACACCATATTGATATTCATATGAAGATGATGATTTGTATATTGTATTATAGGATTTAAATTGAGTAAATGAATGATTTGATGAATTACCAAATTTCTTGTCCAGGATCTTGACAAATGGGGCGAGGCAATTAGTGGTGCAAGAGGCATTGCTGATGATGGGCTCGGCCGGATTGTATGTTTCAGCAATAACAACAACCACGTAGGTTGGAATATCACCCTTGCCAGGGGCAGTGATGAGCACCTTCTTGGCCCCAGCCTCAATGTGCTTACCTGCATCCCCTCCCTGTCTACAAACACCCCTGTCCCTTCTATCACTAGATCTACTCCCAAATCCTTCCAGGCAGAGTGAGGGGGGTTGCGGCTGGACACCACTTTGATCACCTTTCTATTCACTGAGATGGCACCATCACCCACAGGCTTAACTTCTGCCTCAAAGATGCCAAGTATGGAGTCGTACTTGACGAGGTGGGATGCCTGCTTCACACCACCTGTGTCGTTTATGGCCACAACCTCTAGAGGGGAGAGTCCTTCCTGCTGTGCCAGCACCTCAAGAAATTCCTTCCTATTCTTCCAAATCCATTGATTGCTACCTTAAGTTTTGCCTCCACTGCTCCACTCTTCTTGTACCTCTTATCCCCAATCCAATCCTCCCACCCCCAATAACCAAATTAGCCAACAAAATCAACTCTTATATGTACAATGCACCCAATAACATCCATGTTCATTACATCTATCACATGTAAAGAAGCTCAACTTATGCTTATTCTATTTAAATCAGGTTGAGAGATTTGAAGCTAAAGTTCTAATTTGAACATATTAGCGTTGCACCATGACACGGTTAACATAGAATCAAGGCCTCATGTGGTGACATCTTGCACCTATAAGTGTCTATAGCATGTGGAGTGACATGTCATACATGAGACCAGGTGCCAAGCGAGGCTAAAGATCATATCAAGGCAAGAGGAGAGATGCCATAATGCAAGGCAATGGTTTGGTGGTAGCTTGAGGGCGGCAACATGGAATGCTAGCATGCGGTGGCAACAAGCAGCAGGTGGACATGACACGCAAGGAACCATAGGATGGCTCAATTAGGCAAAAATTTTAAGTGTGAGATTTATGGGAACTAATATTTTTCCTTCAAAGTGGATGTCTTGAGAAGGGGTCCCCAGTGCAAAAATAAATTTTTAGGTTTTTTTTTATTTTAGAAAATTGATTATACCTATATAAGCACCTATGATATCTCCTCATGACTCTTTAGCAATTATGCTCTTTAAGGAGGGGTGGCTCACTCAAAGATGATAATGGTGCCATGGGTTATGCTGCATCAAGATCATGACATGAGGGTCCCAAACATGAGAAAGATGAGATGGTGACTCTACCTAGCACGCATGCATGGACACAATGCCATGAGTGTTGTGCAACCCGTAGGCGCAATAATATGGAACGCAGTTATGGCATATAATATAGTCAATGCATGCCTCGAATGAAAGAATCTAGCAAGGTTGACAAAGATGAGCCAACAATACAAGAAATATGGGTCATGAGTCAAGAAAATGGCTTAGCAAGGCAATGGTTCACAAAGAATGTGGGCTAAGAGAATTCTTAGCACATATGGCCTGCCTAGAAACATAATAGGGGATTGAATGGTACTCTTGGGCTCAACAACATGCAACACTTCACACTGGGGAAAGCCCAAACAAGGGATGACACTAAGACATGAAACAAGGGTATGACACCTTAGCATTAAGGGAAGTCCAAGTAAGAGACTTCTAGCACAACAAAAGCATGACATTGGTGGGCTAAAATGTGCTATGCACATGGCATGAGCCAAGTGATCTGCAACAAAGGAGAAGGTAGCATAAAAGGGATGTAACTAAGTCAGATTTTTTATAAGAGTAAGGTAGTTTGAAAAAAAAATTCCAAAGCTATCATAGTAAAAAAAAAAATTCCAAATCTACCATAGTTTTAGACAGAAAAGAGAAAAAAAATATATATATATATATTTGTAAATAATCTTTTCAAACAAGGATTTATCTTCTTTAAAAAAAATTATACCAAAAAAAATCATCTGACTAAAATCATCTCTTAAAGGAAGGATATCCTGGAAAAAAATAAGAGGAGAAATGTATCTTAAAAAAGTGAGAAATTATTTTTTAAAGAGACGTTTTTGTTGTAAAAAAAAATGTAAAAAGTGGGAAATCATTATGATTTTCAACAAAAAAAAAAAAAAAAAAAAAATGTACAAAATGGGAAATTGTAAAAAAAAACAAAAAAGCAAAAAAAAAAAAAAAAAAAACCCAAAACCAAAAAGTGAGAAATTGATTTTCTCAAAAAAAATAAAAATAAAACTTCAAAAATCATATAATTATTTAATAAATTTTCTTTTTATAAACTCATTTTTCACATAAAATTGATAATAATTTTTTTTAATTCCAAAATGAAAGAAGCAAAAATTAATAGATAAATATCATTTATCTTATAAATAAAAAATAATATCAAATTAAATTAATTTTATTAATTATAATTAATTTAATTAATTATAATTAATTTAATTAATTTAAATAAAATTTTGAAGGTGAAGAAAAAAAAAATTCAATATCTAATTTAATATAAATTTTTTAAATATGGAATGTTAAACATAATTTATATTTTATAAATATTAGTGTTGATAAATATCTTAATAATTATAATTATTTTTATATATTAAATTTAGTAAATAAAATTAATTAATTTTATAAACAAAAAAAAAAAAAAAAAACCAAAAAGTGAGAAATTTTCTCAAAAAAAAACCTTCAAAAATCATATAATTATTTAATAAATTTGTTTTTTATAAACTCATTTTTCACATAAATTGATTTTTTTTTTTTTTGAATTCCAAAATGAAAGAAAAAAAATAGATAAATATTATTTATCTTATAAATAAAAACAACATCAAATTAAATTAATTTTATTAATTATTATTAATTGAATTAATTCAAAGAAAAATTTGAAGGGTAAGAAAAAATAATAATTCAATATATGTTGTAAAATTATAAAGTGAAAGGAGAAGAAAATAAGAAAGAAAAATTAAAATGTAAGAAGAGAATAGAATTAATTTTCATTAGAGATATCTCCCTTTTATAGGGAGTCGCAAAGAGATATACATCAATATGGATGATCATCCACAAGTTTCCATAATTCGATAAATTCTCATATTTTATAACACTCCCCATTGGATGATCATAAGAATATGTCTCATTAAAACCTTATTAGGAAAAATCCTAGTGAAGGTAAAAGAGTACAATATTCTTTTAGATTACTACAACTGTCTCGTTAAAAACCTTGTCAGTAAAACCCAATGGGACAAAACCTGGACGAAGGAAAAAAAAGTGCAGTATATCCAAATTATCATTTTCCCCCTCATGTAAACATGATTATGATTTCTTCAACATTTCAAATGGTAGATCTCTCAATCTTCGCATTCCAAAGTCATACCTTAACTTTTTCAATGTGGTCGAAGGTAACACCTTTGTGAATAGATCTGCTAAATTATTCCATGACCGAATTTATTGAACATCGATCTCACATTTCTTTTAGAGCTCATAAGTATAAAAGAATTTAGGGGAGATATGGTTAGTTCTGTCACCTTTTATGAATCATCATTTAATTTGTGCAATACAAGCAACATTATCTTCATGTAACTTGGTTGCATTGCCTCTGATGGAAGGTAGTCCACATGTTTCTTGAATATGTTGGATCATTGACCTTAGCCATACACATTTACGGCTTGCTTCGTGAATTGCAAGAATTTCTGAATGATTTGATGATGTGACCACTATTATTTGTTTGATGCCTTTCCAATGTCTTCGAGTTGGAGCGGAACTGTATCTTGTTAATAAATTGACAAAAAAGCAATATTTGGAAGTATACAGGTGGCAAGATACATAAGTGTACCAATAGCACTAAGATATGGTACTTCAGGACCAAGTAATTCTTCATCATTTTTCGCAAGGATGAAATGGGTCATTTTGCACATCAAGTGATCAGACAACCATTGGAGAACTTAAAGGATGCACTTTATCCATATAAAAACGCTTCAAAACTTTCTTAATGTATGTTGATTGATGTACTAAAACTGCATATGGAAAATGCTCAATCTGCAAGTCAAGACAAAATTTGATTTTCCAAGATCTTTCATCTCAAATTTTCTTTTTCAAGTAATTTTTTGTTCTTGTGAGCTCTTCAAGAGTTCCAACAAGATTTAAGTCATCAACATACATTACAATAATTGCAAATCCGATTTCTGATTTCTTAATGAAGATCCATGGGCATATAGGGTTATTCATATACCCTTATTTTAGTAAGTATTCGCTAAGGCAATTGTACCACATGCGTCTAGATTACTTTAATCCATACAAGGATCGTTGTAACTTGATTGGGTACATGCTACGAGACTTTGTACAATTTGCTTAAGGCAATTTAAATCCTTCAGGGATTTTCATATATAAATCATTATCCATGGATCCATATAAATATGTTGTAATAACATTCATGAGACGCATATTTAGTCCTTCTGGGACTGCCAATCTAATTAAGAAATGATATGTGATTGCGTCCATGACGGGAGAGAATGTTTCTTCATAGTCAATACCAAGTTTCTGCGAGAAACCTTGTGCTACTAATCGCACTTTATATCATATGATCTCATTATTCTTATTGCGTTTTTGTACAAATACCCATTCATACCCAACAAACATTACATCTTCAAGTGTTTGGACTACAGGTCCAAAAACTTCTCATTTTGTTAATGAGTTTAACTTTGCCTATATAACTTCTTTCCATTTTGGTCAATCATTTCTATGTCGGCATTTTTCCACATTTCGTGGTTCATGATCTTCATCATTTCTTATGAAGGCCACTTGGAAAGTGAAAATAATATTATTTTGATCCCATTTTTCTCCCATGTATACATAACTTACTGAGATCTCACAATTTTCAAGTACCTATGCCTCTTCAGGGGCTTTTTGTTCAATATGTGCCTCTTTAGGGGCTTCTTATTCAATATTTGCCTCTTCAGGGGCTTCTTATTCAATATTTGCCTCTTCAGGGGCTTTCTACATTATTTGTTCCTTTTCTGGGGCTATAGATTTATCAATTTTTAAACTGATCAGTTATTTTTTATGGCCTTTTTTAGAGTGCCAAGTTTTTCTTGGGTTCTCCTCTTCTAGGGAATTACATCATTTGAGCCGACAAGTCTACCACGCTTTAGGTGTATCTTAGATTAATATGTTAATTGTCCTACAAGGACATCAATCCGTGTTGAAGTATTTGCAGCCGGGATATATGACTGTGTCACTTTCTTTGTATCAATGAATGCATTTGGTAATTGATTTGCAAGATTTTGCAAATGAATGATCCTTTGAACTTCTAATTCACATTGATTTGTACGAGGATCAAGATAAGTCAAAGTCAATGCATTCCAAATAATTCCATGTCGTTCTTCTGGAACTGGCTCTTCACCCCCTAATGGTGGAAAAATTGTCTCATTAAAATAATAATCTGCACAATATGTCATTCTACCTTTTAAGTGTATAGGTAGACTAGTCACTAAATAAAAACTCCTGGTTTTGTAATGTACATCCATATGACCTTTTACCCTGAGGGACCAAGTTGGTCTTAAAAGATTCTTCTAGATCTAGTATTGTATAAAATGGCATTCACATGGAATCAAATACTACTAGTGACATGGTATAAGCTCTTTTAGAGCCTTTAATCAGGTTTCTATCACCTGATATAGTATTAACATTGTTTGTCATCAATGTTGTGCAATTAATGAGACAAGAGTTTCATCAAATTCACAAGTCATAAAACATTGTCATAAAGACATCGTCTTTATAGAGTTGAATAAATATTATCATAGAGAAAAAGTTAAAATCAATGGAAAAATATTGGTCATCGAT
Organism: Vitis rotundifolia; assembly: GCA_030254885.1. NCBI lineage: Eukaryota > Viridiplantae > Streptophyta > Magnoliopsida > Vitales > Vitaceae > Vitis > Vitis rotundifolia. The sequence goes on from CM058151.1 coordinate 20,670,214, forward strand.
GATAACTTAATTTAAGAAGTTATGTAAAAGCAATGAGAGCATATATAATACAATAAAACAAATATAAAAAGATAATTTAAAGTTATGTATTTCTTAAATATCTCACACATTTGATTTTGTAAGTATGGAGCAATTTATACATGAAATAACTATGAAGTATTTCAATAATCAAACTAATTGTAGTGATAGATCAATAATTTTATTCAAAATATTATTATGATCTAAATCAATGTGCAAAAATTTAATTCATAAATCAAAATTTTAAGAGAACATATCATGATTTAAAACATCTTATTGTCTCAAAACTTTAATTGAAATACTACAAATCCATCTGGACATATATGTAAAGATATAACATAATTTATTGAGAACAATAGTTGAATCTATTGTAATTTCAAAATTATTTTGGATAATGAAATTATTGTATTAATAAAAATACCATATGTGGCAACATGCAATAATATATGTAAATTTTTCTACTAATGACAGTATAACTTCTAATAATAGAAATTTATAAAAACTATCAAACACTTACCTATTTGTATAACTTGATATACAAAAATATTAATCTTTTGATAATATATAAATATTATCTATATGCTTGTTATCATAACTTCAGGCTATAATATATTTCATTATAATTTTTGGTTATATAAATTTCATAAAGTTGTACAAAATTGTTAGTTAACAATTTTGTTCTCTATAACTTCTAGTTATAAGAAAGTACATATTAATAACTTTGGCATAACCTTTGATTAGCACAAAGAATATTAATTTTCTTATTTTCATAACTTCGAGTTATGAATAATAATATTTATATAACTTCTGGTTATATAAAAAAATTAAAAAAATTATGTATCTTCTAGGTACATAGTTGTTCATTGACAATTTTATTTTGTATAACTTCTGATTATACAAGAGAATTAGAAATTGTATGCATAACTTCTGGTTATGAAACAATTGTTAATAAAAATTATTTTTCATAATTCCTGTTGTAAAAAATAAGTGAATACGAAATAAAAATAAAAAACCAATAGTTTTTATAACTTTGAGTTATGATTATTTTGTCAAAACAAGAAAATATGCAAATTTGTACATAGCTCCAAGTTATGAACTATTTATGTATAACTTCTAGTTACATAATATAATTAAAAGAAATTAAAAGTTAATATCTTTCATAACTTCAGGTCATGATTATTTTATCATAACAATAAAATATTTAAATTTGTATATAGTTTTAGGCTATGAACTGTTTTTTATATAAATTTGTGCATAACTTTAGGTTATGAACTATTCATTGTGTAGATTTGTGCATAACTTCAAGTTATAAACTTTCATTATATAGATTTATACATAACTTCAAGTTATGAGCATTTATTTATTTATTTTATAGCTTCTGGCTATATAATATTGTTTGGTATAACATCTAGTTATATCGTATAATTAAAAATAAATAATTAAGGATCATATACATAACTTCTGGTCATGTATCTATAATTCTGTAATTTTCCCCATAACTTCTAGTTATAGAAATTGTACATATTTTTTCATAACTTTTGGTTATGAATTTACCCCATAATTTATAATTTACCTCATAACTTTTGGTTATAGGGATTATACATATTTATGTATTTAAATAAAATAAATAAAAATAGAGATCAAAGGATAATAAAATAGAAAATCATGATATAAATTTATCACATACCTTTTTGTGAGAAAGAAGATAAAAGATCTTTCTATTTTTCTGAAGGGAAGAACGTCTTTCTATTTCTTTTGTAGAGACTATTCGTGCTAATAACGTATTGTAAAATTATAAAGTGAAAGGAGAAGAAAATAAGAAAGAAAAATTAGAATGTAGGAAGAGAATAAAATTAATTTTCATTATAGGTATCTTGAGTCACAAAAAGATATACATCAATATGGATGATTATCCACAAGTTCCCATAATCCAATAAATTCTCATATTTTATAACAATATCTAACTTACAAACATAATTTATATTTTATAAATATTATTGTTAATAAATATCTTAATAATTATAATTATTTTTATATATTAAATTTAGTAAATAAAATCAATTAATTTTAATATATATTTATAATAATTATATTATTGTATAAGTATATTATTTTTAGGGATTGGAAAAATGGATTTTAGAAGATTTTTTTTTCTTTTTTTTTTTTTGAAAAAATAGTCTTTTGAAGGGACAATTTCCCACTTCTTCTTTTTTTGAAAATCTTCTCTTCAATAAACGATTTCTCACTTCTTACATTTTTCTTTTCACAAAGTCATTTTTCACATAAAACGAATTCTCACTTTTTTAAGTATCTTGGAAAGACAATTTTTCATATATATATATATAATAAAAAAAATATTTTTCTTTTTCCCACCTCGCCAAAATTATAGTAGATTTGGAATTAATTTTTCTGTGATGGTTTATGAATTATGTTTTAAAACTGTGTACTCTCATCAAAAATCTCAACTAAGTCCCTATATAGGCGGTGTGACAAGTGAGTAGGCTGCTAAGCTTTGGAAATAGGTTACAAGATCATAGCTAAGCAATGCATGCAACCAATCAAGTTGCAAATGATCAAAACATTTGAAAAAGCATTTTATTTCAAATTTGAAAGTGTCCACTTCCTAGGTAAGACGGAATTAATTAGTTAATCTCTATCACATGGTAAAGTTTAGATGTCTATAAATGTTGTGATTTGCTAGACGTTCTCAACATGAACTCATCAAAAGAGGGTTGTAGGGATTCTTGTTCGACTATTTCTTATAAATCTCTAGAGTAATAGAAGTTGGAGTGTTTCCTTATGACCGGGTGTTGTGCACTTTCCTCTCAATGTGAGAAACTTTTCTCTTAGGGTCTCTCATGTGGGATGGAAAAGACTAGTTTAGAAGACCTATAAGTGCTGCAGTACCAAAAAACAAATGAGGGAAAACATTGTGTTTGTGACAACTAGATATGTATATCAGAGCATAGTGGGTAATAAATGAAAACAAAAGCCCTAATGTTCAAAGTAGCAGGGATCTGCTCCTTAAAGTTCCTTCGTTTATGTGGAAAAGAAATCTGGGATACAAGTATGACATAAAGGCACAGATTACAAAAATCTTGTAGGTTAGGGCATTTATGAATTGATTAAAAGGTGTTTGAATGTAAGATAGAGAGAAAAAATTAATGAAGGATATTTTTGTTTGAAAAAAAATTAAGACTTACAATTAGTGGTTATTTTATCCCTTTTGATCAAATGAACTTATGGCTGTCCAAAACAAAGCAAGGTCATTTAGCCTTGCAAATGTGAAGCAAACTTTCTTTTCAATAACTCTATTCCTTTGCGTTGATCTCTAAACTGCATAATTGGAACAACTTCTGCTAAGGCCATCCAAATCATCAACTGCTGTTATGCCTGTTCCACCTATATATGGATACCATAGAGTAGCAGCTCTGATAAGTTGATATATGGTTGATGAAATTACAAATAAGATCACCGCCAAAAGGAAAACAGAAAGGGAAAGATAAATAGAGGTTTTGAGAGGAAATTATGACACGTACAACAGATGTCTGGAAGGCAACTAGGAAGAGAAAATCTGAGTGTTGTTGCAGGCAAAGGGAAGCAAACTCAGAGAATACTGTTAGATTAAAAAAGTAAAAAATAAAAATAAAAATGGAGCTTTAGAATTAGTAAATTAAGAAACGAAAGTATGGCTGCGATTGGCTCCCACCATCCAACACCCTCTTTTTACTGGGCCTGTTATAATTTGTCTCCCATTGTGACGTAATGATCTCAGGCTTGGCTTGATCCAGTTTGTGAAATATAGTTTGACTCCTCCTGCTCCTGCTCCCGCTCCCGGACCGGTCAGGGGAAGGTTCCAGTGAAAACTTGTGAATAGGAATAGGTAAATGGTGATACCAACCTTTTCACATTTCTTGCAACTTCTGGTTGGAATCATGGATTCTATTACTCTGGCCTCATGAATTAACAATCTAAGATCCATGCCACAAGAATTGGATTTTCTTTCTAATTATGGTCACACTAGAGCCCATTCACATCTAGCGTACATCATCTCGAAATTCACTGGTCAAGTTTCAATAGTTCCCACAAAATTGAAAGAAGTTGAGCTATGGCTATGTCCATCAGCACTACGGACTCATAGATTTCAGCAAGATGACATAGCCCATTTTATGCTTCTGAGGCCATCTTCACCAGGACAAAGCTACAACAGGGTCGCTATTCAAAAATACTTGCTGCTGCAATTTACCATTTCACATTTATAGTTGAGGAACCAATTCTACTGCTGGTAGTGATGAGAGCTTAGTTCTAGCTGGGACTAAAATTATGGAGAAACAACCCATTACTTGATATGAAATTTAATTATACAATGGATTTAAACTCAGTTGAATCCTACATATAAGTATCAGAAAACAATATAAGAGTCCTATAATCCAACAAATAGGAAGAGATGGCCCAGCTAGTCGGTGCTTTTCACTCATACTCCTTCCTGCGTCCAACTAGTAGGCTGAGGGACTGGTCGACCTTAGGATTAATAGCAGAAGGCAGGAATTGACTTCCCATGCAAATTGACAGTGGAGAGGATGGTGCTTCTACCCTTGCCTTTATTTTCCAGTTTAATTGCTTGTCTCTGTCTAGCTCATCAATAAACCAATAAACTGGGATGTCCTGGAAAACCATACAGACATTAGACTTGGCTTAGTTTCTATTGACTTGGTAAAACTTAAACTTCTTTTTGATTAAAAAAACCAAAACAAAACACAAGCTCAGCTAGTTTAAAGTGACACAGTAAGAACAGACCTTCTATATGCTTGGTAAAGAATCTTTAAAGGAGTAGCAGAAAGAAAAGAACTAGCAGAGAAGGCATGCACATACAGAGAGAAAGAGCAAATCTGATGGCCAACAGCTTCCTAAACAAGAAACTCAAGCCACTTCATTGGTGATTTCAGTATCAGACTATCAGTTAATGAAATCCAGTTCACAAGGTATTTCTGGGTAGACTTGGCACCCACACTTCATAAAGCCATGAATAGACAAATTTTGAACAAAATATTAACATAAATTTAAAGTGCTAAGCACCTAGGTGAAACTGAATAAGCCAATTACTAAAAAAATGGGGTGTTTAAGGGCTGGAAAATATAGAGCAACCACACAACTAGTCATCATCTATTAGCACAATAATCCAATCTTGACAAAACAGAACAAGACACGAAACAATGCATACTGCATACCTACAGAGATGTCGAAGCAGTAGAAGTCCATTGCTTATTACCAAGCATGATTACAATAATAGTAACATCATCATGGTACTTCCTTCTTCTCCCAGCAGGTATCATCATCAACTCTTCAGTACTGAAGCCTATATGAGAACAATAGTCAGAATTTGGCAATGAACCTATATAATTGATTCAATTTCCCAAAAAAAAAAAAGATGAAACTGTGACCTGAAAGTCTAAGAGAGATAGGGGAGTTACATTAATCAGTATATTTTTTATATGCTATGTTCTCTATTGATTAGGGTACTTGGACTGTTGGACATGAAACCCAGCTCACTGAAGCGGGGAGATAGATCTAACCAGCAAAGTGGGAACACGCATGTACGTACACACATAGATTTGACATGTAATCCATGGGATGGGGAATTCCCAGAAACAAAAAATAGATAGACACCAAAGAGGAAAAAAAAAACCCAAATCACGAGGCATGCACTTCAAATTGAATAGAAAGAAGGAATAAGAAATACCTGCATTATCAGCTGCTTTGAGGATGAGCTGTTCAACCAGATGTTTTGCAGGATCACCAGAGGGGTTATGCTGAATAAAAAGATGCACAAGTTGCACAACTTCATCATTGCTGAAGAAATCAAAGAGTCCATCACTTCCCAAAACAATGAATTGATCTTTCTCTGACACTGTATGACTCATGGTGAATGGATGTGTGTAAACATAAGGAGGACTGCACAAGTTTCGTACTCGAAGAATGCCCATCAGCATATCATTCATTTTGCTCTGTGGAATTTAAAAAGTGTGCAAGAGAAAGTTAGAAATGACTTTTTTCTTTTTCTTAAAGAGAAACTATTAATGTTGAAACATAACAAGCACCCCCTTTCCCTGCCAAAAAGGGGAAAGAGAAAAGGAAGAAAAACAATGAGTACCTTTTTAAGATAACCAACTCCAAATGCCCGGGTTAGCTTTAGCTTTCCTTTCACTCTCCCATTAATGACAGGTGAAGGATCTTCAGGGTGATCATCCAAAAGTTTTCTATATTCAATTTCATTGTCCACAGTATGAGTTTCTGTCAGCTGGATGGCCTTCAATTTACCACCCTCACGAGTCTCATTTGTTGCTAGTATGGCCCTGCTATCACCTAAATTTAAAACATAGAAGTTGTTCCCATGAAGAAGTCCCACCAAGATGCATGATCCAACAGACACTAGGTCAGGCCGATCTTCCATTTCCTGTTCAACCATGTACATAAAATCACTTTCAGCTTGGGCAACAGCCCGAATAAGGCAATCCGTCACACTATGGTGGAACTGTTCACATGGGAATTCTCCACCTGAAGAATGTGGAACGATAGTTCCTATCCCTCCAGAATCTGAAATGTTGGGTGCAATATGCCCAAACATTTCATTCCTGACTCTGTCATCTTCTAAGGTACTTTCAAATGGATCATGCTGCTTCTTTGCACGCCATTCCAGCAAATGCAGATAAAACCCAATGTTCTCATAAAGAGTTCCAGCTAAAAAGTCAGCAGCATCCCGACCATTAAATCCATCATAGATGCCACAGAAGAGCCATCCATTTTCTTCAGAACACACAGCTTGGACTCTGTCCTCACCTGCAGCTCCACCAGCCATTTGTACGTCAATCGCATTGAGAAAGCTGGAGGATTCTATTCTGGTAGGAGCACTCATTGATTTCCACAAGTTCCTTTCACTTTCAACAAAGTCATTCTCTGTTGATGCACTTCCACCTAAAGTAGTCATACTGCTTTGAGAGGATGAGAAGACAGAGTCTACTCGTGAAAGAGAGGGGGAAGATGCCATCCTTTTAAATGATCTTGGCGAATCAAGACTAGGCAGGATCTCCTCTCCGATAAAACCATTACAGATATTTGTGTTTGCCAGAGTGGCATTAGCACTAAGAGCAGCACCAGACAGACAAGAAAACGAGCTACTCCTCATTTTCATATTAGAATTTTGAATCATGACCCCATCCGAAAAATCAATTCCATTTGGTACATTAACAGAGCGAGGGCTGGTAGTGCTGCATTGATAGCCAAAACTAACACTTAGATCCCTTGAAGGAACAGGGATGTCTTCTGGTCTTCTCATTATTTCTAAATGTAAGGATGGAAAGGTGTTCAGTTCATGCTGATAACAAATTGTTCTTGCTCACAGCAGGCAACGCACACCCAATTGTAGACTAATGACAGAGTTTCAAACATTTAGATATTGACAGAAGTTGAGTCTGCAAAATATTATAAAGAAATTTGGTTAGCTGTTAGCATAAAAAATGAATCTATTAGGGTTCAGTTTTTTAGATGGAAAATAATTGCAGAGAAATTGTTTACTGGACAAAAGGGAAAACAATAAAATAAAATGCCTAAATAAATATTTTCAACAAGCTAGTCGAAGAGAATAAATTTACTTTGAGCTTCTGATAAAAGAATCACAAGTATTTATAATTACATTGTGGTCCAACAAATAATAAGAAGAAAACCAATCGTGGGCCAGTAATTTAATATATAATGGTGATGCCATTATTTATGTGTGTGTAAGGGAGAGTATACATGTGTGATTGGAAAGCCTTTAAACACTTGACCAATGTGACAAAACTGTTTCATTTCTAAGCACTTCAATACTTTATTTAACCCACTGGTATCTTCAGTGATGCCTTCTTAATTAATTGCTTTTGATTCCACTATTGAAATCAAACACAACCCCAACAAACCTGGTGCCTACCTGCAACCCAAACAATCCACACCCCCCAAATAAATAATAAAGGGGCCTTGGTGGCCATGAGTAAAGATGGAATACAAAAGAATTATAATGACATTGATTATTGTCCAATGGCCATGTTTCAAAATTTCTGAACAAAAAAAAAATAGTTGTACAGAAAATTTTGATGAAATTCTTCATTAATCACGAATTTCACAAGATCATTAGACCCTCCCAAGAATGATTTTCACAATTTTCTTTATTTAGGGATCCCTGGAAACAACAGGACTGCCTACTCTCCACAACAAAAAAAAGGCTCTGAGCCAAATGAAATTTAAAGAATTATGGATTTTATTGAGCATAAAAACAAGCAACTCCAGTTTTTAATAAGATAAAAGTGATTCCTTATCACCATAACCATGTGAAGATGCAAATCCCAAAAAGACAAGGAAAATATTCTTATCTAGAATAGGCAAGTAATGAGAAATGTTTGTATGCACTTCTCCCTTTATAAGCTATTAAGCTACAGAAGCAATGCAAGACAGAGACTTCCAATATGGTTGTACCTAGCATGCAACCATCACGATTCATGACTAGGTTGTCTACTACCTCACCCAAAACATAATTTCAAGGATCATCAGCTAAGCTTGAACTAATAACTGACTCATTAGCCTAAGAGGCATCAAAGCTAGAGAACTTTCAACTAACTTTAATCTTAGGTGTTAGTACCATCACTCATGCTGCATGTTTTTGCCAAGAGTCATCACTGTGTCTTAAACAACTATAGATGTGTTGTGCTCAAAAGAGCTTGACTGCTGATATTGGTCTCCTTCTGTGGTGCACTAAAACAAGAGACACCACAATATCATTGTCCTCAATATGCACATGGTCCACATCAAGTTCAATAAGGAAAATTTTTTAGCCAAATGAGGCAGCATAGGATGGTGCCAAATTGATTCTATTGAAGTTTAATTTTACAATCAAGTGAAAAACTAGTGGTCCTAGTGTTCTAATGACACCTTGAGGTGGGATTTTGTAGCATTCCTCAAATGCTGACATGATTGGGCCTTCAACCTCGGGCCAAGTCTATTCCAGGCATGAAAAGCTCAAGTTAGCCTGTGCTTTTACAATTCTAAAGCATGGGATTGTACAACATAGTAAGAGTCAGAAAGGAAAACCTTAATCCAGTACTCTGATGATGTTTATTCACAGAAAGTTATCCAAACAATCCATTTCAAGTCTCATGCAGGTAGACAAAGGCCTATAACAGAATAGTATTCAATAAATTTTGTGTAATTATCAAAAGGCTGCTGAAAGTACCATTAAGGAGGTTGGGGAGGTGGGGTGGGGGAAAGCTAAAAATTCAGAAAGAAATAAGGAAAGCTCCACGGACCTGTTGCAAAAATGGTGGTGCAATCCTTAACAAATAAACCCATGAGTGCTGTATCAATGGGATTGTTTGCAGACCCTGTTTAGTGACCATCAGAAAGAAATGGGTAAGGAAACATTAAAAACAAATGAAAAAATTAAAAAAGAAAAAGGCATGTGGGCTTAATCTTAAAAGAGCTTCAAAGCGGGTTAGTCTAAAAGAGAATACCACTGTTTCCATCATTTACATCCGAAGCATAGCCTGGCGCTTGAAGTCTCTCCGATTTCCCGTATTCGTTAAGGTGAGGTGTTTGTATTGCCTTGATTCAAAGCCTACCGCCTAGAGTGATTTTCACACAAAAGTTAGTAGAAAAGGAATTATAACCACTTTCAGAAGCAAATTATTCAAATATCCAGTAGAATGATGCATACAAAGAGGCAAAGGAAACAGATGTAGAAATAACAAAAACGGATTCATCTCCACTAAATGTTCATACTTTAATATATATATATATATATATATATTTAAAAAATTTGGCCATTTTCAGAGAGCAATAGCTATTTCAGACGGATGAGTGGCACAAGAGACTCAGATCCAAAAGTTCTACAAACTGAGGGATGAGAGAAGATAGGCTGTGTCCATTAAAAATGGGCCAAATCCATAAAAACTTAGATCTACCTTCAAATGAAATTGCAGAATCATTACATTCATAATCAAAACGCAATTAAATAATAATAATAATAATTGAATAATCATAGAAATGAAAGAAAGAATAAATTCAAAGACCAACCAATCAAACCCCAAAACCGAACACACAGAACAAGGAGGACAGAGAAACCTCCATTACAAATTGGAAATTGGACAGAGAATCGGTATATCTTACTCTTGTAAGCAAGACAGTGGAGCGTGTGGAGGGCAATGGAAATATATAAATAATAGTAAGAAAAATGAGGGAGGGAACGTCAGCTGATGTTTTGGAAGGAAAACGATGAGTAGAAGATAAGGCTTTGAAAGGGAGAGAAACAGGCAACGATGATGAGCCTGTGGCCTGTGGCCGGTTAGAGATTTACGAGGCGACTCGATGGCCTCTACAGGAGAGCGTGTCACGCTGGGGCGAGCAAAACGCCAAAATCCCGGACGGACGCATGAATGAAACTGGGCCCCACTCCCCACCTTCCCCTTTCTTGTCTATGCGTTACATCTAGTTGGTAACAAACTTACAATTAAGGTAAAATCCTACAATAGTACTATGTCCAACTGGACTCACCATTTTATTAATTAAATTACCATTATCCGATAATTATCATAATGGTATTACTTATTAGAAAAAATAAATGTTTATGTTGGGTAGTATAACCATTTTCTTTGTGGGCTAAGTGGTGGTGGCGGGGGTGGGGGTCTTGGACCCTTTTCAGCATAGAGAACAAGACGGGTGAAAGCACCAAAGAGGATTGAAAGGGAAAGTAGTGGGTGTCCACAGTTGTCTACTAAAAATGCAAAAGGCGATGCCAGAGGATTGATGGGTTAGATTTGAGAGATGTCCAAGGCACTTTTGAATGGATGTTAACTTATTTGTCTCATTCTTCCATTGGAGCGTTAGGTATGACTGACAATGACTTTATGAAGGGGAGTTTGTTACATGACATGTAAGGGTAACGTAAGTAAATGGCCTTACCCAACGTTGAAGAGACAAAAGGCGGATGGAGAATGGGTGATTGGGAGGAAGGGGAAAAGGCCACCATCCATCCATCAATCTCATTTCTCCACCATCTATGGTAAAGAGGAGTAGAGGTCCGCCTACATACGTGCACTTTGCCTACTTGGGTTGAATTATGAATATGCATGTTCATGGGTGGGTCGCATTCGTACAGTTACCCAACACATGCCTCTGCATACCTCAAACTCTTTTAAATAAATTATTGCTGAGTTTTCCATTATATTAAACATAATGCAAATGATTGACAGCTTAAAGATAATTGACGAATTAATTAGTCTATGCACCAAGTATTTTACTTATTGTAAAATAATACTATGAAAAGAATAAAAATAGAGTTTGAAGGTTGGAAACAATATTTAAAAATGCTCCATTAGAGCTATTAAACATAGTCTTAAACACAAGGAGATCCCTACTTTTCTCTCCAAATGAATGCATGAGCAATTTTTTTTTTAAATAATAATTTAATTAAGATGAATTTAAAAATAAATAAATTACCCTCAACCTATATTGTGTTTTACACATTGACCTCTCAAATTTAAAATCAAACAATTTACCCTTTATACTTTATAATTAGATATAATGTACATTTTTTGAATTATGGTATTACTTTTTTGAACGAAAAGTCATGTGTTCCCCATATGATCGAGAGCAAAAGGATCATTTTCTTTTTAAACCCCCAACCTCTGGCCCTCCTCTCAATCATTACTCCCTTGTGGAATCCTCAAATTACAGCCTGCCTCCTCCCTCATTTTTCCTTCCTTAGAAGCCCTAGAATCTCAATTCCATAAAGCTTGCTGCTAAAAGCCCACATAATTTCTCCATATTCGTTGTTACTCCTTATTCGTGGGATGAAAATTTGCAAGATCTCAAAATAACTCCCCAAAGCACTGTCAAAGTTGAAGATTTCTGAAGACAAACGGCAACTAGAAGAATTTCCCCCAAACTTTTTTCAAAATTTCCCTTAATTTTCTGAAGCATCAAAACTTAACCTTAACCCCAAAACGAATGCATAACATAAAAATTTAAACCCTAACCCTCAATTTAGTCAAGTTCTATTTTTCCAAAATTTCCTCAAATTTTCTAAAACATCAAAACGAAACCCTAACCTTAACCTCTTTCCTGATATGTTTCTACCCATTAAAGAAATTGCGAGACAAAAAAATAACGTTGAATTCCATGGTCTCTTCAATGTTAGTCATGCATTAGCTTTCTTGGGGTTCTAGGGCTTCGGCTTGGGGATTTAGCAGCAACAACGAGGGAGGAACCATCGACATGGGAGAAGAGGGCTAGAGTTTGGGGTTTGAAAATAACAATGATCCTTTTGCCCTCAATTAAAAAAATAATCATTTTACCCTTGATCACATGGTAAACACATGCGCTTTCCATAAAAAAAAAGTGACACTGTGACTCAAAAAATGTACATTACATATATTTATAAAATATAAAGGTATATTATTAGATTTTAAACTCGATGAAACAATGTACAAAACATGGAATAGATTGGGGGTAAAATACACCAAAAAAAAAAAAAGTGTAGTTGTCATTTTTGCTTCTAATTGGGAAGGATTGTGGGAAGGGGAAAGCCCAAATGTGAGATGTGGAAGTGGGCTAGGTTTAGTAGGAATTGGGCCCAAGACTTGAAGGCAACCCCATCATGTGTATGTTTTTTTGGTGGGACTGGAATATATAAAGAATGTGGGAGAAATTAGGGGTAGGGTTTTGGGGAGAAGGTAGAAGAAGGGGGGAAGAAGAAGATGCCGGCAGGTCACGGGCTTAGAAGTAGGACGAGGGATCTGTTCGCTCGTCCATTCAGGAAGAAGGGTTACATCCCTCTCACAGTTTATCTCAGAACCTACAAGATTGGGGATTACGTGGATATCAAGGTTAACGGCGCCATTCACAAGGGCATGCCCCACAAGTTCTATCATGGCCGCACCGGCAAGGTCTGGAACGTCACCAAGCGTGCCATAGGCGTTGAAGTCAACAAACAGGCATCTCTCTTCTTCTCCTTGTCTTTCTCTACTCTGCTGCATCATTCTTTTGTCATTATTATTAATCCAGATCTCTTCAACATTTTCATATTTCCAATTCATTACCTGCCCCCGTAGCTTTGCAGAGGGAATGAACGTTAACTTAGCTTCTTACTTGATACTCGCATTGCTAAACTGAGTTGCCAAGCACATCATTGGATGACATTTTACATGTTGCATAATGAACACACTACACTTGAGGTCATTAGCTTACTCTGTCTGTATTGTTGGGAGCAACGCATTTGAGTATAAGGACTTTCCTGCATACACACAGTCAAGTTTTTCAACAACCTAAATCAATGCCTGTCGAAATCATTTGGGTTGATTTGGTTTAAACCATCCAGTCCTTCTTCCAGCATTCTTCTTCAATGTTTTTACAGGTAAAGCGCCCACTTTGACATTCTTGTAGCTAGCATATATACCATCTCGCTGGCGTCTAGAAATGAAGTACGAAACCCAGAATCAATTCTTTTGAGTTCAAAAATTTTGTCCCATGATAATACTCTGTGTTGGGAAATTGGGTTTCTCCTCACCTCTGAGCCAAACAAATCCAGTTGGTTTGGAACTTGTGTGGTTTCAAATTTCTTGGCTCAAATACAAGGTGTTGGCTTTGATGGATTTCAACTTGTATCTCACCTCTGCTAATGGAAATGAGATTCTAATGAACTTGATTGAGGCATGAACTAAAATTTAAGTCTCCTCAATTGAAATGATGGGTTTTACTTCATATTCAGATGATTTTTCACTCTTAAGTTCAACCAACCTAAGCCTTGCACTTTGGATTGTCTGTTGTTTCTAGCTACCAAGGACCCTGGATAGGAACACAATCATATTTTCAATGTCATATGTAATTTTTGATATGGAGGTGCAGAGCAATTAATCCCAGTTTTTATTGTTATTTTAGGTTGGGAATAGGATTATTAGGAAAAGGATCCATGTGCGGGTGGAACATGTTCAACCATCAAGGTGCAGGGAAGAATTTAAACTGAGGAAAATTCGGAACGATGAGTCGAAAGCCGAGGCAAAAAAGCGTGGGGAGAAGATCAGCACAAAAAGACAGCCAGAAGGACCCAAGCCTGGTTTCATGGTGGAGGGTGCCACCCTAGAAACAGTCACACCAATCCCTTATGATGTGGTGAATGACCTCAAGGGTGGATACTGATTCATGCCTTGCTTTGAATTAATTTTATGGTTTCCCTTGTTAGTAAGAATGTTATGCTACTCTTGAAGGCTGTTTCCTGTTATGCTACTCTGATTTTAGCATATGGTGTGATGATTTCTTGTGATACACTTTATGCTCTTTAGGCCTTTCCTTTTTCCTCTAATTTTTGTATGATATAGCATACTGGTCACGGCTTACATTGCATCAATTTGCCCAATGAGATGGCTTACATCCAGGGATCCTAAAGTCAGTAGTAGGAGGGTCTTTTTGTTGCTTTCCTTTTGTCCATACGCCACTGAGCGTTTGTGTATACCTCCTGTGTACTGAGCTACAGCTTCTAATATATGTTTTCGCTTTTGCCTATCAATGAAAAAGTCCAGGGAAGGAACCTATTTCAAAGCATTTGCTTACCAGTGGCTTTTATCAACTGTTATCTTTGCAAACCCTGAAAAATGCTGAACTGTCTGTCTCGTTGATTGTGCTGTCAATTTAGTGGGGTTTTTTTTAGTTGTAGTATTTGATTATCGCCATTGATGGTTTTAATTTATGATGATATACATGAAATTTGCCTTTAGTCTCAAACTAGCATATCAATCTTAATAGTAGAGAAAAAATCCATGAGATGTATCGTGTGCTACTGCAGCAAAGGTTTGGTACCTTAAATATTGAATATATATTGGTTGTTAAGTGTATAGTAAAGAAAAGTGATTGGCAAAATTTAGAATACTCTTGGAAAAAGTTGAAAAATCATTTGCACTGATTTTTTGGAGAAACATTTGATAGGCAATTGTTTTAAAAGTACTTTTGAAGAAAACATATTCACTGAGAACGATTCAAGTAAAAACATTACCAATTGTTCTTCAAGTGAAGCTTAACTGTATATGAGACAGACTGGAGTCTCTTTTGCAGGGTTTTTAGAAAGCAATTTTAATATAAAAAGCTGGCGAAATTTAAAAGATTGAAAAATGACTTAATAGTACTTCCTAAAGAAATGTCTTAGAGGCATTCTCTCAAAAATATTATCAGTGAAAATATTTTGAATAGAAATATTATTAAACATACACCATGTTATAAAATAATGAACCTAAGATACAAAAGAGATTATATAAAGTAATGATATTAAGATACAAAGGATATTATAAAATATAATAATGATCTTAAGATACAAAGGAATGGAATATTGAAATAGTATTTGGTACCATGGTGAGACCCAATAGAACAATTGAATTGGAGACCTAATAAGTCAATTGAATTTTAAATTTTGATTTTACTTTTCATGCGTAGGAGGTTGGCATTAAATCTATAAGTGAATCGGAGACCTAATAATTTAATTGAATTTAGAATTTGATTTCACTTTTCATTGGCATTTAAACATTGAGAACTGACATTTTAGGTGATGGCTGAATACAAGTTTTTATTTTTAAAAGTAAAAAATAATAATAATAATAATAATAAATTTTATAGAAAGTCCGTATACAAAACATGGACTTCCATATGTTGATCATTGGACTCTCTGCTTGCTGTTGTTTTATTCCTTTCCTGTTGAGGAGGATCAGCTCAGAAAATAATCAAGTACAATTACTACTAGTGCTAACCAAATGGGTTAACCCTGAAATTTGCACTTACTGCAAGAAAGGAATGTCCACGTTCTAAGTATTGCATCTTTGTGATTTGAGGTGTTTTTTAAAGCTTTACAGTCAGATGGCATCAACCCTCTCTTCAGGCTGTAAAGCTACAAAAGTAGTCTCAAAACTTGGATACCTAGGAGAAGTAGTTGAGAAACAAGGAAGCCTTGAGCTTCACAACTGATACCTTTGATAGTTTTATATATGCTGCATGCTAGCACATGCTGTTTGTCTCTATCTTTGTCATCCCTGTTGGGTCTGTTGAGTTGAGCGTAGCTAGATGGGAGAAATGGAGTGCGTTGTGCAGGTTAGCAATTTACTGGACAATATGGTAGATACCTCCACAGAGGCAGAGCAGTGGAAGAAGAGGTCAATCTACAGAGTACCCACCTGCGTCACTGTCCTAAACAAAAAGGCCTATATGCCTCAGGCGGTGTCTTTTGGGCCTTACCACCATGGAGAGGAGCATTTGCAGACAATGGAGGATCACAAGCGCCGTGCTCTCCTTCATTTCTTCAAGAGATCAGACAAACCTATTAAATTGTTGGTGGAGTCTTTGGCAGAAGTGGTGCAAGATTTGAAGGATTCTTATGATTTGCTTGATCCCGAATGGCAAAAAGATACCAGCGCCTTCTTGCAACTGATGATTGTAGATGGATGTTTCATGCTGGAAATCTTGCGGACAGCTACTCATACAATGGATGACTATGATCCTAATGATCCCATATTCAGTGATCATGGGAGGCTCTACATCATGCCATATGTCAGGCGTGACATGTTGATGCTTGAAAATCAATTACCCATGCTGGTTCTCGACAAGCTGCTTGCTGTTGAAAGTGACAAAGCCAAGGTGTGTTCCATACTCGAATATTTATTTTATTTTCCTTCAAAGTTGATCTACCCCTTCACTTCACTCCGCCACCCCCATATCCATGCAACTGCTGACTTGTCATTAATCCTTCACCTGAACCTGAAATGCAGGACCCGGAGTGGATTAATAAGCTTATACTCAAGTTCTTTACAACCAGCAGTCCTGAGTCAGGAATGGGCAAATGCCTGCACGTGTTGGATGTGTACAGGAAGAGCCTGCTTCAGGAAGGCCCTGGTCGAAAACCACGTCACCACAAAATAAGTGCAGACAGTGAACGTGGTGAAGAAATCATCAGGTCTGCAACAGAGCTTAATGAAGCTGGGATCAGAATGAAGAAAAGTCGTACCCAAAGCCTAAAAGACATCTCATTCAAAGGTGGGGTACTGAAGCTCCCTGTGATTGTTGTAGATGATACCACTGAGTCAATGTTCTTAAACCTCATAGCTTTTGAGCGGCTTCACGTTGGGGCTGGGAACGAGGTGACTTCCTTTATATTCTTCATGGACAACATCATTGACAATGCCAAGGATGTGAGCCTGCTGCACTCCCGAGGGATTATCCAGAGCGCCCTTGGAAGCGACAAGGCTGTTGCTAAACTCTTCAATTCACTCTCCAAGGATATAACACTTGACCCTGACGGCCCCCTATATGGAGTGCATAAGAGAGTGAATGACTACTGCAGGAAGAGTTGGAATGAGTGGCGTGCCAATCTCATTCACACCTACTTCAGAAATCCGTGGGCCATTCTATCCCTTATTGCTGCAGCATTCCTCTTTGCACTCACCATAGCTCAAACTGTGTTTACCATCTATCCCTATTACCATCCTAGTGGTGACTCTTCCTCCTCCCCTTCTGATTTACTTCCACCAAAACGCACCCCGTCTCACCATTGACCTTCCATCTTCATTGCTTGCCAACAGTTGGTATCTCAAGGGTATAACCATGTTTTTCTTGTCATTTCTTCATTCTTACTAACTGAGTGTTTGTCATTCTTCTTTCTCATTTATATTCTGGGCTGATATTACAGAGGTGGTTTTATAGATAATTAAAAAAAATGGTGATTGCATGTGGAGATCTGTACCTTTGCTTAATAATTCAGGCAGTGAGATAATCTACCTTTTGTTTGATTATTTGTTTTCTGTTTTATATAAAGTGAATCCTGTCACTCTTCCTTGTTATTGCCATATCTATTTGTCTGATACTGATATATTATAAATGCGCTATTCTGTAGCAATGGAATCTTCAACGTTTCATTTACACTGAAAAGTAAAACATTCAATAAAAACTATGCTTTAATGAATTTGCCCAAAGTCTAACTTCCTTCTACATCAGCTGTGCATGAAGAAGGTCCAAATTGAGCAGAGACAGAATGCAAGAGAGAGAGTCAATAAGTAGGATCTGAGTACAAATATAACATGGTTAGATCCAACCTGAATTGCAGTAGAAGGCACGACCTAAGAGTTTGTCTGCTACCCCATCAAGCCCTATTCCAATAATCCTTTGCTGCTAAAGACGAATCTTTTCTGCACCTGGACAAAAATCAAATGAAATGCCATAGGGAGTGTAACTCAACTTGTCTCTTATCCCTTCATGCCCCAATTCCAATCAACCTAAACTGCAAACAGAAAGTTGAAAGTCGGTTACCAAAGCAATTGAGAGGACATATAATAGCTAATATTTTTCAAAAGTAGAGAATAAAGAAACTACAATGTTATTTTGAGGCCTCCGCCAATAAAATCCCTGTAAAAAAACAGGCAAAATATTGCAGGCTGCAAGAATATAAATCATTAAGGCATGCATCCCCATCCACTCCACGACAATAGTTGGGCGTCTATATCCATACATGTCCACCTGTCAAGACGAGACCAGATATGTGAACATTTATGCTTGAGGCTTTCAAGCAGAATGACTACAGTATGAGATGAGTTAGAGGCCCCACCATCAAATAAATTCCAGCAAAGAGAATGCCAGCAGCACCAGCGGTGACACACATGTAACTAAATGTGTAAAGAGCCTTGTTTACATGCATCCCTAGAAGAAGAAAGCAGATGATTTAATTTATATCTATGATAGAAAAAGGAGTGCATACTACACGAAAAAGAATGCTTACCAAAGAAGTCCAAGGCAAATCCCAAGACCAAAAGACAAGAGGATGGGACTATCCAGTGCAGGATCCTATCTTTGTGATCCTGCATATGCCAGGATGTAAAAGCAGTTTAGCTAAGATAAACTTGATGGTAAAAGATTAAAGGAATAATCCATGAAAAGAGGGTTTTATTCTGTCTATTACCTTAAAATGGACGATAATGTGCCCATAATGCAAACCAACCAAGCAAGTAACAATGGCCATCACTGAACTACAACCATGAAGTGCAAGGGTCAGAAGGGAAGCATAAATTGCAATACGCTAAAAAGAACCCAGTTAGATTTGTTCTTGATCTTGTCCTTCTTTCGGATGAAGGCATGAGTCATAAACAAAGGACTCAAGACCATCCAATGCACTAAGTAGCATGTTTCTTTTGTACAAGAAATCTCTGACAGTCCATAGACACAAAAACATTCATCCAGTGCTTCTTAATGCATCATATAATTGTGCAGGTTAAGGAAGAGATTGTAAACAAACCTCAGGAGCCCTTCAGGATCAAAAGGTGCTTGGCACCAGGTTGGAGCATCAGGAGGCAGTGGGCCATAATCTGGGGAATTGATACTGCATTGCTGTGTAGTAAGACATAATAGAAGAAACATGAATCATGTAAGGGCAGAAGATTTAACAATGCCAAGAGGCAATTCAAATTAACTGGAAAAAAAGACAAGAATACCTTCATCCGTGCATAGATTGGTCGCTTGTATAAATGTTGAATGCCTAAAACATTACGATCTATCATTCCAACAGCATTGCATGCAGGTCCAGTGTCACTCCGAACTCCACATTTCACCTTGAGTTACAAATGAATAAGAATAGGCCAACTCATCACCAGTTGTAGAACTAAAATCCTGCCTTCAACATCTTAAACATTGTATGAAGAAAATTACATAAAAGGAAGAATCTTACTTTGAAAATTTTCAGTGCAGAAGAAGAGGTTTCACTTGGAATTGAATATTCCCAGTCAGGAACATACAGACCATATAACAAGGAACAATATGCAACAGTAAGAACCAAAACCACAGCCCTGGAAAAAGAAAAGCAGAATAAGGTGGCAGACAATTTCAATTTAGCATATTAAACACTAGAACTGTGTGAATGCAAAATAGATGCACCAAAGGCAAAAACAAAAATAGTAGAATAATCACTTCATCTCCAATGGATCCAAAATCCCTTTCAAATTGTTCTAGAATCAAATCCACCAGTTTCATCTCTTGTCTGAGTGTGATTTTATATTTTTCAAGGAAAGAAAAAATTACTGCTTCATCAATTATTTAGACAAGCTTGCAATTTTCTTCCAAACAATGATAATCTGTAGTAATGATCTCCTAATTCTTCTCTCACATCTTGAAATCAGGTTCATCTGTCTGTATGACATTAGGTTCATAAAATCTCATTTGAAGTTTCAGAATGCTGGAGGAGAAAGAGCCCTAGAATAGGCTTCACAAATCACAACAACTGTGACAGTGCTGAAGAGAGGAAGGATGAACTAACATGGCTGCAGCAAAATTATGAAAGAACTGGAATAAAATTTGTGTTATGAAATTATGCACACATAATTACCACTTACCATTGGAATTGATATTTCTTTAGCAAAGAAGACCCTGATTTAACATTGTTGTCACCCTTGAGCCATATCTCACATACAGCTGCCAGAAAATATGCTACTGCAATTCTCTGGCCAATAAAAAAAGGGGGGGAAAAGATGTTATCATTCCATAATTGAAAGTTATGACATGAAGCCTTTTAGATTATTTAAGCAGAGATCAGAATACAGATACCATTGGAGGACAAACAAGTCATACTCTAACTAGACTCCTTTACTTGGTCTATCTAGCACAAATAAAACAACAATCAGGAAAGATAAAGCCTTGTGAAAAGGCATACCTGAAGAATACCCGCCAATCGAATTTGTTCAATGTCCACTCCATAAGTTAGATTGTTTAGGCCATGAAAATAGCCTCCTATACAGTGGAAAAATTAAAGAGATTAGCTAAAGCATAATATATGATTATGCATTGCCACATGGATACTTGACAACAAGACAAAAGTTGAGTGATTACCCTGGAGAAAAAGTCCAAATACTAGAAGCTTCAGAGCCCTTACCACTGCCTTTTTAGTTGCCAAATAGCCAGATGACAAATTCTGAAAGCAAAAGGAAGAAAACTTTAGGTTCCTTGCAGTTTCTAAATAAAAAAATAAAAAATCCTCAGTAACAGTGAGGGTTAGTAGTAATAGCATCTAGAGAGACAGCTAGAGTGTGTTTGCTATGTGCAAGAGAGGAATCAAAATCTTTAGAAGAGCGGGCTTTGGTTTCCATGAAAATAAATTTCTTATTGTTATTCCTAATTCTAATGAAAATCAAAATGCAGACCATGCAGTAAATGGGAATGGAATGTATTTACCATTCTCATTTCCTATTCTAACATTTCAAAGGCACCCTAACTAACAAGTAAATCATCATGAAAAAGATAAGAATTCCCATTAAATTGAAAGCATATATTTGGACATTCCAGGGAATCCAGAGATACCTTGTATGCAAGGGCAAGTGAAACACCAACAATAAAGAGGAAAAAGGGCATGACAAAATCAGCAAGGGTTAAACCATTCCATGGTGAGTGATTGATTGCAGGCAAGATTCCACCCGCATCATCCACAAGTATCATAATCTGCGAAAAGTTTGAGTTGAAAATCTGAGAAAAAAATCAAGTAGATGAGGAACCCATGATACAAGGTTTTTGCTAATCTAGTAAAGAAATGACAGGACAGGAATGGGAGAAGGTTGAAGGCCTCCTTTATTCTTGGTCTCCACTAGTTTCAATAAACATTACTACATTCTGTAAAATGTAACAATTTCTCTGTCATCACGAAATTTGAACTGGCTCGAACCCAGAAGAGCAGAGAAGAAGGGTGGGTGTGGAGGAATCCCAAGCCAAAAGAATAAGTAAGTAGAAAAGAAAAGAAAAAATAAACTCCAAAAATAATGGGGATGGGAAAAACAGCATTACCGCCACGGTGAGTCCACGAAAAACATCGAGTGAAACAAGACGTCCCTTTGAAGCGTTTCCACCACCTCCACCACCACCACCACTACCATCACTGCGGGGAGAATTTAGTAGAGACGATTCAACATCCGCAGAGAGATTCTCAGGGGTGTTGGCATCAAGGACTAGTGGATCTTCATCTCTTCTAACTGTCTCGTACATTCCCATCTCTCTCTCTCTCTCTCTCTCTCTGTAATACTGCTTTTTCTATCAATGTCAGGCACCACTATACCCCTTTATTCCCAACCATCTGCACGCCCACTTTCACAGCCTACTCCTCCTTTGCAACAACAACAACTACTACTAATTCTTCTTCTTCTTCTTCTTCTTCTTCTTCTCATCAATCCCTTCTTTTATGATAGGGAATAGATGGACACACGTGCGTCGTCCATTTATTACTTCCTTATCTCCCTTTCGATTTGTTTCAATCTCAAAAAGAAAAAAACAACCGCATCATGAATGTCGAAAATTCCGAAAGATATTTAAAGTATTTGAAGCTGTCATAGATTCCATGGAGCCTACGTTACGGGCCCGACTCATGATATTTATTATATTTCGTTTCTAATTTCTGAATCTGTGATGCGGCCAACCTTTACACAACTGCAGCATTGTAATCCAATATTATAATTTACAACAAAAATCAATGCCTAGTAATTTTTCCGCATGGTTATGTTAAAGAAATATCAAATTGATCATGGGCAGCCCAAAATACTATTAATTTCTATATTTTGTAGCAAAGGATTATGGATAGTGCACACTCATATTTTTTGAGAAAATCATTTTCATGCTCTGCTCTGTAAAGTGTAATAACTAATAATATACCACACCAAATAAGGAATTATAGATTAACCATAAAATTCCACACTGATTTGGAATATAATCACACATGATATTCCTCATTTTTTACTTTCTAAAGGTTTGCTAAATAACCATTTATATACTCCTAACAAAATTAGACTCAGACAACACATAGAAAATTAATATGGGATTGGATTCAAAAACTTCCTAATTTGAACTTTTATTATTTAAAAAGGTTGCTGATGATTAAATTCGGACATTAGATAAGGGTGTAAACATATGGAATTAACACACACAAATTATAATTCATATGATACAAGATAATGGACCAAGTGGGCCACGTACAAGGTGAAAGATAGCATTAGTAACCTAGTTATACTCATACCCCTATCATTTAGATAGTCAGCAAATAAGCATACGCCACGGTAACCGAAATTAATGTGGTGAAAGTAACTGACATAAGAATCAAAGGGTAAAGTAATGAATATAGCTACCTAGTCCTCTGTACAGAATTCAATGTATGATGAGGAGGTTTGATTTGGTGGGATTTCCTATGGCTATGGGTGGAAAGGTGGTTGTTTATGAGACAGTGAGATTTGGATGGTTCAGATTTTTTGCTTGTTAGGGTCTCACACCACCCTTTTCAGAGTCACAATTCTGCGACTCCCACCTACTTTACTAAACCAATCAATGTAGGGAGCAGTGGGCTTCCCATATTTGCATCCGCACGGCGACCCTCGACATGCCATGACCCGTCATTTTTGCCCTCTTAATCTTAATCACAAATGCATTAATGATGGTAACGGGTAATGAAATACATGGTTTAATATTACCATTTTCTTATCAGCCTGGTTGTTGTGCATCACCAAGTCATTTCTTTCTTCTCTCCCAGAGTTATGCTTGAATGAATTTCCAATGACCGTCTGCTAATGGGCACAAGTTGATTTGTGTAAAACTGGAACAACTGGAGGGGTTAACATAACCTATACCAATCAAAACCTTTCCACACCTACCGATTAGAAGATTAATACACAGTTCCATGCTTAAGGTTAAACACACTCAGGATAAATATAGTTATCAATTACATATGAGTTTCCTGCTCAAAGTTTTCAAATTTATCCAGCCCAAGATGTAATTGGTTCAGCGAGCACAAAAATGCCACAAGCATTTTTTTTTTTTTAAAATGAAAGAAAGAAGAAACCCCACTGTACCATAGCACTGTCACTCAGCAGCAGCAAAAACAATCCTCCTAGGTACGTAGGCCCAGAGAATGTGACTAATAATCTTCCTCAACAAGGACCAGAAAACATCAGCTCATCTGTAGAATAAAAGTATCAAGTCTGAAGTGGTTTTGCAGTTATCTAACTTTGAAAGTTTAGTTTCTTTTTTTCTTCTCCCTTTTTGCAAGGAATAAGAAAGATAACATCCTCAGCTGTAAACCTGCAATGACAATACACAATGGATCTGTCAGGATGCACATAATTGGAGGGAAAGCAAAGAACCATCCCAAGATACAATGATGAAGTAGCTAATGAGGCAGGCAAGACGATTATGTAGCATGGCATTGCATCCAAGTCATTACATGGCCATGGCTTTGAGGCGATGAAAAATAAAAAGATTCAGACTCAGTCAAGGAGGTTGTGTGCAGAGATGTTGAGAATCACGTACAAGGAAGTGTTGTAATTAAATTACGCCATTCAATAAGTATAGGAAGATCGTAACTTTAAGTGATGTACTTTGATAGAGAAAATATAAGAAAACTGATGTTACTACAACTTGTCACTCCTTATTGTGCTAGCACTTGACAGCAATAGCAAGCTGCAAGTAAATAACAACTGTTCAAATGAATTAAACCCAGGCTAAAATTTTCAGTGAGATCCTTCCTTGAGGTGAAGTTGCTGCAGTGAATGTCAATTTCCTTAGCACCTAAGATACTTGGGTCTCGTTTTCTAACCTTAACCCCTCCAAAAGCAACATTTTTCCTGGGGACAGTCAGGGATTGGACATTGACTAGTTCTTAATGAGGCAGCAGATCTCGGTTGATAGGTGCTGCATCTACAAAACAAATGTCAGCAAACCATCTCTTGATGTCCTTTCCTAGCCTGAGACATCTGGGCCATGTTTTTGTCATTCTTTGAGATTTTTGGGGTGGTCTAGAGGAGAGGGAGAGAAGCACTTCCTTGCTAGCATGACAAGCTCATGTAAAGGAATTGGAAGAAGCAATGGAAAACAATCTCAATTTACTTGTCTTAGTGTATAGAAGGAGCCTAGTAAGAGGAATTTTTTAAGCAATAGAAACTCCAGAAGCTGCGCACTTGAGTTGAAGCCCCTGTGTCCAGTTTGGTGTACTTATTTTACATAACAAAAATAAAGAAAAAAATAAAATGTTCTCACAAAGATCCTAGCCTATTCAATTTCCTCCTACCCTCATTCTTCAGCAATCTTCCTACGACAACAGATTGCCACAGCTTCAAGTCGGCTCAGAGTTTTGATAGGAACCATGGTATCAACAAGTCTGCAGTCCCAACATCATCATGAACTGCCATATCCAATAGAAATATGCATTACGCTTCCTCCATACAAAAGTCCACCTAAGAAGAAAATTAGAGAACCTTCATCTTCAAACCTTAACCACTCTGAAATGACCAAAGTCCAGTAAATACCTAGAATCAAATAGCTGTGCTGCTTTTACGGTTTTGGAGGGAGGTTGGGGAGTTCATGGAAGGAAAAATGGCTAGGTTGGCCATGGTATAAAGTGTTCTAGGAACTGAACATAAAAGGACATTTTAGCTTTAGGGTAGTAGGATAAAAGGAGGGTTAGTGTTTGTGAAGAAAGTCAGATCTTAGCAACAAAATTAGAGTTAAGGAAGAGCTGGTTGTGCAACAGTGCATGCTACAACAAAGAAAGTAAAATAAGAAGAAAGGGAAGAAAAAAAAAGGTACTACTCTGAAGGAAAACTTTTGAGAACATAAGCATTGAGAGAATCCATATGCCTCTGAAAATATCATCAAGAAGCTATTGCAAATAACCAAGACCAATATCATCAGCCGGTACTTTGAAAAGCCCAAGACAAGAAATAGAAAAAGGTTCTCTCAAGTTGACAGGAATTGCCACCATAAAGCCCAAGATCAAATCCCTACAATGGCCCCTTTCACCATAACAACAATCTTGATGCGTGAATTCCATAGTAGGATTACTAAGAACTAAATCATGCTCTAGGTTGTATTTGCTCATGGAGAAGATGGTTGCAAGTATAAAAATAATAATAATAGTAATACTTATCACAAAAAAAAAAAAAAAAACAATAATAATAATAAAAAAAAAGAAAGTTTGCAGTAATTAAATGCTATTTAAGAGAATCACACGTCTGAAGCAGGCATCAAGGATGGTTTCAGGTATAATTTGAAGCTGATGTCAATCAAGTTTAATGGGTTAATCCAGAAGCATGATATCAGTTAAAAGAATCACTAGGTCCTTTAACTCACACGATTAACCGTATCGCCATTATGGTGCAAGTTCTAGTTCTCTGCCTTCTTGTTGAGTTTGGAAGACTCACTTTTATAAAATAAAAATAATAATAATAATAATAATAAAAAAAAAACCAATTTTATTATAAGAGAAATACAAATTAATGAATTATTCACCCAATGAAGAGAGTAAAAAAATGATGCTAAACCAAATAGTGCCAACATATAACATGGTTCACTAAAGTTGCAATTGAAGTCAAAGGAAAAACCCAACATCTACTCATCCACAGGCTATGAATGAACAAATTTAACCGCTATCTAGAGCTTGTTTGGTAGTGATCCTAGAAACCATTTTTAGCCTTTTTAGCACTTGAAAACAACTCTTTTGATTAAAATTTCCAAGTTCTAGAAAAGGTAGAAGCGCTTCCTTAGATTCACCACCAAACAAGCTCTTAATTCATAGGTTATTAGAATAGAACTACAGAGTACCAAAACTGATGACCCGGTATGAGTGTTACGTAAATATCAAGGCAGAATTATTTAAAAATAGAAACGTTGTGCTAAGGTTGGTTATAAACTTATAAATTATAATGAAGAAATGATGGGAAGAAACAAATGTGAGTAAGGGAGGCAAGGAAGCAAAGGGATGGTCACACGAACAGTGAAAAGAGCTCAGTCATCCACCGAGAGCCTGTCTTCATCGCTGTTGAAGTCTTCATCAGCCTTCTTCAAGTTTCCACAGACGTTACATTCCATGAGATTAGAAGGAGATGCATCTGAATCCGATGGAGGCAATGGAGCCAGTGTGCCCCAGCAATTTTCTCTACTACACATGTATCTCAAAAAGAAATAGGCGTGAGGGAAATCATTTTCCCCTCCTCCATCTCCAATCTCGTTCTCATTTTCTGAACCAATCATTTGTTCATCCTGGTCCTCATCCATCACTTGGCCCTCATCATCCTGCTCCTCCTCTTGCTCATCATCATCTTTCCAATTAGCTTCAACCCGACAACGGTCACAATAACAGGTAAAGCCGTAATCTTCCAGTAGCCTCTTCTGTCTGTCAGCATAAGTCTCATTCACGGGAAAATAACTCAAACAAATCTCACTTCCCTCGGGAACATCATGAATGAGTCTAATGGTGATGTCAGTATTATGGTGGGAGGCAGTATCGACATAATCGAATCGGCAAGCATTGGGAAGACAATCGTGGTTGAAGAAAGAAGCTTTGGGGTAGATTCCATAAGCTCTGACGGATCTCTCGCCGCCTGGGGCAAGTACGGGAGGCTCCATTAGACCGAAAGCATTGAGCTTGTCCTTGGAGAGCAGAGCGGTGGTGAGCTCTACAGAGAATCCGGCAACGCCCTGAGGAGGAGAGAGGGAAGAGAGGAGGGAATGGAGGAAGGTGGGAGCGTCAGAATCAGAGGAGGGGAGAGCCGTGCCTTGAAGAGAAAGCAATATGTGGAAGTGGGAAGGGGAGACGATGGCGAGATTGTATGCGGCGACTAGAAAACGGGCTTGGACTTGGCGTTCGGAATGGGAGAGTGAGAGAGAGGGAGAAGCGCGCAAAAGAGATAGGGTGAAGCAGGACCAGGGAGAGTGGGAGGAAGAGAGGGCATGAGTGAGGCAATCGGGGGAGCAGAAGAGACAAGGGCATGAAGGGCAGGAGACGAGGGTGGAACAAATTTGTAAGTGCCTGAAGCAGTTGGAACAGTAAGCGGAGGAGGAGGAGGAAAGAGGATGTGCGGAATAGAGGAGGATGGGAGAGTCTGTGAGGATGATTTGGCCGCCTCTAAGTGATTGAGAGGCAACCAGAGCCCTCCCCCTTCCTTCAATCTCTACCGTCTTTACCAGGCCGCTCCCTCCCACCTTTGAAGCAGAACTAGTCATTCTTCCTCTAAATTTTTCGCCTCAGAGAGAGAGAGGCCGCCGCACCGCACTACCTGTACCTGGCGACGAGAAGTGAGAGAAAAAGGGTCTAATGTTTGGGGAGAAAAAAAATAAATAGCAGGTCTCGGAAGAAATTATGGGCCTGTTTGTTTAGTGTTTTCAAGAACTGTTTTATGTTCTTGAAAACAAAAACACCAGAAATTTGTTTGGTTGAGAGAGTCGTTTTTGTTTTCGTTGTTCCGTGTTCTCAAAATGACACTGTTCAGAGAACAACAAAATGTTGTTTCCCCCGTTTTTTTACTGTTTACAGAACAAAATTAAACAACAAAAAAACCATCTGTTCTCCGTGTTTTTTTTTTTCTTCCCGTTCTCATCTCTTCTCCAGCACAGTCGCGTCGCCTCTTCTTGATTTTTCCCGTTTCTCAGTTTTGATTTAGGGTCCGTGAAATTTAAATCCAATGGCACAACAGCAAAGAGACCCCTAAAACGGATCCAGAAAACACGGAGCAAAAGAAGAGCAATTTTTTTGGTTTTCCTTGGGGGTTTTGCATGGATTTTCTCGGAAATCAAACGAGGATGAATTTTCCCGGAAATCGAATAGGGCATGGATTTTCTTGGGAATCAAACGGGGGTTGCAAAAAAAAGAATAATAACATGATTAGATTAGTACCTGCGAGGATTGAGAGTGGCAGAGTGAGAGAAGGGCCTTTTCAGGGATTCTCCCGGCTGGAGGGCAACTTCAGAAAAGGGCTTCTTGATGCCCGAGTGAGAGAAGTGGGTGGCCTTTTGAATTTTAGATTTAGTAGAGATAAAAATAAATAAACAAATCACGAGAACAATTTTATCTCAACTTAATAGAATATGCTATAATTTTTAATAAAATTAAAGATTAAATAAAAAAAATATTAATAAAAATAATTTTATCATATTGATTTATTTTTAAAAAATATAAAAAATATTTTTATTTTAAAATTAATAAAATAAATAATTTTTTAATTTAAATGAACTATATATCTAAAAATTATTTATAAATTTATAATATAAAATTACTTAAAAAAAATATTTTATTAATTAGAAAAAAAAAAAAAAAAAAATCTTTCAAACGTGTTTTTTGTTTTACTTATTCTAAAAAAATTTTTTATTAACTCAACCAAATATATTTTTTTGTTTTTGAGAACAAAAACTGTTTTTCACAATTCAATTCTCAAACATAATTTTAAAAAAAAATACACCAAAAACTATTCTTAAAAACTGTTTTCCAAAACAGTTTTCAAAAACAGCAACCAAACAAGTCATATGTTTGATAACTCAATTATAAAAATGAAAATAGGTTTTTCAACTTATTTTATATGTAATTACTAATTTACTATACTCTTAAATATAATATAAAAAAATTCTAAAATATTCTTTATATTTTTAAATTAGTTCTTAAAACAAAACACCTTAAAATATTTAAATTTATTCTCAAAAACATATTTTTTAAACAAATTCTTTTAAAATTATTTTTAGTAAAAATAACTGTGTTCTATTTTAAAAAGGCCTAGAGAAATTAAAGTGTATTTTCTACCCACTAATATTTCACGTCCATACTCCTTCCTCAATTAAATTTTTCTTTCTCTGTTTTTTTTGGTACACCAGGTCCACAAAATATGTTTTATTTCCACCAGTAATTAAAAATTATTCTTACAATTTGAAAAATGTTATCAAACAGACCCATGTCTCCTTCAGTTTTATTTTAGTATATTAAATATTTATTTTTTACCTTCAATTATCAAAAAAGACGAATAACTATTACTTATATCTTTTCACAATAAACCATTCTTATTTTATGTAAAGCTTTTTTTACTTCATTAAACAATCCATAAAATTGTTTGTTTTTTCTATCATTTTTTTTTTTAGCAGGATGAAATTGTCTTGATACAGTTTTCTCATTGTTTCAAAATATTATTTTAAAAATTTAACAAAAAGTTTAATATTTTTTTTATATATATTTAAAAAAAAACAAGTAATAAGTACTTCCCAAAAAAGACAAACATTACATTCAACATTAAGTTAAAAATACAAATACCACCCAAAACTATGATTAATTCCCAAAAAATACATGAAAAATAATATAAAGAGAGAAAATAGAATGGAAGAAAAATAAAATTGTTAATTTAAAATAAACATTAAAAAAAAAAATCCACAAGAAGGAAGAGGAATCTCCTCTCTCCTCTTCCAAAATACCAAGTATCCGACAATAAAGTACCACATACTAATATACAAAAAAACAATTGGTAACTCCTTTCCTTCCAAGTAATAATAACAAACCATTTAAAACCTCAAATTGATATTAACAGAAATAACTATTATCGCCCCTTATTTTTAACTGGGGCTAGAGGAGGGATTTGTTAGACCAACCATTCAAATTGTGTTCATACCATATCCCAATCGGTTGCTTCAAACAATGAAAAATGAACCAATTCTTGGGGTTCCAACATCCCCAGCTACTGATTTAATACAAGACGGAAAAACCTATGACAATCATCAGCCATCTGAATGTTATGTAGACCATAAGAATGACCAAATGTTGTGCATAGAGTAGCCAAAGCACAAAATTAGAATATCGAGTATTCAAAACAAGTTGGATTGAATGCTAAATCAGAAAACAGACCATCTCAGGAAGAATTTCCTAAGGATATCCACTTATTTCAGCGTATATGGTCCAGGAGTGGCAGTATCAGCCTTTAAGGGCAGCCCCTAGTTTCACAAGGTCTTCAACCGCCTTTGAGATCTGTTCCTCTGTCAAGCCTTCCAGATGAATGCCCCTCTCAACACCCATGTCTGTGTAGATAACGTGTATCAAACTTTGTGCATAAAGTATAAACACAAATAAGAAGGGAAAGATATAAAATGCTCGATAAATATGTCCATTACATGAAAGAAAAACAAATTGGTAATATATACTTGAACCATGCATATGTCCATCACATGAAAGAAAAACAAATTGGAAATATATATTTGAACCATGCATGCTGCCAAAAATACTCTCCTTGTAAAAACACGATATAAAATTGTTTGTTGCCACATTGATGTCTGCCTGTTATGGCAAGCACTCATGCTGATGATTAGGAGTAAATTGCTATGCAGCCACAACTACACTTTTAACACATATAATCTTCACATATTCTTCATTGAAAGAGGAATTCTTTTGATAGCAAACATGTACATATATGAGCAAAAAAGCACCTCAGGAAAAGCGCATCAAAGTACCAAGGATGTCATACAATAAAAGAAGAAAAAGAGAAACAAAGCACTCCCTCCCCCCACTTAGTGCCCAGCCAATGAACAAAAGCTACCATAGAGAATGATGTCTCATCCATACAATTAACACAGTAAAAATTACACATTAAAAAGGATTTGAATACTTGCTCCAATAGCTCCACATTTTTTAATGTCCTACAATGATTTTCTTCTTATGAATAGCCCAAATAAACAAAAAGGAGCAGTTGTCCATGTTCTTTTGCACTTCTTCCCAACAAAGGACTCATGCCAACTTAACAAAATCACGTTTTTGAAGATTCAATCACCCAAACTATCTCAAACAAGGAAAAGATCAACTGCCACAAAATACTTGTTGGTGCACAATGTAAGAGGATGTGATCAACAAATTCTTCTTTCCATTCACACATATATAACATCCATTCCCGAAAGACAGACCTCTCCTTTTCAACTGATCCAAAGTCAATATCCTCCCATAAGTTGCTTCCCAAGCAAAAAACTTCTCTCATCATGGTCCAAAGATTCAAACAACATCCATTGGAAATGTCTCCAATCTCCTCAACACCAAAAACGGGTAGAAAGCTTTGATTGAGAACATTCCAATCATTGAGTCTAACCAATCCATCTCATCCTCTGTGCCCCACCTTAGTCCTTGCTCTTGCAGCAGGATGTGTTTTGCTTCTTTAGGGAGTGCAGACTCAAGGAGCTTGGAGGCTCCATTCTTAGAGGAAGGTTTTTTTTCCTCTTTAAAGTTTGAGAGGGGTTAAAGTCCTCTAACCAAACAGGTTCACCATAGCTTTTTGGCAGCATTGCTAGGATTTTCTAAAACATGAGGTGATGGGTTTCTTCAAGGAGTTTTGTAAGTGAGACTCTTTTGTAAGAAGTTTAAATATCACATTCTTGATAAAGAGGGAGCTGAGGACCTGAAAGGCTTCAAACCTATTAGTTTGGTGGGAGGGTTATATAAACTTCTAGCGAAGTATTGGCTAATAGGCTTCAGAAATTCATGGGCAAATGGTATCTGATTTTAAGCATGCTTTTGTAGAAAGTAGAAAAATATTGGATGCAATTCTTATTGCAAATGAGGCCACAAACTCAAAGCTGAAGAGCTTCACTATTAGAGTCATCTGCAAACTTGATATTAAAAGGGCTTATGATTCTATCAATTGGGATTATCTTATTGGTATCCATGGAAAAAAGGGCTTTCGCTAAAAGCAGGTTAGTTGGATGAAGTGGTGCATGTAGCTTATCTATTCTAGTTAAAAGAATTCGAACAGGTTTTTTCTAGAGCCGTAGGGTTTTAAGGCAAGGGGATTCCCTCTCTTCTTATTTATATGTTTTGACTGTGAAGACACTCAATTTTTTGATAGAGAAGGCTAGTGAAGGAGATTTCATATCAGACTTTAAGATGGGAAGGAGAGGCTGTGAGGGAGTCAAGATGACTCAGCTTTTATATGTTGACAATACTATCATATTCTGTGAGGCAAGTCAGAGCAACTGTTATATCTACATTGAGCTCTCATGCCAGTTGATGAGAGGGTGATAATAGAAATGATATCATCCCATTAAAGTGATAACTATTCCTGATGGATTTTAGATGTTTGGAAGCAATCCTCTGACCCAATCCAAAGTAGCTATGAGAACTCATAACCACACTGTCAAAAGACAACTTCTTTATTCCTTTCAAAAATAAAGTCGGATTACAAAGAGGAATTAAAAAGCATAAGAAAATAAAAAGGACCAACAATCTTTCCATTGTTTCCCTCAAACGTATGTTTGAGTTAAACTTCATCCAAATTCCAAGCTTTCGCAGGATAAGGACAACTCAAAAAGGAAATCAATTCCCCAAATCATGCCCATGATTCAGAGACCAGCAGAAACATCGCATGGTATTACCCAATATCAGTTGGTGCTTAAAATCATTTCAACATTGTGATTAAAAAAACATTGGAACATTTTTTTTGTACCAAAGGCTAAAGAAATTAGCAAGAAAATCCATCATCCTGCATACAAATTGCCAATAGATTTACATAACAAAAAGCACATATTGACCGTCCCATGAGAATGAACCGCGTGCCTGCTTAAAATCCTGCACTGGAACATTTATATAGAGAATGATGAGATTCAATGGTATCAAAGTCTAAATGGGCTTCCCTATTGCACAGAAATGTGGAGATAAATGTGATACTGTCGATCCTACTCAGCCTGGGATTTCTAGTGAACACTTGGTTTCCAAAGGGATAAATTGGAGGGGAACGAACATTAGTCCCCCTAATAGATGCAAATGTAATTTCACAGAACACCAGAGGATAAATTATAACAATTGGGTTGGGATCTTTTTAGGGCCTGAACTTGCAGATCTAGAGTGTATGTGGATTTCGGGTAATCCCAAATTTCCATGATTTGGAACAATGGAATTAGAAAGAGGAAAATGAGAGATCGTACCGTATCTAGCCCATAGTTGGGGTCTGGTTCCATTGCATTCACGGATCAAGATGGGGAATTTGGGATTCAATGTCTTTAGATCCTTGTAATTCCTCTCAACAAATGCCCTGACAAACAAACGATGGAATCAAAATAAGATGATGACAAATAAATAAATAAGATTAAAAAAAGAGCAGAAACAAAAACAAAGAAGAAGGGAAGGAAAGAAGATAAGAGGAAAAACCTAGCGGAGGAGCTCGCAGGTGATGTTTGGCAAAAGAGAATCCGAAGCTCCTTGAGATTCCGAGAAAGTTGCCCCCTCCACGCCATATCTGCTACCCACCCACACTCTTCGCCAGAAGCCTACAGTTCAACTTTCCACGACGAGAAAACGAAGGGGCCGTTTGGGACTCTGGTTTTTATATAGAATAATTGATTAAAAGGATAAAAATCTCATATTTGAATATCTACCCTCCAACAATTTATTTTTTTTAAATAGTAACCTTTTTTTTTTGCTGGTATAAATGACCCTCGTCATACTGATTATTTACATTGTGATAATTTTAAAAGAAAAAATTGTTTTTGCAAGAAAAAAGTGGAAATATTTTTGTCCAAAAAAGGGTATTTTTTAGATTAAAAAATAAATTTACAAAATAGGGATGATTTCCCTTCTAATCAAATAATCTTGTTTTATATTTTTTTATCATCTCATTTTTATGCACTTACATCTTTATATAATTAATCTGGATAATATTTCCTTTTTATCATAACGCTTTAAAAATTCTTTATATAACGTTTTATCTTTTAAAAAATAATTATCATAATTTAATTTAAAATAACAATACTTTTATTGAATAATTTTTTTATGCATTTATATATTTATTTTCATTCAAATACCATTCATATTTTACAAATTTCAAACATCCGGAGCTATTAACTTGTATTTCAATTATCTATATCTTTATTATATATAAA
Source organism: Vitis rotundifolia (assembly GCA_030254885.1). Lineage (NCBI taxonomy): Eukaryota > Viridiplantae > Streptophyta > Magnoliopsida > Vitales > Vitaceae > Vitis > Vitis rotundifolia. Next base: position 20,704,948 of record CM058151.1, read on the forward strand.
AGAGTGAAGTTTTGGTTACTTACGTATGGTTTAATTTCATTTTTTATCTTTTATTTCCAGTCCATTACTCTCTTTTTTTATTCTTTAAGAATATTTATTTGTTGGGTATGAATATTATAGGTCACACACTTAATTGTTGGATATTTTGCTCTTCATTTACGAAGTTTCTTCTTCTTTTATTCACTTTACTCGTCTTGATTATTTAAGAAATTGTTTGATCCCTTGAATAATTGGTTATACAATGGGTTTTGATACTTTAATTGGTTTGATTTTGTTATTTTTTGGGTTATTTTACTATTCTTCAAGTTCATTGATCAAATTATGAAATGAGGTGTTGTTTGGATTTAAACTCCTTTTTTTTTCTCTCTCTCTTTTGGGAATTTTGGTTTTCCTCTTCATTTTGAAGATTTTTGAAAGTCTTTTTTTATTGAGTGTTTCTTTATTTTCCAAAGTGATTTACCTTAGAAAATACCTTTTGAGATCTCTTTCGGGCCTTTTTTATTTTCTTTTAAATTTGGTAATAAAACTCATTTTCAAATCCTCTTTGGTTGAAATTTCAAGCATTTTTAGTGATATTTTTTTGTGGCCAAGGCCAAGCCTCCTTTCCATAGGCTTTGATATTACTATTATGCTTGATAAAATTGATAAATGTTTTCATGATTTTCATGGTTTTTGAACAACTTTTTCAAATTAATTTTTAATGGACTATTTTGAGCCTTTTTTAACCCTTTTTCATGGTCAATTAAGGTTTGAGATTATGGTCATTTTAAGTTCAATAATAATTGTCATGTTCCTTGGTACATAATCCATGATTTTACATGACAACGTCCTCATCTATGAGTGTTTCTTATAAATTCAACATTTTATTTTCACACTAATTGGACCATTCATGTCTCTTTTGAGCTCAATTTCATACTCATTTGAGGGTTAAGAAAGATTGAATGTCCTATGAATTAGTTCAGGACTCTTTTCTTTTACCTACATCACTCATTTTCAAACTTATAATTTTCAAATTTTCTTGATTTTTGAAATATGGATAAATCTCATAAATCTCAATTTAATTAGATTAATTTCAACCTCATGAGCTTTTCTCATGATCGTTTGAGGGTTGAGGATGTGTATTAATTTATGAAAATTAATTTGGCCATTGATGAGGCCCACATTATTTGATTTTCAAAACTTGCTCACTTGTTATCATGTTTTGACCCCTAAAACATTTTTCTAAATTTGAACTTTTTGACTTGCCCCAAAATATTTTTGAGACTTTGATGATGCTTTAAACTTCTTAAATGTATCAAATAATTTTTGTTTTGTTGAAAAATCTTTCTCCAAGCTCATTGAATAAATTGGTTTTTCCAAATGTATAGATTTTACCCTATTTCTGACACCTAAAATGTTTTTGCAAATCAATCATAACTCATGGGTTTTAAATTGCTTTTTTATATTCTTTTTATGTATTATGGACTTCTTAAATAAGGTTTTAAGCTTTGGTTTTTATTCAAAAATCATTTTATAAGCTTGAAAATTAATTCCATCTTTTCTTGCTTATTATGTTGAATTGAATCTAATATTATGAAATGTTCTTCGAAATCTAGGATAATTGATACATGTTTAGGCCTCATAGAATTTTTTTAATGTATTCTAAACACTTTCCAAATTTCCATGTGAACTTGATTGCATTTGCTTCAACCCTCCTCCATTATGGTTATTTGCTCTCTATCTCAATCTATAACATCTATTGTTAGTATTTTATGTCTATGGCTTGCTCACTACGCCTCTACTTGGACTCTTCATTGTTTATAAGTCATGAGTCTCTCTTTTATGCATATTTAACCCTTTCTACTTCCTTGGTTGAGAATGATTTTTGCACTTAGTATTTTTTTTTTTCATCCTTTAAACCTAGAATTAGACTTAAAATATAAGTTAGATCCATAATTAAGGCTTTAGCATGTATTTGAGTTAAGTTAGGTGATTTGAGTCTTTTATGTTGCACAAATCTTGTTATATTTGTGCCATTGGAGTACATATTTTGGCTCCAATCGATACTTTATCAATCATCACCTCGAAATGTCTCTTCAACTTCCCCCCAAACATGTTTCTATGGCACCAATCATACTCTCTTTAAGTGTAATCCCTATCACTATTCATAAACATGAGGGCTTTCATTTAGAGAAAAGATAAGCCCCCAATTTTCTTATGAATGAATTTATAAAGGGCTGAGTTAACATGTAATCTCTTTTCAAAACATAACCATGTCATAGAATCATCCCTAACACTCAACATGAACCTAAGCAACACTAAACATACAGACGTACTCTTTAAGACTTTACCCGCTTAATAATCTGCAATTTGAATAGGAAATCCATATTGAGAAAGTAAAGTTTAATTTCAAAAGAAAAAACACCCAAGAAAATGAGCAAATACAAAGAAATAAGGTTAGAGAAATCAAACTTAGATTTTATAGTAGTTCGACAATTCATTGATTTCGTCCACTCTCCTCAAATTCCTAACCAAGTGAGTGTTTCACTAACTTGAAGTTTCAACCAAGCTTCTAATCACCTTTACACTTAGATTCCAACTCCAATGGGCTCTTACACAATCTTTTCAAGTCTCAACTCACTTGAAAGCTTTATCACTCAAATAATAAGTTTAAGTCTTTCAACCTAGCTCAATAATGGCTCAAATACAACTCAAGGCTAGGATGAATCATAAAGGTGTACTAAAGAATATGCAAATGGAGATTTAATGCACAAAAAAAAAAAAAAAAAAAAAAAAAAAGCTTTTAAGGCAAGAACAAGTAGGTAAACAAATAAATGCAAGTATTCTCTTTTACTTATAAATGAAATGGAGCTCTCTATTTCTAGGTTTCTAACCTCAAGATCCAAAAAACCAAAAAGTAGCCACGACCAGTCGAGTTGGGGGTCAACCGATTTGCTAGTCGTTGGAGCATTTAATGCTTGGCAGGTGACCATTATCCTCGACCGGACCTTGACTGGACCTACCCTGGGAAAGCAAATCCCTCGATCGGGAAAGAAAGGTTATTGGAAGAGGGAAAGTGTTTTTACATCTCTCGATCGGACCTCAACTGGGAAAGGGTAATCGATTTAGCCGGTTTGGCCAATGCCTCAACCGTTCACCATTTTTTACCAGAAAACCTATCTTTTTTTAGTTTTTTTGCTTCTAGCACTTAGGTAAGGTCTTTAGGCAAAATTATATGCCAATTTTGCAACATTTTGCCTAAGGTTCATTTGATAGATCTCGGATTTTGATGGAAATGTTGTTAATTTTTTCCTATAATGTGTGGCCATATATAATTATATTGTATGAATATTATTTAAGGGTATCAATTGATAGGTAGGTGAATCAATTGATTGGGCATCCAAGAGTCTTATGTATGGAAGACTCAAATTACAAATGGAGAGTTAGAAAATTTACTTTATATGAGTGTGGTGTCACAACTTTTGTAACCCCATCATTATGAAATTTATCTTGTACATTATGTTTGAGTAATGGAGGAAAATGAAAAGGTATAACCTATGCAATTATAAAGATGCATTCAAGTTCATAACCCACCATTGACCATTAATTTGTATATAATGGGTGTAAATAATGAGTATAACTCCCATATAGTCTTTGATGGGAAGACTAAGAGATGTACAACTTATTATAAATTGAGGTCCCAAGCCACACTCTCATGCTCATGTTATTTTGTTATTTATTTCTAACAACATACACCACACAAGTGACTCATCCACTATATGAGAGTAGTGGGTTGAAGACCTTAACAATACAATTCACAAGGTGACTCAATCTCACTTCAAAAGTGTTATTGGAATCATGGATCAAGGTAAGAATATGAGCATTGTAGTATTTACATTTATTTTGTTTTATGCATCCAAAATTGTTTTTTTAAGATAATTATGTCCGCATAAAGATTGTGAAAGTTTGATTAACAAATGTAACTTTAAAGCATAAACCGAGTTTTTCAAATATGCATGAAATGATATGTAATCCTAAGTGCACCCATGCATTCATCTTACATATATTTCCTATGAATAAAGGTCTTTCAAAAGTCTTGATCTTACATCCATTAGGTCATTTGATGAATTTCCAAACTAACACTTGAAAATCTTTATAATTCAAACCAATTAGTAACTTAACCATGGTTTGGTATCATCAAAACATGATTAGGAGAACCCTTGGGCTAACAATCTCCCATTTTTTATGATAACAAACCTTGGTTATCTAGGAGAAGAAATATCTCCCCCTCAAATCAATCATGGATCAACAATCAAAATTTAAGAATTAAAAAAACATAAAAAATGATTAAGACATATTAGAAAGAAATTGCAACAAGAAACAATGTAAGTCATCAAATATATGGGCATATCATATATCATAAGTCAACTGTCTCAATGTCCCAAATGTATGATCTAAACAAAAAGATATGTATGTGTGAGTCTCCCGTATCTAGTCTCCTAAATCCTAAAAAATCTCCTCCTTTTGGCAACATCAAAAAGTAAGAAAGAGGGTTTCTAATGAATCAAGGCTAAAGAGGTGGAGGTGGAAACACAAAGCGCAAATGAGTCATCATCTCCTCATGCTGACGCTCCAAGTAATCCTTAATACACTCAATCCTCTGCTAGAGATACTCAAACTATGAAGTGAAGCCAGCCTGACACTAATCATACGATCCTCTATGGAGTAGAAATGTGTATCACTAACCACACCAAGCTCCTCCATGCGAGTACCAAGAGAGCTGATCTTAGCAGATGAATCCATCCATGAAGCATGGTCAGGGGTGAGAAGTGCATGAAGAGGTGGTATCTCAGTATAAGTAGGCTTAGTGAATGCAAGTCCAGAGGAAGACTTAGTGTATGATGACTGAGTATATGGATCCTCTATAAAAGTCGGCTCAGTCATCATCGACTCAGAGAAAGTAGCCTATACTGAACACCCTCTATCTAGAGTGGATGAATGTCAAGCTTTAGCTCTCTCTACTGATAGCCACTCTAAAAGTCTACTCCACCATCCATCTCTCGAATCTCTGTCTCCTCCTCAACTCTGGGATGTGCCTGTCTCTGTCCTCGGGCCTATGCTGGTGCTCTTTTTGTTTTCCTTACCCAAGACTTCATCATCCTCATGGACTTATCATCATACGTATCATATGTGTTGGGGGCCTCAAAGTCTGTCTCTTTACTCAAGGCAACGTCAGCATCCTTGAATACTCTGGTAAGGAAACTACCATAGGGGAGTACACAAGTCGTGCTCTCTCAACATGTGATCATGTGCATCATCATCAAATACCCTAAATGGATTCGTCTCCCAGTTAGAATGGAGTCAATAAGGAATGCCTCATAATAAGAGACCTCATCTCGGTGTACACCCCGTGGTAAAAAAAATAAAGCACAACATATGGTATAGTACTTGGCTGATGACCGTCAAGTTGTGTGCTAAGAATTTGTCCATCTCATGGGCATATGGAAGTCCATAAATCCTCTGAATGACCTTTCGCTCAAATCTCGGCATAGTGGGCCACATTTTGGACTCGTATACTCTAAGTCCAACCAAAGTAATATAAAAAATATGGCAAATGCTATCCGGGTCCAGACGAATCTCAACTTCTTTAACTGTAGAAATGATCGAGCTACCCATGTCATAAGTCATCCTTGAGTAAAAAACTCGCACCAAAGTCGGGAAAACCGACTCGAAAATAGCAACCATAGACAACTAGCTCATCCTAGTGAATAAACCCTCAAATCCGAAGTGTTGAAGTTGCGAAAAATTAATATTTGTCTTGGGAACTACTTCTCTCTGAGCAAAGTGTTGTTTGTACCGCTGGTAGTCATCCACGGTATTAAACAGGGTAGTGTCAAACTGTGCCTTTCGACGTGCCTCTGGTTGAGATGACTTAACCGGGCACTTGCCCTGAGCTCTAGAAGCAATAGTCTCTCGTTTAGGAGCCATATGGTAGATGAAGCTCGAGTAAGGAAGGGAGTAGTGGCTGGTAAAGAGAGAAAGAGGCTCACACCTGAAACCCTGGGTATGCGAAAATAAAGAGGGATTGAAACCCGAGTTGGCTGTGACACACGGGAGAAAGAGAAAATGGGCCTAATCCAAAACCCTAGCCTCCAAACTCCTAAAATCTAATCCAAAAGCTTCAATCTACTACAATGACACTAAAAAAATCTCCCTTCGATCACTGAATCAATGAAGCTCTTGAAGAACTGGAGGAAATTGTGTAGAAAATGAAGCCCAAGAGTCTCTTAATATCCCTAAACCTCGACGAACCGATCGACTGGTCCTCATCCAATCAACTGTCTGGTCAACGTGGTCAACGACTTTTGACTTTTCAAAATTGCACACTTTTTCATTTTATGATCCCCCTCCCCTTTTAAGTTGAAATCCCCAATTTTTTATGCCTAATGCCAAGGGAATTTTGATTTTTGGTCGAAATTTGACCATTATCTAAGTATATGTCTATATGATGCATATGACATGAAATTTATGCAATTAGAAAGTATATCCATCAAGAATTCATTAAGCAAACATTAGATCATAAAGAAATCACCCCTAGTTGTCTTCTAATATCAACAAATTGTTCTTCACTTAGAGGTTTTGTAAAGATATCAACAAGTTGATCTTTATTGCTTATAAATTCAAGTGTTATGTCACCCTTTTGTGCATGATCTCTAAGAAAGTGATGTTTAATCTCTATATGCTTAGTCTTAGAGTGTTGCACGAGATTTTTTGATATACTTATGACACTGGTATTATCACATTTAATGGGTACATGCTCAAAAGATAAATCAAAATCACTAAGTGTTTGTTTCATCTAAAGGATTTGTACACAACATAAATCGGTTGCTATGTATTTGGCTTCCATCGTTGACAAAGCTACCGAATTTTGCTTCTTACTATGCCATGAAACAAGTGAGTGTTCTAAGAAATAACAAGTGTCACTAGTGTTCTTTCTTTCAACCTTACAACCGGCAAAATCAGCATCCAAAAAATCAATTAATTCAAAGTTATCACTCTTAGGATACCATAAGCCTATGTCAGTGGTTCCTTTCAAATATTTGAGAATTCTTTTTACGACACTTAAGTGAGATTCTTTAAGACAATATTGAAATCTAGCACACAAGCATACACTATACATAATGTCGAGTCTACCAGCGGTCAAGTATAGCGAAGAATATAACATGTCTCTATACATAGTAGAATCAATGGATTTACCTTTCTCATCCTTATCAAGCTTGATGGATGAGCTCATTGGAGTCTTCATTGTTTTGGCTTCCTCCATGTTGAACCTTTTGAGAAGATCTCTTATATACTTTGCTTGATTGATGAAGGTTCTTTCCTTTAGTTGTTTGATTTGAAGTCTAATAAAGAAGTTGAGTTCTCCCATCATGCTTATTTCAAACTCACTATACATGCACTTAGAAAATTCTTCACAAAAAAGAGACATTAGCAGCACCAAAAATGATATCATTAACATATATTTGAACTAAGAGCATATTATTTTCTTTGGTTTTTATGAAAAGAGTTGTGTCAATTTTTCCCATTTTAAAACTATTTTCCAAAAGAAATTTGCTCAATCTTTCATACCATGCTCTAGGTGCTTGTTTCAAACCATAAAGTGCCTTTTTAAGTTTAAAAACATGGTTAGGAAAGTTGAAACTTTGAAAGTCGGGTGGTTGTTCAACATACACTTTTTCATTTATAAAACGATTCAAAAAAGTACTTTTCACTTTCATTTGATATAAAACAAAGTCTTTAAAATATGCAAAGGCAAGTAGCATCCTAATGGCTTCCAACCTAGCTATAGGGGCAAAGGTTTCTTCATAATTTATCCTTTCTTCTTGATTAAAACCTTGGGCTATCAACGTTGTTTTATTTCTAACAATTATGCCATTTTCATCCATTTTATTTCTAAAAACCCATTCGGTTCCAATAACACTTTGATTTGAAGGTCTTTGTACTAATTCACATACTTCACTTCTTTCAAATTGATTTAACTCTTCTTGCAAAGCAATCATCCAATTTTCATCATCTAAAGCATCATTTATATTTTTAGGCTCAATTTGAGAGATAAAAACTAGATTATTACAAATGTTTCTAAGAAATGATCTAGTTCTTACCCCACTAAATGGATTACCTATGATTTGATCTTGTGGGTGATTGATGACAAACTTCCATTCTTTAGGAAGGTCTTGGTTTGATTCACCTTACACTTGTTGAGGAGGGGGTAGTGTCAATGGTGATCCTTCTTTCTTGGGATCCTCTTCATTTTCTTCTTGTTGTTTTCTATCTTCAATTTGCAATCTTCCCATGGAGGTCTCCAAACCTAAATCATCATCAACACTCTGTCTTTCTTGGAGAGAATTGTTAGATTTATAAAAAATAACATGGATAGACTCCTCTACAACCATGGTTCTTTTGTTAAAAACTCTAAAAGCATTACTTGAAGTTGAGTAACCAAGGAAAATTCTAATATCCGATTATGCATCAAATTTTCCAATATTGTTTTTGATGTTTAATATAAAATATTTGCATTCAAAGACTTTGAAATAGTTAATGTTGGGTTTCTTGTTTTTCCAAAGCTCATAGGGAGTTTTCTTAAGTATAAACCTTAATAAAACTCTATTTAAAACATAACAAGAAGTGTTAACCGCTTCAACCCAAAAATATTTTGGTAAGTTGTTTTCATTTAGCATGGTTCTTGTCATCTCTTGAAGGGTTCTATTTTTCCTTTCAACTACCTCATTTTGTTAAGGAGTTCTAGGAGCCGAAAAATTGTGATCAATTCTATGCTCATTGCAATAATCTTCAAAATCGATATTTTCAAATTCTCTCCCATAATCACTTCTTATACGAGTAATTGCAAAACCTTTTTCATTTTAAACCTTATTAAAAAACTTTGGAAACTCATAAAAGGCTTCATTTTTTTTACTTAAAAACAAAACTCATGTGTATCTAGAGAAGTCGTCCACAATAACATATGCATAAGACTTTCCTCCAAGACTTGGTGTCCTAGAGGGACCAAATAAATCCATATGCAACAACTCAAGTGGCCTAGATGTGTAAATGAAGTTTTTGTTTTTAAAAGAGTTTTTGATTTGCTTTCCCACTTGACAAGTTTCACAAACTTTATATTTTTGAAAATTTATTTTGGGAAGGCGTCTAACAAGTTCATCTTTGTTGAGGTTGGAAATGAGGTCCATGTTAGAATGTCCCAATCTCCTATGCCACAACCAACTTTGATCATACATGATTGAAAATCATCTATCATGACCATCATATTTTGAAATATTTATAACATAAACATTATCACATCTATAGCCCATAAAGATGGTTTTATCATTTTAAATATCCTTGATAATGCAATGAAATGCTTCAAAAATCACTTTAAAACCTTTGTCACAAAGTTGACTAATGCTTAAAAGGTTATGTTTCAATCCATCTACTAACAAAACACTTTCAATGAGAGAGTATGTGTTATTACCAATGTTGCCTTGGCCATTAATCCTTCATTTTGCATTGTCTCCAAAGGTAACATATCATCCATTTTTCTTTGTAAGAAAAGCAAACTTGGATTCATCTCTGATCATGTGTCTGGAGTATCCACTATCCAAGAACCACTTATCCTTCTTTAAACCCTACAACATAAAACTCAAGTTGATTTAGGTACCCATATCTTTTTTAGTCCTTGAAGGTTAGTGACCTTGGATTTTTCAATCCAAATCTTTTTAGCTTTTGCATTTGAATTCTTTTAAGAATCATTTCTTAAAGGGCATGTACTACTAATGTGCCCTCCTCTTCCACAAAAGTTGCAAGTAGTGAAAGGACTTGCACTTATGGATTCCTTTACAAAATAGTTTTTAAAATACTTTTGATTTTTTAAAAATTTGAATCCTAACCCTTGTTTGTCAAAAACACATTTTTGGCTAGCTAGAATTATTTAAAAATATTTTTGTCCACAAGAAAAGATTGAAAAAAAGGAGGTCAACCATTCATTTTTCTTTCTTAAAATCTCATTCTCTTTTTCAAGATGAGTTTTAGAAACTTCAACATTTGAAAATTTTTCTTTTACTTCTCCAAGTTCTTTTTCAAGTTGTTAAACTTTCTTTTTAAGACAAATATTTATCAAACTAAGTTTTTCAAAATCCTCATACAATTCTTCAAATGTATCATGTATATCTTCATCACTAAGGTTAGGGTTTACCTCATCAAGTTCATCTATTACCATGAAACACATGTTTACCTCTTCTTTCTCTTTTTCTTCTTCGGATATTTCATATTCACTTTCACTCCAAGTGGCCATCATTGCCTTCTTCTTTCTCCTCTTGGCTTCACTTTTGTAAAGAGGACAATCATATTTAATGTGTCCCGGTGTAGACCCTCAATTTTGTCCTTTTAGCACATATCTTTAAGTTCACTTTTAGCGCTCCATAGTAGTTTCTTGGTGGCCCATTGTTACTCATACTACTTACTTTTTTTGAGTCACCTTGGAGACTTTGGTTGAGGGATTTATCTAACCCTTCATTGTGCTCTTGGCAACCCTAATTTAGACTTAGGATTTTTTTCCCTTCTTTTCTAGGATAGCTTTTAGGTGCACTTTTAGGATTGCACAGTTGGACCCATTTAGATGCACGTAGCCCACTTAGGTCCACTTAGGCACACTTTTAGACCCACTTATTCTTGCATAACTTGCATGGTTGCATGAATTGTTTGACTTGCATGGCCCACGTGGTTTTCTTTTTTTATTATTATTTATTTATTACTTTTTATTTTATTTATTATTTTTTATTTTATTATATTATAAGTTTTCTAACTCTTATTTCTTAGCCTTTTTTGCATGAAGAAACGGGGTTGCCATCTATTTTGGAAGGAGGATCACAGAATTTTGGAAAAAGGAAGGTGGCAGATTTTTTTTGGTAAGAGAAAGGAAAGCTTCCTTTTAGAAAAATAGGGATAGAATAAAAGAAAAGGAAAGAGGATTTTTTGGGGAGGTCTCTCTCGGTCCTTTTTTAGGGGAGAATTTTAGAGAAAGAGAGATATAACTTTCAGCACACAATATGGAGAGAGGAGGAGGAGGCTTGGAAGAAAAAAAAGGGATTTTTGAGAATGCAATGAGAAGTTATGCGAGGAAGAGAAAGCAGAATATTCAGAGAAGAAAGGTAGGCGAGGAGGGAAGGGAGCAGAAATAAAGAGGGAGTCCATCTGGGTTATCGGGCCTGGTCAAAGAAAGGGAGAACTCTCTGGTCTTTGGAGAAGCAGAGAAAGACTCTTAGGTATGATCATTATGATTCCCTGTTCATTACTTTTCAATCTTCCAGATTTGTGTATTTATGTTAAAGATTGTTTTTTTATGGATCACTTGTGGCATGGTCTTATTTATCGGAATATTTAAGATGTGTTCTTTTCTTCTCTGTTTTGGGTTTTTTATTTCTTTAAGCTCACTGATAAAAACATGATTTGGAGCTTTACATGACCTGCCAAAACTAGGCCATTCTTCTATTTTGCTTTCATGAATTTTCTTGTGTTTTTCTTCTTCCTTGGATGTTCTTGTGTTTTATGCATTTTTCGTACATGCCTCTGTCTCCATTCTGCCTTCAAATGCCGCAATGGATATACACTGTGTTCTGTCTTCAAGTCACGGGTTTAAACTATACCCCTAGTGAGAAGAAAGACCTACATATCATGAGAGTGTGGGGAAGTTTGGATAAGAAAGAAGTAGGGAATTGCAAAGGTTGTCTTGTGAAAACAATGCCATCATGGTTGATTTGCATCAGTTTACTACCACTGGTTCTGAAACATCGAGATCCTGTGTTTGAGACCTGGAAAAATGTAGTTTGTGTTGAAGCATAGAGCACCCTGGTTGTCTTTGGGATGTCCAATTCTGCAGAATGTTGTATAGCATGCAACAAAAATCCCATGAGCCCAGCTCCAAGTTCAATAACTTCTTTTGACATCAGATGCTCTTCCACAATCAGCTCGTTCAATGACCCAATTCGCAATAGGTGCCATAGCTCTGAAAGTTCAGAGTCGATTTCAGCATGCGTTAAGGGCAATGATGCTTTTGGTTTGGTATTTTCTACTATCCATGCCTATGAAAGAAGTTTACCTCTTAAAATGGCTACAACAATGTCTTGCCAGAATGAGGAGTTGCCACTGGAATTTTGTATTTCATCTATGATACCAAAGCAAATATTTCAGATGGGTACAACCGGTAATCAGCTTCATGCTTATTCCATCAGAACAGGTCTCCAAGCCTATACACATGTTAGAAAAACTCTCCTTTCTTTCTACGCAATGTCGAAAGACTAAGCTTCTGTGCAATGGGTATTCGGTGAAATCGAAAATCCTGATGTATACTCGTAGACAATTCTGTTGTCAGCTTGTACCAAGAGGGCAATTTGGTTATGCTTGCTGCTTATTCGATCAAACACCTTGGATGATCCCTGCAGTGTGGAATGCAATAATCACCGGATGTGCAGAGAATAAGCATACAGAGATCGCTTTGAACTCGTTTCCAAAAATGCACCAATTGGGTGTTAGACATGGCAAGTATGCTTTTGCTAGTGTTCTCAGCTTGTGTTCTCCGGAGTTACTGGATTTTGGAAGGGAGGTGCATACACTGGTCATCAAAACTAGGCTTTCGGTTAGAGCTTCTATTGTTAATCCTCTGCTTACAATGTATTTCAACTCTGGGAAAGTTGCAGATGCATATGAGATATTCGAAGAAGCAGAATCCACAGTACATGATGATATTACTTTTAATGTGACGATAGCAGACCTAGCAAAAAGCCACCTGCCAGGCCAAAATGGAATTTGTCCTTTAACCTGATTCTGTTCAACACCATCACCAATAAGTAGATCTATTGAATTTATCACTGAATTGGAAATGGAACTGTTGCTATGGTTCATATCAGTAGGCTCATCGCATTCCGAAAGCGACAGTTTAAAGTGGCTCTCGTGGGTCATCAAAGAGAAAATTGGATTTCAAAGATCGGAAATAGCTGTTGGGAAGACCTTTGAGACGTCTGAGCAGATGAGTATCGGATTGAAATCAGATACCATCACCAAGTTGACCAAGCTGCCTCTCTAATTCCCATATATCAGTAGTTCCGGAAATGCAGAGCCACAACTTCTGAAGCAATCTGCAAGGGTAAACTGATTACTGAAAATGGTCCCATTGACAGTAAAATTGATGAGAAAACAAAAATCAAATGAGAGAACAAAGATTGAAAATTTAAGGCATCACTCACTTCCACAGTTGCATGCAACTTGGTTTGGCTGTGAACCAGACAACATATGTGACTTTGGGTTATAAGCATGTGACACTCAGCCTAGTACAGTTGCTGATCCCACGAAAGTATTCATTTTCTCAGGAAGACTTAATGAGGCTGCTACAATGAAAGTGGATCTAAAGAGGAAGAGAAGATGGCCATTGCCGCTTGGTTGGTTTAATAAATTCAGTTGCCATAGACGTTAGTGATGAGTGGTTCGTCCAATTTTGAATCTATCATGTGTTGGCTCCAATTCACAAAATGATGAAAATTCCTGAACTTGCTGATTATTTATGGAGTCAGGAATTGAAGCACTACCGAAGCTTCTGCTTTGGCCTAATTTTGCCCGGTTTCTGAGGATATGTTCAGAGCTCTCACATACTCTCCGACTAGAAGAAGATCTAGAGTAGCTCAAAGTCCTTGAGAACGAGTATTAGATAGAGGTTCCTCGGAGTTCATTAGTGGCCTCATCGACACCATGTTCAGACCAAAGATGCACCTCTTTTAATTTCTATCAGCTAGCTATTCATAGAGTCGGACTTTCCAGAGGCTTGCAAGCTTAAAGAACGGTCTGAGAACACCCTTTCTATCTCTATTTCCAAAGAAGTAATAAGTGTGGGCAGAACAGATGTTAGAAAGACTATTTCTCAAATCAAAGATGAAAAGCCAGATTGAATTACCATCTATGTAATTGTTCCTTTCATAAGTGGACATCTTCAAAGAAATTCCCTGCCGATCAGTTGGCCCAAATGATCCTAAACTGGAAGAATAAATAATTCAGCATATGGCTACTGCTTTAGCAAATGCATCACCTGATCAGGGGAGAGCATTACTATTTCAATTGATGGAGCTGAATTCAGAAGAGAGAAGCTCTCTACTGCTGCTGCCACTTCTGCCTATACCTCTGGCATTGACATCTGCCACTTTTCCTTACCATGTTTCATGATCTGGACAATTCTTTATAAACTCAGATTGTGGAGAAGTGTATGCAACTCCGGAGCATGTCCACACTGGCAGGTCAAGATGCACAATTCGGTGAATATGATTGGTAAGGTTCTTATACTTCAGCTCAGCTTCAGCAGTCTTTCGATAGCAAGTGTTAGGTTGTCACTGTCATCACACGCCAATGCTGCATCTCATTCTCGGGCATCATGAATTCCATTAATATTTGAAGGTGATTTGGCTATATCGCTGGCATGTCATCTGAAGGAAATGACTATCTGTACAGTGGGCAAGTTATTTCTGACCCACCTCCATTCGATATAAATCTTGGCCCACCTTTTAATGTTGAAATTTCTGGAGCCTTTCATATTTAGACACCAGGTTAAAGTAGGTCATGCCATTTCATCAACGCAAATCCTATAGCCCACCAAAAGAGAATTCGTTCCTCGTGTCATTAAAAAAACATACTCTTGTCCTTGGTGAAATTATTGGGAACGTGATTAGAATCTGCCAGTAGAGTTTTTGGAGGAGATACATTTCGACACTCTCAAATTGGAACCAGAGATAATGCCAGCACTACAATTTCGATCACACCAGCCAGCTCAATTGCTGAATCCAGCAATGCATTAGTTGTTGTTCTAGTATCTTTTGCATCAATTAAGACTGTAGGAAGAAGCAAGACAGCTGAGCTTCTAAAGCATGTTTCAGAACTCAATGAAGCTATCATTCGTTCAAAGCTAGTCGCTATTGAAACAGGGAAATAGACTTCTGCAGTCCTATATGAAAAGAAGCAGATTTACAGTTGGTAACAACAACTTGGGCTCAAACACAAGGATATCTAGAAGAGTTGAGGAAACAAGCAGAGATAGTGCAGTTTCTGGAAAGTGAGCTCCTGGCCAATTCGGTATTCATTGAAACACTCTGCAATCTATCATCATCATCCTCCTGATGCTCCTCTTCCATTTTTGTGTGAATTTTCACATTTTTTTTATTAGATTTTCAAAACCTTTTTACCTTATGAATAATCCCAACTTCCAAAAATTCATCCTCAAACTTTTCTTTAGGTCTCTAAAATCATTTTTTTTTACTAAATTTGCTGCCACTTTCCTCCGGGCATGCATTTTCACTATTTTCTGTTATTTTTAACTATTTTCATGGTTTTCTCGATTTTTCAACAAGCACGAATAAACTTCATGGTTCTAAATAATAGGACTAATTGAATCAATTCGTGCGAAAGTAATTTGGATCTTGGTGAGGGATCCAACATTCTAGACATCATCTTTGATATTGATTCAAGAGATGATTGCTTGATATCTGATTAATTTTGATTCCTCTTAACAGTATGTTTGAATTTGTTTTATGCCTATTATTAAGTTAACCTCTTTTCTCATTTTAGCGCTCAGCTCGTTGTCCAGGTATGCTCTTCACCATCCCATTTTCGAAATTCCATGAATATCTATGCCTTTGTGAGCCATGTCCATATTTTGATGTCATACTTGATTGCCATGATGCTTGATTTGCTTGGATGAAACACATGTGATATATTTCTATGCTAACTTTTATGTTTCATGATAGCGCTTAAGAAGCCGTTCAGGTACGCATTTTGACTTTCTCTTATGATCAGGCTTTCTTGTTTAACATGCTCATTTTTTAAATCACCTTAATCTACCTAGGTATCCACGATCAACCATTTAATTGCCACATTTCCCTCAACTTAGTCAGTAAAGACCTCTTTGGGGCTTAGAGGGGTGCTACCTCCTAGAGGTACCTTCCCGATAAGTAACATGATCCCCGAACCTAGACTCAGATTTTTCAAAGACATGCTTTTTCCAAAAATTATGGAGTCACATTTTAGGGTTTTTCTTTCTTGTTTTATTTTCCCTTTAAAATAAAAAATAAAATAAGTGGCGACTCCAACTTTTTCTAAAATTAATTTTTCACAAATAAAGAGTGAGTCTCGCCGACCGAGTGGGGACGCATGTGAAAAATGCGGGTCCACACCCGATTTCTTGCACTTGAAGCACACCAAATCTTTTTTCTCTTCCCATCTTTCCTTGTCACCATGAGATAAAGACTCCTTTTTAGAGAAGTCTCTTTTAGAAATGAACCTTTTTCCTCTAAACCTTTTATCTCTCATAAATTTGTTGAACTTTCTTGTGATGAGGGCTAAGTCTTCATCTTCTTCACTTTGTTTTTCTTGTTCAACTTCTTCTTCTTCCTTAGTTGAAGCTTTGAGAGTTATGTCCTTCTTATTTTTATCTTCCTTTTTTTGTTTCTTCTTTGCTAAATTGATCTCATATGTCATCAATGACCCTATGAGCTCCTCCAAAGGTAGCTTTGTCAAGTCTTTGGCTTCTTGAATTGTGGTGACCTTTGTATGCCACTTTGATGGAAGTGACCTCAAAATCTTCATCACCTTTTCGGATTCCTTATAGTTCTTTCCCAAGGCTTCAAGACCATTGATAATGTTGGTGAACCTAGTAATCATCTCAACAATAGTTTCATTTTCTTTCATAAAAAACAATTCATAGCTATGAACAAGTAAATTGATTTTTGACTCTTTAACTTGATTTGTTCTTTCATGAGTTATTTCAAGTAATCTCCAAATTTCTTTAGCCAATTTGCATTGACATATTCTATTATATTCATTTCTATCGATAGAGCATTGCAAAGTATAAACGGCCTTAACATTTAATTGAAAATTTCTTCTATCACGTTCATCCCATTCTTGCTTGGGTTTTGAAACCATGACTCCATCAACTAGTTTTGAAGGAAAAGTTGGGTTATCTTTAATGACATCCCATACGTCTAAGTCGGTTGATTGTAAAAACCATGTCATTTTAGTTTTTCAATAGGGATAATTAGTTCCCGCAAAAAATGGAGGTCTATTAGTTGCAAAACTTTCAATATAAGATAAGCTCGATGGATTAGCCATTTCCTCTTAGATGATTAAGTCTTAAACAAAAGGCCTAGTTATGATACTAATTGAGAAAGTAAAGGCTAATCTTAAAAGAGAAAACACCCAAGAAGGAGGGCGAATTGGGATTTAAAAAAAATCTTTTTAAACACAATAAATTTAAGCATAAAATGAGCAAATAAAAAGAAATAAGGTTAGAGAAATCAAACTTGGATTTAATAGTGGTTCGACACTTCCTTACCTACGTCCACTCTCCTCAAGCTGCTAACCAAGTGAGGGTTTCACTAACTTGAAGTTTCAACCAAGCTTCTAATCACCTTTACATTTGGATTTCGGCTCCAATGGGCTTTTACACAATCTCTTTAAGTCTCAACTCACTTGAAGGTTTTATCACTCAAATAATAAGTTTAAGTCCCTCAACCTAGCTCAACAATGGCTCAAATATAACTCAAGGCTAGGATGAATCACAAAGGTGCACTAAATAATATGCAAATGGAAATTTAATACACCAAGAAAATAATGAAAGCTTTTAAGGCAAGAAGAAGTAGGTAAACAAATAAATGCAAGTGTTCTCTTTTGCTCATAAATGAAATAGAACTCTTTATTTATAGGTTTCTAACCTAGGGAACCAAAAAACCAAAAAGCAGCCTCAATCGGTTGAGCTAGGGGTCGACTGATTCACTAGCCTTTGGAACATTTAATTCTTGGCAGGTGACCGTTACCCTTGATCGGACCTCAATCAGACCTAGACTGAGAAGGCAAATCTCTCGATCGAGAAAGAAAGACTACTGGAAGAAAGAGAGTGTTTTTGCATCTCTTGACCGAACCTTGATCGAGAAGGAGTAATCGGTCAACCAGTACCCTAGTCAATTAAGCCAGTTTGGCTAGTGCCTCGACCGGTTTACCATTTTTTGCCCGAAAACCTATCTTTTTCTAGTCTTTTTGCTTCTAGCACTTATGCAAGGTCTTTAGGTAAAATTAAATGTCAATTTTGAAATGTTTTGCCTAAGGTTCATTTGATAAATCTTGGATTTTGATGGAAATGTAACTTTAAAGCATAAACCGAGTTTTTCAAAGATGCATGAAATGATATGTAAATCTTAAGTGCACCCATGCATTCATCTTACATATGTTTCCTATGAATAAAGGTCTTTCAAAAGTCTTAATCTTTCCTCTATTAGGTTCTTTGATAAATTTCCAAACTAACACTTGAAAATCTTTATGATTCAAACCAATTAGTAACTTAATTATGGTTTGTTATCATTAAAATATGCTTAGGAGAACGCTTGGGCTAACACATATTTTGTCTCTACCCTAAAGAGCATAAAAATTGTGAAACAAATACTAGAAAGGTATGTGAAAAAAATGTATGGACTCACTAGGCAAATTATGAAACCCTATGAGTATCTACCCCTACAAACTTGATGGAAAGGCTTTGCAAATTAAAGCTTCACTCCCTTGCATCGAGGTCATTAATTCTCGAAAGTGCATCAAGTGATTCAATGGATCCCCTATCTTGTCATAAGTTTGACATTTTGGGAAAGTAAATCTAGTTGGAACATATACACAAAGAATATGTAAGGCAAATGATGTGTTGATTAATCCTTGGATGATTTTGCTATCCCTATATTTCATAGTTTTTTCTTTTGTCAAGTCCACTTGAGCTTTAAGCTCATCAAGTTGCAACTCCAATGTGTTGACTAAAGGAACGTGTTGTCTAGTTCGTTAGTGATTTGTTTTCTCTATTAAAAGAGTTTAAGACTACTTTCTACTAGTGAACATAAGGCATCAATATTGTTCCACTATAATGCATAAGAGATTGTTGTTCCATCGATCGTGTCCTTAAACTCATCATTACTCTAAGTCAATTGGTCATTTCAACAATTGGACTCTCATTTGATGCTTTAACGTATTCTTATGATATTCTAGGTACTTCTATAATTGTTGTACTATCGGATCTTCCATTAGGAAGGGCTCTTTCTCCTCCATTGTCAATGAACTCATGAGAGCTTTTTGTTTTTTTTTTTTTTCTTTTTGTGTGTTTCCAACTTATGAAGCCAAAATGGAGGAGTGAAATGGTGTATTTTAGCAGTTGTATTGTTTCTTATTTATAACTTCACTCAAGTGATGGCATGTGCATATCAAGGATTATACAAATATTATAGAATCGTGGCCCATGAGAAATTCTAATATTTATCGTTTCACTATTTTTGCTCCACCAAACTTATAAATTTCTCACTCCTATGATTTCTAAGATATTTACTTGTGAAGATGGAGATGATAATTCCATTTTTTACATTTTTGGCCTATTTTTTATTTTTATTTTTTCAAATTAAATATCAATTTTATGTTTTTAATATTATTGTAATGTACTTTTTAGTTGAAAGATTCATCCTGCTTAATTATTTATCCTTTTTAAAGTGTAAAAAAAATATTAAAATTAATTATAAGGGGATGTAGGATCAATAGAAAACTTTGATTATATAATTGTTATGTGATAACTAACTTGTGAAAAATATCAATTATTTTTTTATTATCTATTTCTTAAATTTTTAAGTTTACGAAGTTTGTTTCAATTTTGTGACTTAAAAAAATTTAAAAATAAAATAAAATAGGAGTGAGAGGAAAAGCACGGTTAGTTGGAAAATAAAGTTAGGAGCCGGGGGTAAAATAGTCAGGGTCAGAAAGGAGTGGATGGGGGTTAGGGTTGGGACTGGGGGTTTTACGCATCTATAAAATGGAGGTCTCGGTAAGGCACTGATGTGGAGAGGCGCGCGTGCGGCGGATCACTAAACAGGTTACTTCCCCGCTTCCTTCTCCCTTGATGTCTTTATGTCTCTGGTTTGATAGTATAGAGGGTTCTAGATCTCCATTGATTTCATTTTTTCCATCAGATTCTGTTTTCTTCTTGGCTGTTCGTTTTATTTAGATGTACAAGGGGAGGATCTGGATCTGGAAACACAAGGAAAAACATGATCTTTAGGAGTTTGTTTTTCCCTTTCATTGCCGGTTTCAAAGATCCCAATTCCTTGATGAGTATGAACCTTTTGGTCACATCTAATCAATTATTAAAGCAATGAAGCTCCCAATGATTGAACGTCACATATAAGTTTCAGCCTTGTCTGAATGTAATTGCTGAAAATCAGTTTTTAGTTCTGAGGGAGCTCATCTTTTTTCTTTTTTTCCCTCCTAAAACAAAATTTTGATCTCGTTATCTTATGATCGTTATATATTTTTGGTCTAATTCTAGTTTCCAAATCTTGTAAAGCAGGAAGGAAAATCTCTCGCTAAATTCTGTTACTTTTTGTTTTTCTACAGGGGAATATTATGGGGCGCAGGCCTGCACGCTGCTACCGACAAATTAAGAACAAGCCCTATCCCAAGTCTAGATATTGTCGGGGTGTTCCTGACCCTAAGATCAGAATATATGATGTAGGCATGAAAAAGAAGGGTGTGGATGAGTTCCCCTTCTGTGTTCATCTGGTTAGCTGGGAGAAAGAGAATGTGTCCAGTGAAGCCCTTGAAGCTGCCAGGATTGCATGCAACAAATACATGACCAAGTTTGCTGGAAAGGATGCTTTCCACCTCAGGGTGAGAGTCCACCCCTTCCATGTCCTGCGCATAAACAAGATGTTATCATGCGCCGGAGCAGACAGGCTCCAAACTGGTATGCGGGGGGCCTTTGGGAAGCCCCAAGGGACTTGTGCAAGGGTTAACATTGGGCAGGTGTTGCTGTCTGTTAGATGCAAGGATGGAAATGGGAACCATGCACAGGAGGCGCTGAGGAGGGCCAAATTCAAGTTTCCAGGCAGGCAGAAGATTATCGTAAGCCGAAAGTGGGGCTTTACCAAGTATAGCCGAGCAGATTATGTCAAGTGGAAGCAGGAGAACAGGATTGTGCCTGATGGAGTGAATGCTAAGCTGTTAGGATGCCATGGCCCCCTGGCGCAGAGGCATCCTGGAAGAGCCTTCCTCAGTGGAGCAGTGGAATCCACTGCTTAAAGTTTTGTTCTTTATAATCTTATGGAGGTTTCTCTTACAAAACTGATTGCGGCTGTTTCAATTTTTCTATTGATGTATTCTAGTCTTTTTTGAAGGGCATCTTTTGGTCACCCCGTTCTTTGGGTGGGTAACAACCTAAAATTTTTTGAAGCATTTCTATTTCATATAAATTGTGCTTTAATGTCTCTTATCCTATGTCCAATTTACCAATTGCATCTCTCCACTCCCTCATGTAAGACAATTGTACGGTATGCAACACTTCATTGTTTATCATCTATTTATTTTGAGCTCCATTTTCTAGAATTGGGCTCAGCCAATTCCAGTTGGAAACCAGGCTTCACTGGGGAGGTTTGAGAATTGGATTGAAGAAACCATCGAGAAAGTCATGTTTTTCTTTCTTTTTCTTTTTTTTTTTTAATGTTGCCATTAGTCACTATGTGAGGTTAATGAAAATACTTTTTTAAAAAATATTTTTGGGGATGTCGAGGTTTTTTCAAATAAGCATATAAGTTATTTAAAGAAAAAAGGAGAAAAAAAAGAGAATATTTTTGGGATATCGAGACCTGCTTGGCAACTGTGAGGACAGTTTTCTGGGATTTTTTTATTTTTTTTATTTTAGAGAACATTGTAGAACATTTTTCACTAAAATAAAAAGGCAAGAAAACACTTCTAAGAACTTGAAATTTGTTTTTTAGAAAATAACGTGTTTTTATAAAACATCTTTGATTGTTTTTAATTATTTTCACTTAGTTTTTAAGGATTATTTTAAAAAAATAATTATATATACAAATATATAAAATAAGTAAAAATAAAACACTTGATATATTAAACATATTTAAAAATATAAAAATAAATTAAAACATTTCATATTTCCAAATAAATTTTTGTTTTATGAAACATTAAAAAACAATTTTCAAAACCTATTATCAAAAATTATTTTTCAAAAATGTTTTAAAACCAGTTATTAAAAAGGCTAATTTTTCCTCCTGCTTTTTTATTTTTTAAAAGTGTTGTCTAAATTTTATCCAACTTCAATCTTCCTCCAAAAACATTTTTTACTACCAAGACGTATTTTACGTTAGAAGTGTTTTTTACACTTCTAAGTCATGCTTACCTACAAGTGACCACCAAATGGATTGGACTTTTTTTTTTATAAATAAGCATAGATTAAGAACAGAGGCAAAAAGCCACACGCATACAGGGAGTATACAAGGCGGCAAAAGCCCCAAAACCAAAAAAAGACTAGAAACCCCGCCTATCCTCAATAGGTAGCCAACCACTCCAAAAAGCCTATAAGGTAGCACGGCTCCACCCCACTATACAGTTTTGCACATCCCCACATATTACATACAACAAATGGATTGGACTTTAACATCCAAACAAAATCTGTCAAGCATGCTATTGCACTGCAAGACCCATTAAGAAGAATATGTGGAGGAATTAGTGCTTACCACTGTTCTATTGTTAGCAGAAAAAAATTTCCCATACAAAAAACATTGAAATCAGAGTAAATGGAGAGCTATATCTGGTTGACCTTTCATACTAAAATGAATAATAAAATATGTTGTGCATGTTGTGAATTAGGTTCATCTCATACACAACAAATATGTAAAGTGGCTCTTCAAGGAACAAACAAGACTTTGTTTCCACCATGAACAACTTTGATGGACATGTATACAGATGCTTATCAACCTAACAAGGTAACAGCTGATAAACAACAATTTCTGGATTCTCTGATGATATAGCAATACTTCATATACTAATATGTTCATACCAAGTTTTGACATGGCTTTATCACATCACATAACCAAATTAAGTGTGTTAAAAGAAACTGTAAGTTTAGCATCTTCCATTTTTCTAACATGGTTCAGGTAGACCAAGGTAAACACAATGCAGATTCAGCATGGTCAATAACCAGAAAGGCCTGCGGAGTGAGATAGAAGCACACTTGCACTGCAAGATTCAACACCAGCAAGCTCAGGCAGATGGGAGGGTACTCAGACTTGGTACAATACTACAAGGTGCAAAAATCCCTAAAAATTCATATTACATTCTAAAAGAATCCAAAATTTTGATAGTCAAATGCTCAGCATGGAGTGTAAATGGAACAAGCATTCTTGCAGTGACTGGAAATGGGGAACACAGAATCTATTCCTGAAAAAAGACAAAAAAGAATGCAGAATTAAAACCATAACCCTTACCATAGAGGTTAACAATATTAAAAAGGAAAAAGATAAAAAAGAGAGAAGAAAAATAAGTGTCGTCCATAAGCCAAAAGTTCAATACAGAATAGATGGGGTCATATTACAAATCTCAAAAACCACCAACAAAACCCTCAAACCAGATCCAAGTGTAAAAAATCAAATGTGATATGAATGCCAGCGGAGAAAAGACAGCACAGTAATAGCCTGATAACCTTATTAATGATCGATAATGGACCATACAGAATAAAAGTAGAATTAGGTAGAAGAAAAACAAGGAAGAGCCACTAAAACATTCAACCACAACAGGCCACAGTAAATCCCCACACAAGCACAAATAACAGCTTGGCTCAGTCAAACATGAGATACAGTGAGAGTAATCTATATAAAATACATGTGAATTATAGAGCTGTTATTATAGAGTCTGATGCATCATAAGCATCATTGCTCGGTCCAGGGACTTGAGTGAAGCATGCCACCTACATCTATCATATTGGTTCAAGTTTACATTTGTGATAAAGTGCATGTGATCATGTTGGAGAAAGGGCCAATCAGTCATGCATACAAGAACAGGCCCCATGAGCTTCTCAAAGTGATTTCACAAAAATATTCTGGACATAAGAGACATTCTAGTCTCTCCATTTTACCATATGACTCACTTGTAAGCTCTTCCTTGCAGATAGTCTCTTGGGGAGAATCCAGATTGTTCTAAACCAATGACAAAACGGAAACAAAACTAAGGAGGCATACCAAATATCATTCCAAAGTTGACATTAAATGAGCTATTAATAGGCCGAGGTCCTCCTTGAGGTTAAACTGAAAATGAATTCAAACAAACAAGGACAAGCCTAAGTTCATTTGAAACCAAAACAATTTCCCAATGGCATTTAATTTTTCTCAATTGCTTGCTGCAATATCATTTCATTTCCCCTAGGCCAATCATAAATTCTCTCTTGTTATGGATATTTTATGATCCAGCTATTTTATAGTCCAAAAGAATTCACTTTCTTGTCTTTTTTTCTCTCTGTTTTGCTGGGTGCATCTTCTGAATAAACTAATCCTAAATCCATAATATCTAGATGAATGAATCATAAGTCTAAGAGTCTAAGTCAAAAAAACACTAAAGGCTGCAATGGTTACTTCAGAAACCAAAACCAAGAAAAGGCAATATATTCTACACATAGAACTGCAAAGAAGCACATACAGAGGCTAAAAAAGAAAAGGCCATATCATTCTTATCCAAAACAGAAGAGTAAGAGAAGATATAAAGTTGAAGTAAACAGCCAAGAACCCACACAATATGCAAACTAATACCTGTTCCATTGGTGCCACATCATCATTCTTCTGTTCTTCCACAGTTTTTGGTTCATCTTGACTTGTATTTGGATTACTGGAGACCATTTTGTCATCCTTTTCATTCACGACATCAGCCCTGGTATTCTCAACCAAACTCTTCAAATCTGCTGGAAGCTGGCCTGACTTCAATGCCTACCCAAGCACAATTCATATGAAAACATGATGTTAAAAATAAAGAATAAACATTGAAAAACAAAATGAAATCCAAGTCTGATTAAACAAAAGACAGCACCTTTTCAAGCCTTGCAACCTCTTCAAGAGTCTGTGAATTCACAATTGCGGCCTGCACAACAACAAAACATGGACGGAAAACATGAATTTTTAAGTTCAAGCATGCAATGAAGAGAAAAGATGCAGCTTTCACTGACAAAGAATAAGTAAAAGATATAAAATATCAACTTGGCTCCAAAGCATACAAATAAACACATCTTATACGATTAAGAAAAGACATGATAAATGGAAATTGCCAAAAGGTCAGTACTCAAGCTCTTTGCATGTTAGAATATCCAGGAGCTGAAACTAATGCTGAGGCTTCCCTCAAATCCCTTGATCCAGAGTGGCTGGTCTAACAATAGAAAAAACACTTCTCACAGGAAAACTATTACTTAGAACCTCATGGATTTCCATGGGCTTTTCCTCATACTCTCTGGTCAAACAAATCAGTCAACCTTCATAAAAGAATGACCAGACTAGTTCATTTGTTGAGAGGCTCTTTTTCAACTAACAAATCCTTATTTCGCTGAATACTTCTATTTCCTGTCACCAAATTAGAGAGCTCTAAAAGAAATGCAACAAATGTGCATGGGGACTGAAAACATGCCAACATAAACAAGGAAAGGAAAGTAGGCTGCCAACAAAATCCACAATGTCTCCTCTACCACCAAAATCAATCTTGATCTAGGACAGTAATGAAAGCAGCAGTCTCTTAATTAGGGAATTTGTTGGTAGTCATGCTCTGGACTAATTAAGAGATAATCCAGGACAGTAATTTTAGTTTCGACACAATGGATAAGCAAACCAGCTAGTCATGCTCTGGCTCTCACTTTGAGATAATCCAAGGTCATGATTCTTCTATAGCTTTCATCCAAATGAAAAAACTGCATTTTTTGGAGCACTATAGATTCCAAAATCCTTTTGACAAGGAAAGCAACCCCCCTACTTAGCTGATGCTAATAATGATTTCACTCAAATTTGTTCGTTGTTGATTGTTTCCAATAATTCCTACAATCTCTACCTCCCAATGCTGAAAGTCTCTCACAGGAGTTAAGTCTGGGAGTGCAACAACCTCCAGATGTGTGCAAACTGTAACAGCTGAGGCCTTTGTCTCTAGAAATAGGAAACAACTCAAAGGCCCTGAATTTAAGTGAACTCTTTCCCCTGAGGAAAGATGCAAACTTTGATAACTCTTTCCATCCCTCCTAATCCTCTTCCATGAACCTTCCCCAAGAGCCCTTCATAAAGGTAGAGACTAGCACATAGAACTGCAGTAAAGAAACACAAACTCTTATCCAACTACTCACCCTTCCCTGAAACTCATATGAGATAGCAAACACTAGATTCTTGATAAGTGTCTGACATGATTAACTGTTTAAGGACACTAAGAGAAGCTTGAGCCACAGTTTTGGCTTGATCAACATCCCAACCATAGAAAGAAAAGACTGAGACAAGGAATCAATGCATTAGTGAGCAGCTAATGAAGATGTAGCTCTCTAGGAGAATGGGAAAAAGTGTTGGTTTGGGGTGGATTTGAAATCCTTTGAGATCTCAAAGGAGATGGTCAAAGGAAAGGAAGTTGGTCTGATTGTGGAGAGGGCTCGAGGGCTTTCCTCTTAGATCAAATCTGGCAAGAGAGGCCATGTTTTGTTGTTTGAGGGGGTTGAACTATGCTGTGATAACTTGAACAGAAGGCCTTTTAGGTTGGAGTGGAAGGAAGGAGGAAAAGTGTTTAAGCTGGAACTTTAAAGCAACAATGTAGGTAGTTTTTTGTAGTGTTCAGTTTTATCAGCAGAGGCGAAGAGGTTTTACTTAATCCTTCTAGAAGGAAGGGGCGGTGTAGGGGGGTTGGAAGACTTTGGCAAGCAAGTTGAGGAGCATCAATGTTGTTCCTATAAACAGTCCTTCAAAGTTGCCTCAGGGGGGATGTTTGCCAAAGGAGGGAGTGTGCAGCAGAAATCCCTCATAAAGGAGTTTCTATTGTAGATGCAGTTGCTAGAGGCAAGGGGGAAGTGGGAGAGATTGTCTGAATCCAATGTGGGCAGGAGGATTTACAGAATAACATGAAGCCTTTGAAGTATTGTCTTGTGGGTAGGTGGAGAGACATTGCACGTAATGTTTTAAAAGGCTAAAAGTGGTTTTGAGGCGTTTTGCCCAAATAAGATGAGGTATAAGCCTTAAGGCGGAACAAGGCTTAAGTCTCAAATTAAAGAAATAAATAATGATAAATAAGAAGAGAAAATTTTCAAAAAAATGAAAATAAAATCACATAAAAATTGAACAATATGAAAACTATAGAATTCATAAAAATCAAATTAAATGTTTTTCATCATCAATAGTTTCTAATTTAGTTCCACTTTCTCTCTTTTAAAATCCACCTCTCTCTCTTGGCTTCATCAAATTATCTTTAACACTCGCATCACTATCACTAGTAAGGATCATCCATAGAATCATAATCATATCCAATAGTTGTATCATCCTCTACATCAATGTTAATGTATAAGCATTCTTCTTCTTCATCCATCAATTATTGTGGTCTTTCTTCTTCCTAATCCCTTTATTCCCTCTCCATTTAAAAGATTAATTAGTAGTTAACTAAGACCCTACTTTTTAAAACGTTTAATCCTAGTCCTTTTTTTTTAAGGTGAAATTGGATATATATTAACAACGCTTAAGAAAAAAGAGTACCAAAGTATGCACAATGTAAACAATAGGCACCAGTAGGCAAATAGAATAAAACAAAAAAACAAAAAACAAGCTTCTTCTCCTTCCTTAGAGTTAACTCAATCAATAAAATCATTTTTTTTAAGTCAATCCATAAATCTTATCATGATCATTTAATGATCATCTATGAACGCATTAACCCTAACCTTAGACTCAAGAAAAAACTTATAAATGTCTATCAAAACCTAACAAAAGCACAATCCATTAAATCCGTTGAATATTGAGGCTTGAACATCTTATAAAACATGTAAAAAAGCCCTAAACCCATTAAAACCCTTTGAATATTTGAGGCTTAAGCCTCAATAGCTTCGAGGTTGTAGCCTCAAGGCTATAAGCCTCAACTAGGTAGGCTTATAAGCCTCAAGACTATAAACCTTGATTAACCCTGAGGGGTAGCTCAGTTGGTCCAGCCTTGAGTTTGCTCCCCAATGGTCACTAGTTCGAGTCCCCTCAAGGCCACTGAAAGTTTTACCCGGTCGTTAACTTCAAGGCCCCGTGGGATTAGTCGAGGTGCGCATAAGCTGGCCCGGACATCCACGGTTATAAAAAAAAAAAAAGTTATAAACCTTGATTACCATATGTCAAGGCCATAGCCTTAAGGCTAATTTACACAATCTCGCCTTGAGACTCACCTCAAAAGCCTTTAAAAACACTAGTTGTAGGTGAGGCTCCAAAGCGGGTTCTCTAAAATCATGGACTAGCATAAACTCGAGTCTAATTGGAACCTTCATCTACTATTGTTGGGTGGTGTTTTGATTTTGTTTGATTTCAAGAAAGCTAACAATGCTGAAAGGGTAAGGTGTATGGGGTGTTGTTCTTTCTAAGGAAAGAGTTTGAAAGTAGATTGGTGGATCCCCGAAGCGGGTTGTTTCAAGGAAAGGGCTTCTGCTAAAGAAATCTAGGTAAGAGTGATTGGTTTGCCTATGCACTTGTGGGGAAAGGATTTCTTCAAGAGAGTGGATGATGCTTGCAGAGGTTCCGTGGTTGTGGATGTGGATATAATAGAGAGATGTCATTTACAGTGGACTAGAATTCTAGTAAGCTCCAACAGGGGGAGGGTGCCTAGTGTCATGGACTTAGTCGTTTTCTAAGCTCGTGCGGCACTTAGACAAGTCAAGGCGCTTGATCTTGCTAAGTCAGCCTGACTCACAATGCTTAACTCGCTAGGCTAAGGTGCTCACGACTCGGAAGTTTAGAAGGCGTAGTAGGCAACTCTTTAAAGAATGGAAACTTTTATTACTCAAGGAAGCCTTTACAAGTGCTTTGAGAGCTTACTTGCTTGATTAGGAAGTGATTTTGGGTGGTGCCTTGGCCAAATGAGGGTCTCACCTATTTATAGGCACCAATGGAACTCTCTAGAACCTTGGAGGGTTCCTTACAAATCAAGAATATTCTAGAACTCTCTACACTAATCTATGTACAACCCTATGTACAAGAATATACAAGAGATCTCTAGAATTCTCTAGAAAGCCCTGAACTCCTCTCATGCCTTCCACCATAGTGTAGAGATGTGTGGACTTCTTTAGACATTTCTAGAACCTTCCACACTCTTCCCACCAATGGCTTAGTGTAGATGGCTCTAGGAGTTTCCAGAAGCTTCATTCCTCCTATATAAGCCCATGTGAAGGGTCATTTGAAGCATCCTGTGACACTAGGCTCCTACATGTGGTGGTAGGGTCTTCGGCTTATGTTTAGTTATGGTGGAAGACTCCACCATAGGTGTCATTGATTTCCGTGAAGGAGGATTGCACAATGCTAGAGACCAAGGATGATAACAAGGGAAGGTCATGCATGGCTAGAAGTGAGAGGGTAGAGTTTGGGAAACATGCAAAAAGTCAAACGACATCCTCAAAGCTTTTTGTGTTGACCAAGTTGTGGCAAGCCCACTGTCTTCTCCTTACAACAACAATTTGATGGCACTAGGGGGGTTCAATGAGGGGTTGGCTGCTGAGCCTTCTATTTATGCCCTTGTTGGGTTAGTGGGCAAAGCAATTCCAAGCCCTCTTTTTCCCTTGGGTCAAGAGGTGGGAGGCCCTGGGTGCATTAGGCCTTGTCTTGCTTCTTTGGGCCAACCCTCTTTGGTTTTAAGAGTTCCTTGTTTTAAGGCCATGCTCTTCCTGTTGAAGGTCCTTGCACTAGTGGACCTAGAAGTTCTTTTAAGAGGTCCCCTTTGCTGGCTAGTGAAGGTAAGGTGGTCCGAATGTTTCTCCCAAACCCTTGCATCTTGACGGTAGCTCAAAGCCTTTTGGTGGAAGTGGATGGTTTTACAAATGGTTTTGAGAGTAAGATTTCACCTTTTGCTTTCGTGTTAGGGGGTAGAACTTCCGCTTCATCTTGGTTTTCTTCTACGTTCAAAGACGAGGGCGCTTCATTGGTTTTGGCTAATAACCTTGCTCCACAAAGGGAGCAAGTCAAGGGGTCTTCAGTACAATGTAAGGGCAACGATGGTGAACATGTAGGTTTGTTTTCCAATAAGGGTCTGGGTTTGGATTTCCCAGTGACCCATTCTAACGATGCCAAATGCACGAACCTTGCGTCATGCAGTGAAGTAGGAGTTTTAAGAGAGGGTAGCCCTAGGAAGGACTCGATGGGTGTGAAGGATGTTGTGTTGATGAGAACCTCATCAACCTATCATTTAGGAATTTGATCTCCTTTAGCAAGTGTCTAGGTTTGCCTATGGAAGGCTTCGAGAAAGAAGTTGAATCCTTATTGAAAAAGCTAAAAGTTAGAAAGGGTCGCAAAGTGGTGGGATTGAGTATTAAGAGGAGGCCTTTCTTTACCTCTCACTTTGACAAGGAGCTTCAAAAGTTGGAGTGCTCCATTAATTACAATTAGTCAAACAGAAAAGGGAGAAGAAGCAGGAAGTGCTGGTGGGAGTTGGATTCTAAATGTCCAAGCTAGTGATAAGGTGAGGGGTTGGAAGGTGGAGAGGAAGAGGATGTTTAGTCTCTATCCAGTTCTTGTAAGGGATTCACAGTAGTTAGTTTGATCATTTTTCAATGGGGTAGTGGGTGACTGCTTAAGCAGAGGCTTGGGGGAGTGGCATTTGGAGAAGCAAGTAGTTGTTGCTTGTTTTTCTGAGCAGTTTGTTTTCCTTGGTCACTTGGCAAAACATGGACAAGGCTAAGTCATTTAGTAGCCCTCTACTTCTTTGTTACACATGATGTTGTCTTTGTTTTGGGCTCCTTGTTTTGGCTTGTGGTTTGCTGTTTTTTTTCTTTTTCCTTCTGTCTACTTTTTAGCATTCTTCGTATACTCCATGTGTGCCTAGTGCACCTTTTCTTGCACTTTTAATATATTTGCTTATTGACCTATCAAAAAAAAAAAAATTCTTGGTAAGTAAATAAAACATTATAAATGAGTCAAAAGAGAGGTGCAACCCAAGTAAATGATATGTGCACAAGGATTAACACACACACAAAGGGAAATAGAAAACCCACCGGCTAGCTTGCAAACAACCCTTGAAATGCTACATCTGAACCACTAATCAGATGCCTTGTCAGCTAGCATTGTTTGTCACATCCCAGACTATATATATATTAAAAAGAGCCTGAAAGAAGGGGCACAAAAGAGCCTAAAAAATCGTCCTTGTTTTGTTTGGCATTCAATGGGTTTTCCCAGAAACTGTAAAGGAGGTGTTAATTAGCTGGAGGGGCCCTTTTGTGGGAAAAAAAAGGAAAAAAATTTGAAAATCCATTCTATTGTTCATTTTTTGGACGATTTGGAATGAGAGGAATAGGCTAGCCTTTAGGGGGGGTTCTTTAGCAATTCAGAAACTCAAAAATTCTTTTGTACGTAATTTGTGGAGTTGGGCTAGATTGTATATTGGAGATGAGTCATTTTCTCTTACATCCACTTAAGGGTAGGTGAGGCTTTTTGGTTTCTTAGCTTGTTTTTGAGGTTTTAGCTACCTTGTATACTCCATGTATGCTTTGTGGCTATTTGCCTTTTGTTAATATAATCCTTGCTTATTTATCCAAAAAAAAAAAAAAAAAAGAAGGGGCACAACCAACATCCAGAGGGATACAAAAACCACTACAAAAAGAAAGAATAGGAAAAAGCAAACAACAAAAGTCCCTTACCAAACCTTAAGTGAAACCCACCAAAGAGTTATTTACCAACCCCAAACAAATTCTAACCACTCGAAAAGATAATAATTTCAACTTCCGAGAATAAGGCTCTACCTTGTTTAAAATTCTATCATTCTGCCATTCCACATGCACCAAAACAAGTATAAGAGGATCGTGCTTTACACCTTCCACCACAGTTTATCCTAACCCTGCACCTCCGTTCCCAACAGCAACTCCTTAACCATCCACAAGAACACCTGTTGATACCCAAATGATGCAAGTAAGAGATCCCATGCCAACCAGGTTAGGACACAATGGATAAGGCTGTGGTTTTTTGTCTCTTCGTTATCCTTGCATTAATGACGCTTATCTATCAAGCACCACCTCCACTTCATGAGATGGTCTAAAAAATAAATCATCTCACTAGCTTCCAAACAAAAAGAACATACCCAGCAAGGAACAGTCAACCCACAACTCCTTTGTGGGAAACCAATACACACTTTCAGTGGACAAGGAATTATAAACAGCTTTGGCTGAGATGCATCCCTCCTTCCTTCCCCTCACACAAGCCTGTTTTTCCCTACTGCTTGTGGGAATTTCTAATGAACAAATCAACCCACCAACTCTATCTCCCAGATTCCCAATAATAGAAGGACCTCCTGAATCAAGCGTTCCAATGCCCTTAGCCTCCCACCACCATCCAAAAATCACCACTTAGCATTTTTAACAATAGAAAGGCTAAAAGGAGAGCAGCTGATGCTGGCCCACACCATACCAGGAGTCTAACTAAAAGTTAGTCTTCAACCCATTCCCAACCACAACCAAGGTTCTGAGCATAAACCTCTTCCATCCCAGATTTGACACCTCACACATAGTATCTTGAGATTCTACAATCACTCTACCACATAACTTTCCATATATAAGGGCTAAGACGTTAACTATAAACTTGTACACACCACCCACCAAGTTGAAAAACCTAAAATCTGTCAATTCCTCTGCACCTCCTTTCTTGCTTACTCTCACGCACAGAAAAAACAATCTCTTGATACAGAAATTTTTTGATAAGTAAAAGCAATTGTATTAAGAATGCCTAAATAAGCGCACCTAAAAGTATACACGATGTATACAAGGCTATAGGCCTCTTGATACAGAAATAATTGGATATTGATTGTGCAAATTTCTTAGAGACATTCTAAGCTTAGCTGAGAGTGGAATTCCATGAATAGCCTATGGATGAAACCTCTAGCAGGTTCCTTCAGGAGGTTTGAAGCATTATAGTAGGTTCTACATTAGTTTTTGTTTACTTTTTCTTTTCCCCCACTTTAGAACAGCAGCTATAGTCAGCCAACTGAAGAAAGCGCTTCAACCCAAATCCATTGATAAAAATCCAAGAGACCTCAAACATTCCTCAAGATTTATATGGACTTATATGATGTTTCTTTAGTATCTTTCACTTATCTATCAACCCATACAACTTTCAGCCTTTAAAAAATAAATAAATAATAATAGCAACAATAATAGAATAATAATAATAATCCATACAGTTTCCAATAACAGTAATAAAAAAATAATGATAGTGGTAGTAATAACAACTCATGCAATTTCCAATTAATTTTGCAATTTGGTATAAGTTCACCATTTCTTGATATCAAAGCTTAGATTCTTGTTTTCTCCAACACAATTTTAGTTTATGATCCAAGCTAATTAACATTCTCATGATCAATTCTACAATAACTCAAGATCCAAATAGGTGTCACCATTAATGGAGCTAAAGTCCAAAAAAGATTAACAAGTGAGGTCTGCTAACGTAAAGCGAGGAGTTGAGCCTGGAAAATATCATCTATGAGTCATATTATGATAGCTTATCCTGAGAATGATTGAATACTGGGGCTTTCTGGTTTTCAAGCAATTTTCTTTGGCAAAATCCAATTTCATAATGGTAAAATCCCATAAACAACCTCCATGAGTGAGTTCTAGGATATTTCTTAAATGAGATCTGGAATCATCAAAACCACACAGCCTCAGGACACTTGCAATGTCATACTCTATCGTAATTGGTTTAGGCTTCAGACTACATAATGCGTAACTACACAGGGCAAAAGTGGATAGGTCTGCATGGTGAGTTCAAACTTGGAAATTGAAAGCTTATAGCATAATAAGACTTTTCACATGACTTAAATCAATTTCCTCCTACACAAAGACAAGATTTCTTGTAAAAATTAAAAAGTCCACAACATGAAGTAGCTGTTCAGACTTTTTCTTCCACCAGGATGATTTAAAAAATGTAAATTCTTGAAAGCACACACCTTCCAGACACTTAAAACATTGAACTCCAGTAAATATGATATGGTTTACTTGCAGCAAAGAGAAACTTTACAAGTATTTTCTTCTACCAAGACAATTAAAAAAGTGGCAACTCTTGGAATG
This sequence comes from Vitis rotundifolia, assembly GCA_030254885.1. Lineage (NCBI taxonomy): Eukaryota > Viridiplantae > Streptophyta > Magnoliopsida > Vitales > Vitaceae > Vitis > Vitis rotundifolia. The sequence goes on from CM058151.1 coordinate 20,739,092, forward strand.
ATGCTTTTAACTAAATCATTGTTAGACGAAGAAAAGATATAGTCCAATACAACCAAAAATCTGTGATGCTAATGTGACAAAAACTGTGATGCAATGAAATAATACCTTGATAGCTATAAGTTCCTCTGGTGAAGGGCCCACCACTTTGGGTATCTGTTGGTCCTCTGCAGGTTCTAAAGCATTTGGCATTTCACCTGGTGTGAATGTCTTCAGGGGTTCTTGTTTAGCCTCTTCTTCAACTTCTTTAGATGCAAACAAATTCTCTGCTTCCAGTCTCTCCTATAATTTGCAAAACATGTTTTATCAAATGTCAAGCCATAATATTGATGCTTAAGGAATTAAAGCTATCACATAATGAAAGGGTCAAGAGAATTGTAATAGTCATTTGAGGCACCAACTCCACATTGGATATACAATGGTAAGGAGGAAGAACCAACGATTACAACCTAGAGTACATCAAGAAATTATCAAAGGATCAATCCCTCCTTGACTTACACAACCCCAAATAAAAGATTGTCTTGATAGAATCCATTTCAAGCTTTTTTTATGGGAAACTGAAACACTTTAAAGAAGAAAAACTATCAGTCCTCTCCTTCCACGTAAAACAAAACCATGCATGAGAAACTCTTTCCAAACACCCTTCATAATCATATTACAAATTCTAACCCGCCACCCTAATAGAAATTCTGTTACCATCCTCAGCAATATCCTATAGATCCCAGAGACAAAGACAAAAGCCACAATCATGCCTCTTCACTATGCAAGAAAAGATGGTTAATCAGTTTTTCCACATTCTTAGACAAAACACCTGTTTAAGATGACATAACACCCACCAATATCTACCATCTTTGCCACATTCCCAGACAAAACACCTATCAAGAGCACCTAACACCCACCAAGGTTTTTAACATCAAATAATAGATGCAGAATAAATATTTCATTATTGTGAAAATGCTTCGCTAACCTAATTTACATGACATATGAAATACACCCAACGTGCATGCAATATAAAATACATTGCTTAATTTGCCTATCAAAAATAAAATAAAATAAATTGCTTAAGATGTTATATGTTTCCATTTGAATATTAAGACAGTGTTTTATGCATAAGTTTTTTCAATATTTAAGATCTATTTTTAGACCACTAAATGAATCAAATCACTTAAAGCAAAAGCATACTAATTACCAAGGACTGACATCACAGATGCAAACTCAAATCCCCTCAATAACAATTCAGTTTTTGTTTCTTTGTTTCCCTCCTTGTCCTTCCCCTTTTGTTTTCATAACTGATAAAGTTTCATTACAAACATTGTGAAATAAAGGAACACAAGAAGTTCCACAGAAAAAAGGTCAAGAACTTAATGTATGTGTTTTGCAGGAGTCCAGTAGTTTTCCTCTAAATTCAAGAGATGAATGATTTAATATGCATCTGGAGTAAGCAACATCAGATGGAACTACATGTAACATTCTTGCATAACTGAATGGTTGTTAAACCATGAACTTGAACAGCCTGATAAAATTATAAGCATGAATTTGACACAATCCAACAACCTCACCTTATTTTTTACTTTCTTGAAATCTAGCAACCGAAGTGACTTTAGTCTGTGAATTACATACAACCTATAATTCGGTTTCTTTGTAATATTGTTGTCCAAGAGACTAAGGAACTGCAGCTTTGGAAAGGATGCAAGGGGATCAATCTCTGCCAAGTTGACAAGCCGGTTGTTTGTAAGAACTAGCGTGTGTAATTTTGGCAAGTACTCTGCAAATTTAAGCAACATAAAAGATATCTAAGCTTGTGTAACAGAAAGACATTGTGACCCCAAAATATTAATAAATAATGATAAACCCAATGTCATTCTCAGCTTACCTCCGATATTGGGGTTGATACGGGTAATTCTATTGTTATTGATAAGCAGAGTACCCAACCGATTAAGATAAGGCAAGTTTTCGAGCTTGACAATCTCATTGTCAGACAAATCAATGGTATCAAATTGGTCCTGCCAATGAGCCGATATAAAAATCATGCAAAAGCAACGACATTAAAGTGCAAAACACAAGAAGCTGCAAACAAGTAAATCCACTGAAACAATTTTAAAGTACGGCTGAATAGCTCAAGGATGAAGAGGAAACATCAAAACATAAAGAATAGAGGGGAAAAATGAAACTGCTGGAGTCATGACACAAAGATTCAGAGAAAGATGTAAAGAGTGAATAGGGTTCTTCAGATCAAACATTAATCTATTGTTGTCATCTACGTTCAGTCAAGGCCAGCCAAACGCATAATAGTTGAAGCAGAACTAGGGAAATATAAACAAGTGGCCATTCATTCCTTTTGCTTTCATTTTCTTCTAAAGTAGAGAGTTTAGGTGGGACTAGGGCAGAGCCCTCCGAGGAGTTGAAAATTCCCTGAGAAAACACCAACTGATGCTTTTAAGATTCACTACAGCTTCAAACTTCCAGTTAAACAAAGATTTTATAATGATTGGAATAATCTAACTTCCATTTTCCTTTTATTTTTTTGCCGGCACAAATCACATCATTTAAACAACGGAGTGGACATGCTGAATATATGCGAAAAACCCATTACCACAATTGGTGATGAGAGGGGCAAAACCTTGATATACTGAAGTAGCTAAAATTTAGAAAGGGAAAAAGCAAACTCACCTCTGTAGCGCCCAAGTTCTCAATTACAGCAATCTTATTCCCTGAGAAGAACAAGAAAGAAAAACAGCTGAAGATTGCATATGGATTGTATGCCACCACAACCACCCCAAATAGCCAATATTGCATCCAACCATTCAACTATTGAAACGGGAAGAGTAACTTCGTGTGAAGTGAACTAGGGTTCCGTTAGTTTGGGGGAAGGAATTATTAGAATAGAGGAAATGTAGAAATGAAAGCGGGACAGGACTAGAATACCTCGAAGATCCAATTCTCGCTCCCTGATGGCATTGAAGAAATGAGGGCTTTTCCAAATCAGGTCTGCAGTGAGCCTCACCATCTCTTTCTTCGGCAGCCACTAGTCACTTCGCCTGTTCCTTTTGCTACTTAAAAGCCGGAGCAGCAGGCCGCAACGGTGGCATTTTATTTTCCCTTTTGATATCTTTAATTTGGGAACACTAATGTCTACAAAACCCTTGAGATTTTACGGACTCTGCGGGGAGAAAAAAAAAGTTTAAAATGATAGAAGAAATGCGATTTTTACTGCCATTTTTTTAAAACCTTGTTTGGATTTATTTTGAAATAAATTGTCAATATGATATTGTGGATTCCACATTTTCATTAGATGCATTCCCACTCTATGGCAAAACTCATTTTTTATTTATTTGGTGAAAATTTGATTTTTTTTAAAAAAAAAAAACTTGGAGTGGGCACTTATTTTTGTTTTATTTTTAAAGGGAAAAAACAAAATAAAAAAGAAAAACCCTAAGTGTGACTTCCGAAGGAAAAAAGGTCTGTGAAAGATCGAGTCTGAATTCGGGGGTCAAGTCACTCATTAGGAAGGTACGGTAAAGACCGTAGCACTTCTCTAAGCCCCTAAAAATGAGCTTCTACTAAATAAGATGAAGCAAGCGTAGTGATTGATAATGAAATCAATAAAATGATCGAATAATAAAACAAATCGAACATGAGATGAATAAATAAATGAAGTAAAAGTGGGAGCATACTTTAGCAGTAAGTAATAGTGCGCTATTACTTGAAAATTATTTGAAAATTAAAGTTTTGAAAATTAAATTTAAGAATTGGAATTTTTTAAATTAAATCTGAAGATGAAAATTTTTAAATAAATAAAATAATAATAATAATAACAAAAATAATAATGACTAAATAAATAAACGTGAAAATTGGAATTTTGGAAATTGGAAATTAAATTTGGAAATCGGAATTTTGAAGAATTATTTAAAGATGAAAATTTAAAAATAAATAAATAAAATAATAATAATAACGAAAATAATAATAATTAAATAAATAAATGTGAAAATTAGAATTTTGGAAATTGGAAATTAAATTTGGAAATCGGAATTTTGAATATTTATTTAAATATGAAAATTTAAAAATAAATAAAGTAATAATAATGATGAAAATAATAATTATTAAATAAATAAATGTGAAAATTGGGATTTTGAAAATTGGAAATTAAATTTGAAAATCGGAATTTTGAATGATTATTTAAAGATAGAATTTTAAAAATAAATAAATAAAATAAAATAATAATAATAACGAAAATAATAATGATTAAATAAATAAATGTGAAAATTGAAATTTTGGAAATTGGAAATTAAATTTGGAAATCAGAATTTTGAAGAATTATTTAAAGGTGGAATTTTAAAAATAAATAAATGAATAAATAAATAAAGTAATAATAATAACAAAAATAATAATGATTAAATAAATAAATGTGAAAATTAGAATTTTGGAAATTGGAAATTAAAATAAAGAAGGTTAACTGAGGATAGAATTTTCATAAAAATTAAATTTTTAACATTACATTAAAAATATAATTAAGGGGAGCCAAATACTTGGCCCATTGGGGTCTTCCCCAAGCAAACAAAGGTTTAGAGCAAAAAAAAAGAATATGCCAAGTAGCCTTGAGTAAAACCCAATCGTATAAAGCCCAAAATGAGTATAAGCTCATTAAGCCCAAACTCAGTAAATGGAGCTTAAAGCCCACATGAATCAGTTTGGGCCCAAAAATAAGCACAACCCAAACACAATTATGAACCATTTTCAGTATGCATCTCCCACAAATAGAACAAAGGTGGCAGCAAGGCGGCTTCATCCAACTATACCTTCGACAAAACCCAAGTCCTCCAGTCCAATTGAATTTCTTCTCCCACCCATGGATACCCCAAAGAAAAAAAACAACTCCACTGCTTCCTTCTTCTTCTCCCTCTTATTTTTCTGCTTCAAATCCTTCCAAGTCACGACAATTCTCGCGTCTCTGAACAGACCCAAACACTTGTCCTTAGAAAGTCTTGCACACATCTCCTTGGAAGCCACAACACAAACCACCATTGCACGCTATTCATAGCCTTCCCTCTCCGCCAGGCTTGGGAGGGAGGGGGGGCTTCGGCCAAATAGAGCTCACCACCAGGGTGGTTCGCACCTGCTCGATGATTTTGGATTCACAAGCTTTAAAGGTGGATCTCCAGGCTTGAGAGTCTCGGAATGCAAGAATACAGGGACTTGCAGATGGGTTGTCGAGCGGAACGGTTAAAACCGGTCTGCGGAGCTAGGGAAACGGGTGGTCGAAGGTGGTTAGGGAAGGTGGTTAAATGGGCATGGTGATGGGTATGTTCGAGTATGAAGGTTAAGGGGGGTGGCGGGCTGGTCACAAGGCTTTAGGTGTGGAGCCATTCGGTTTGGGATCCAAATTTGATGGAAGTGGGACTTTGATGGAAGGTTTAGCAAAGGTTTTGTGTGGCCATGCATGGCCATGCAAAAGTGGGGGAAACTACATCCACTCTTGGTTGTAATATTACCCCAAGAACTTCAGGAAAATCTAATGGGTCGAAGCTAGCATTAAAATCAGAATCCTCTCCCATTTCATTCACCCAGTTTGTTTCATGAACATCTCATACAAATACTGTCCCGTCACTGGAGTACCTCCATTCCATCAGCCCCAGAAGTTTAACTCCCACTGGAATTACTTTTACAGCCCATACCCCCACAACTTTGTACCTTATTTATTCATAAATACAATGGAGCACACCTGGGAAGCAAAACAGAGCAATTTGAAACAAACACAACTATAAAAAAACAACCAAACCAAAACAGAGTATGATAAAAGGATAAACAAATAAGTGCACCCTTAATCATGCTTGATTCAATGCGTTCAAAAACCAGTGGTACGGAGGGAATGTTCAAGACAAATACCGAAATGAGGTCGTCAACCGATGGGAAGTACTCCTCTTCAACCAGAATCTTTGACCCCCCCACTCCCCCCTTTTTTCTTTCCCACGTCTCTTCCTTTTTTTCAAAATCAGCTCCTCAAGCCATCCTATCTGGCCGCCACAACCAACTCACCCAATCCCATCTAGCCGCCCAAAAAAAAGCTCACTTCTAGTCTCATCTTCCCGCTCAAAACAACTCACTTGCGGGGTGGTTAGAAAAATGAATAAAAAGTCCTTTTATTTGAGGGGGTCTATAGATATATGTATAAATTCCATTGGAGGATAAATCATAATAGACTTTAAATTTAAACTTCATGACATCTTTGATGTTGATCATTTTTAGGGATGTAAAATTTAAAATCATATAAAGTATTACTTCATTATGGAATATTTATGGTACAAGTAAGATGAGATATCTAACTTGTTTGTTTTCATATCGATCTTTAGGAGGAAAAATGAATTGTAAATATTGTATATTTTGAATCTAAGAGAGTCTCTTGTGCACATCTACCTTGTTAAAAGGAATTCATTTTATATATACATATAACATTAAAATTTCTATCATCTAAACGATGTTATATTTATTTCTCATATAAATATAACGTTTTTATTGTATCTTATAAGATCATAATATCAAATAGAAAAACATTAATTACCAAGCTAACACATACATACTCTCACGATGGGTTAAAAATTAATTCTTATACTATTTGTAACAACACACTCTCTATTATATAACTACTCATAGACTAATAGATTATCACACATTTAAATACGTGTCTATCTTATTAAAATAAACTCATATATATATATATATATATATATATATATATATATATATATATATAATGCTATAAATTTTTTTTATCGTTATAAATAGTATTAAAGTTAATTATAAATCTTAATGTTGATTTTTATTTATTTGACTTTACAAAGAATATTTATTTGTTTAGTTTCGCAATAAGTCATAAATACATTCACAAATATCAGATTTTGAGAAAGATTAATAATTAACTCCAGTATATTATATTTAAAATATTATTCAATTTTGATGAAATCTATATAGGGAAGATGAGTAATAATATAGTTACCCATTTTATTTTTAAAAATAAAATTTAATAATTTGTAAAATTTAATTAAAAATTTCTTAAAGATATAAACTTAAGCATATGAATTTAAGCTATTCACATAACAGTTTATATTTTGAAAAAGTAAGTACGATCTAAGCATGGGAAATTGTTTAGAAACAATCATGAGAGCACCTGCCATGCATTAAGAAGACAATTGTGCGAGTGATGGTATTACAGTGGCAAGAGGACTATGGAGAGATGTTTGAAGGATAGTTTTGGTATTTTACAAATTAAGAAATGATATTCTAGAGATTTTAAACTATATTTTCCCTTTTAAAGTATAGAAAAATACTTGTAGGTTATGTTCGTATATTTAAAATCACGTGATTTATAAATGTAACATATACTATATTCATTGTTACGTATTTAAACACAACAAGTTGATATAAGTGACTCTTTGTGAGGAATTTTTCTTCACATTTATTAACACAAAAACATGGTTGTTTTTTTTATTTAGATGGATACAAGTGAGTGTTTGATAAATCAACTTAATTATTTAAAGTATTTTAATAATTTAATTTAAGTTATCAAATAAATTAAGTATGCTTAATAAAATAATTTAATGATATGATTTAAAGTAAAAAATAAATATAAGTAATAAATAAAAATAAATAACTTATTATTAAGTTCATATATTTATTTTACTTTTTTTTATCATTATTTATCATAATTATTTTCATAATCTCTTTTGTTACTTCTTACTCGATTTCCTTTTCCTTAATTATAATTTATGACGATAAATATGTCAATTTAACGATTTGGAATAACTTTTAAACTAATTTTATCAAACAACCTTAATACTTAAAATAAAAATTAAGTAATAAGTTTCAAGTGAATAACTTAATTATATTTTAACCTAAATTCTACCTATGTTATTAAGGAATAAGTATTAAGTTTTACTCCAAAACCAATGTATTTTGAAATTATATCTCCATTTTGGTGGGAGGGTGAGAGGGTTTGAAAGGAATTTTCTATATCCATAAATTTTATTTTTATTCCAAGCATCAATCAATATATAAATTTTATATATTTTTTAAAATTGTAATAAAATATTAAGGCTAGGTGGTATTTATTTTTTTATTTAACTTTAAATAGAACTTTAATATTTAACAGTATTAAGTATTTAGTTGTTTATTTTTTTAATATTTTATTTATATTAAGTATTAAAAAGAAAAAAAAATATTTTATTTTTTTATATTTATTAAAAAATTTATAATAAGTCATAAAAAAAAATTGTCTAAAATCTAAAAATAAATTATTTTCAATAAAAAATTTAAAAAACAAATAAAGTGCGAAAATAATATTGCAGGATCTTAAAGTAAAAAGGAATAATTAAGTTAAATATGATAACAAATTCACTTTTGGGGTACACGTTTCTTGGAATCTTGGTAATGAAGGGGTACCCCTAAATCTCAGCCGGGTTTCCCAAGAAAATTAAAAAGGCGTTCCTAAACCACTTGATCAGTGATGGGCATCAACATCAACGGCAATAAATCGAAGGGATGAGTTTTCCTGGGCCCAACGCAGTGACCTGGTAGTTTCCTGGGTCAATCAAGCAACGACCATACAGGCATTTGGAATCAAATAATCAAATATATAGAAAGCAGCGTCACCGCCTTTGCTTTTGTTGTTCAGAAGGTGATGATGGGGCGGAGTGCATCGGGCCTTGCTCTTTGGCTATTGCTTTTAGCGTCCGCGGGGGCGGTGATGGCCCAGGCAGACCGCGTCAATAAGTCATCTTCGGGAGGGCTGTTCTGGTCGACGGCAAAAGAGGAGGGGGATCTGATGAGGAAGTCAGAAGCCCAGGAATCCACCGTGGGTGTCGACGACAACGCCGACCTTGACGGAGGATTTTCTTCACTCGATGGAATGTTGCAGTGGGCCATAGGTAGATGGTGCTTTCTCTTTTTTTTTCAATTACTCGTTCCATTACTTGAAAATTGCAAATTGAATTCGTATCGCTGAATCTGCTCCTCCTTGTAGCATGCCTTGGGTGATTATTGGACAGGAATCCTTAACAATTCAATTCAGGGGATAAAACTAGAAGAACAAAGTAAAGTGCGGGCAATATTAGGATTCTAATCTTTATACTCCACCAACGAGTCATAAGAAATTTTTTCGCTTGTTTAGGTCCTTTTTTTGACATGCAATTTATATTTTGAATATTAACTTCTGTTCTTTTATCAACTCCAATTCACTTTTTCTGTATCAATATATTTTTCAAGTAAATAAATTCCTTTTTTCTTCTAGTAGGCAAATGAGAATTATATTAAAGGATGCCTAATAAAGAAATGGTGCGTAGTCATAATGTAGAGGAGGAAATACACAAGGAACATATGCCTTAGGTTAAACGTTAAGGTCCTGCCAATTAATGAATCCTACAAAGAAAAGGCCCTCAAAACTCATAAAATCCTTAAACCACAAAAACAACTATGTGAGAAATGCATCTTTCAAGCAATTATGGATCGGAATCTATGCTTGCGAAGCCTTTACTTTTCTTTGCCTTGGACTCCCGGACGGAATTTAACACCCAAAACTACAAGGTGTAAAAGATTTTGGGTGAAAGGAATGCCTGACATGCCTATTTTGGTGCATAATCGAACAACATGTCAGTTTTGACCATTCACCTGTTTACTTCTTCAAATCGATCAGGTGTTACCTTACAACATTTAGATTTAGGGATTTGGATAAAGGTCTATCATACTTGCATATAGTTCGACCACCAAGTATCCGTTTTAATTTCTAACCATCCAACACCATAGAATATGACATTTCTTATAGTTGTTTTCTATGGGCTCTTGATTTTTATTTAGTAACTAGGAAACCGATATACTGTAGTTTTGACTTGTTCCCATTTTTTGTGTGGTTCTCAATCTTCAGCTTTTTGGAAGCTCTATAGGTTTCAATCTTAGATTGATTGGACACTCTTTCTTTGTATTCATATGGACAGATGGTTCTTTTATCTTTTAGCTTTGTTTTTTTATTTTGTATGCTCATGTACTTCTATAGCTATTTAATTTTATTGTAATAGTAAGCTTAAAGAAGGATGGAGAATCCTTTTTATAGATCTTGATGGCAAAGGTCTCCTACAAAAGAGTTGAAACTACTTGCTTTATGCTTTTTGGCTAACTCATACATAGTCGATTGACTAACTGAGGAACCAAATGAAATGAACAATTTAGCGTAGCTATCTGTCAAACTTCCATGATCCTCTTTATAGTCACTCTTGATAGAATAATAGCAGAATCTCCTTCTACTTAGAGATTGGAGAGGCCTAAAGCTTTTGTTTGGAATATACCCTCTAAAAGTGCTAGAACTTTAGCTGTCATTTGCAATATACCATCTAGAAGTGCTAGAACTTTTGCCCTAGTGAGTAAACCTCTCCCGTAGGTTTAGAGAAGGCTCTTATTATTAGAAGTATTTTCCATCTTGTTGTCAGTACATATAGCTTTTCAATCTCAAAGCACTTGTCATCTTCACTCATTTATTTGTATTTCTATGGATTCTTTAATTTCTCTTTGTTTATGAGATGGCAAAATAGAGGTAATAAAAAATCATTGCACTTAGTTGGCTTTGATGGTTAGTGTGCAATTGTATTTCCATATTTTTTGGTGTATTTTTGCTAAAGCTTTGCTTAATATATTATAATTATGAGCATTACTATTTAGCAAACATATTTTGTCTATTCACTTTTTTTTTTTAAATAAGTGATCAGATTTACTTTATTCTCAATTTGCATCTTTCATTCTTTTGCTTGTACATTGTAATAATGAGCTGAACCTTTTTCCAAAATTTGTAGTTCAAGTTTGTTCCATCAATTAAGACATTAAAAAGAAATGATGTTTGCATCACAATGAATCCCTTGGCTAGTAATGTCTTTAAGGAAATGTGCTCCATCTTGTATAAAGGAAGAGCTTGGAAATTGGGCTTTAGTAGTTGGGAATTCATACGAGTGGATATTGACACTATCATTTCTTCCTTCTTTTTTTTTTTTGGTTTTTTTGGGTGGGTTGGGGGGTGGTATCAAGTTAACTTACATCTTGTCCATGGGGCAATGACACCATCATTATAAGGGAGGTCACTTTGATACCCTTCTCTATTTACAGGCTTAGGTACAAAGGGCATTTGTAGGGTTAACCTTCCTACCTAAGGAAGGATTCTCCTCCATTTCCTCTTGCACAGAGAGGAGTAACACCTCACTTTGATATCCTCATCAACAAAGGGGTTTCTCTATTTACGGGCTTAGGTACAATTGCCCCTTTTCTAAAAGCGGTACAAGAAGCTTTTTAGTATATGATAAAAACATGCATCTAAACTATGTTGTCATTTAGCAAAGGGGTATATATGCATGCTAAGTGTGACCTTTGGCCTAATAAAGGGTAAATTGGAGGTTTAATGAAGAGCATACGCATGGTGGTGTAAAACTTATGAAATCATGTGAATAGAGAATTGTCCCACATACATGGTGGTAGGTGTTAGCTCCCTGACTCAGACATTGCATCTCTAAGGGCCTCATGGACAACCACATTATACAGACGAAGGAACCCAGGAAAGAGGCAAGGTGGAAATGGGGGCTATGCAGGCATCACGAATAGGCAAAGTGTTGCCGAAGGAGGTAACACTTGGGTTGGCATAAGGTGTTGCACACAACACCCTCTGACTCGAACATTGCATCGCTAAGGGCCTCATGGGCATACACCTTGCATCCATGAGGGCCCTGGGAAAGAGACAACCCTAATGTGCCATGGGCACATAAACATGGCATAAGGGTGGCCACCGATGTGTGGGGTAAATCACATTAATGCATCAAAGACGTGCTAGACTTTTGCTATGGCTAAGGCAAGACACTGATGCAAGCTGATTATCATATGTAGGCTACGTTAAGGTGTATGATGTGGGCCTGACTCACATGCCTAGGGGGCTGAAGACCATATTGACATGGGTCGACTTTCAACAATGGGAGACATGATATTGGATTGATTTGATTAGAGAAGGGTCTGTTTGGTTGAGTTGTAGGTGTGGTTACATGGCACTCGTTGGCTAGAGCCACCTTGGGTGGCAAACATTAGATTAACAGAAGGAACTTTAGATACATGGTTTTATGGGCTATGAAGATGCATGAAGAGACATCTTTGGCTAAAAAGGTGTGTTTAGTTGGGTGGTTATGGCAGTTGCATCATCACTACCCCAAATTGTTGTTTGAATTCAAAATTTAAAGATGTTGCAACCTTATATAAAGGGCTTTATCATTGCAAGACAAAAGAGAGAGTTCTTAGATTACAATAACACTATTGTGGGGTTGTTTGTTCTTTAACTTGTGGGAATTTTATAAGCATTGGGACACTTAAGAAAGTTTTGTAATCTTGTAATTGAGTAATAAAAGTTGGGAAGGTTCCCATATTTGGTTGGTTGCCTTGTTACTTTGCTTTTGTTGTGGCTATTGGTTTAAGATTGGCTAAGATTGAGACTTAGCACCGCACACTTAACAAAAAAAATTGTAGTTGATTTGCTGGGTGTGACAAGTGATATCAGAGCATTGTAAGAAAATGGCCAGGGGAATTGCATCAAATCCTTGAGAGATAGGATTTCTCGGTTGGAAGAATTGTTAGGAGAATGATCAAGTGATGATGGCACTGTGGCGTCATGGGTAGAACACATTGTGGGAGAAATTCATGTGCAACAAAATTTGTTGGAGGCTCTTTGGTTTTGAAGCCCATTCCATAATTTGTGTTTCAAATCCAATGGGCTTTAATGGCAATTAGAATGCTAAGGAGTTGGAGAATTTTCTATGGGATATGGTGTAGTATTTTAAGGTTGCTCACATCTTAGATACAAAAGGGGTTTCCATCACCAGTATGTATCTTACTGGTGATGCCATGCTTTGGTGGTGAACTAGGGTGGAGGATGATGCAAAATAAGGAAAGCCCTAGGTCACCACCTAGAAGACTCTCAAGAAGGAATTGAAAGATTAGGTCCTCCTCACCGGTATCGCATGGTTGAGGCACACAGGGGTTGTGTAGGAATATGTCAAGGAATTCAATTCCTTGATGTTGGATATCATGAATATGTCAAAGAAAGATAAGTTATTCAATTTCATGTCTGGGTTGCAGGGATGTACCTGGACCAAACTTTGGGGGCAAGGGGTGTGTGACATTCTTGCCGTAATGGTGACAATAGACTGCTTGGTGGACTATAAGAAAGTTTGTGCAATTTCTACCACTTAGAAATCTAAGTTCGAGGGAACAAAGAAATCTAAGGCAAAAGGGAAAATTTCCAAGACGTCGGGTTGGAAGAAATTGAAGTTGTCCTTTGCAGCATCAAAGCAAGTTAAGAAGACCACTAAGTTGGTGTGGCTAACAACTAGAACAACAGGTTGTTTTATTTGCAATGGCCCCTATTGTGCTGAAGATTACCCAAAAAGGGAGAAGCTCTCAACCCTTGTGATTGCGGATAGCAATGGGCATTTTGACTCAAATAGGCCTTTCTAGGTCAATTTTTTTTGACTCTTAAATTTGATTCACGATGAGGCCTCTATATCCAAAAGGGGTTAATGCACTTCTAGCAATGGGTGAATGGTGAATGTGTGAAAGCAGTGATGGATAGTGGGGCAACCTACAACTTTGTGGCTAGCAGGAAAGTAACAAAGCTTGGGTTAAAACTGGAAGAAGACATCAAGTGAATCGAGGTAGTGGATAGCAAAGCCTAGTGGGAAATTAGAAGGCCACCTATAGCCTGCTTTGTATGCCCTTAGATGACTTTGACCCGTTTTTGAGAATTGACTTCATCCTTAAGGCCTTGTTAGCATTGCTCCCACACCTTGGTAGGTTGATGATATTAGAGGAGATTCAACCTTGTTTCATACACACTCTTAGGGAAAAGATTGATGGGAAAGACCAATTTGAAATGTTGTTTGCCTTCTAAATAAAGAAAGCTTTGAGGCAGGGACAAAAACATATGTTGCATCCTTGATTGAGATAAAATGAGGCTAATCACCGGAAGTCCCCGATATAGTGATTGAAATTCTGAAGGAATTAAGAGATGTGATACTTGTAGAACTGCCCAAGGAGTTGCCTTGCAACCCATAGACCATAAGATCAAGATGTGGCACTGAACTAAACCTCCTGGGCAAGTCTCGTATTGTATGCCTCCTTTTGAACTACTATAACTAAGGACATAAATGAAGGAGTTGCTGGATGTAGGCTTGATCCATTCTTATGAGGGTCCCTATGGTACTCTTGTCTTTTTGTAGATGAAGCCTTACGACATTGCAGATATGTGTTGATTATAGAGCCTTGAATAAGGTTACGATCAAGAACAAGTATCTGATCCCTTTGGCAATAGAGTTATTTGATAGGATGGCTAGGGCGACATACTTCTCCAAACTAGACTTGAGGTCAGGATATTGGTAGGTGTGGATTGCAGAGAGGGATGAGGGGAAAACAACATGTTTTACTAGCTATGGGTCATTTGAACTCCTTGCAATGCCATTTGGGTGCCCCAACAACATTCTACAACTTTATGATGTATTATTTGAGTATCTTGACTTTTTTATTATTGTTTATTTAGATGGCATTGTCATCTACATTTAAACATTTCAAGAGCATGCAAGACACTTGAGACTAGTGTTCTAGAGACTAATGTCACAAGATGCTTCAAATGAGCCTCCCCATGGGCTTATATAAAGCCCAGGAAGCTTCTGGAGACTCCTATACTTAGCCATTAGTGGGAAGAGTGTGGAAGGTTCTAGAAATGTCTAGAGAAGTCCACACATTTCTACACTATGGTAGAAGACATGAGAAGAGTCCAGGGCTTTCTAGAGAATTCTAGAAGTCTCTTGTACATAAGCTTGTACATAAAATAGTCTAGGGAGTTCTAGAATGTTCTTGAATTGTAAGGAACCCTCCAAGATTCTAGAGAGTTCCATTGGTGCCTATAAATAGGTGAGGGCCTCATTTGGCCAAGGCACCACCCAAAACCACCCAAATCACTTCCTAACCAAGCAAGTGAGCATCCAAGCACTTGTAAAGGCTTCCTTGAGTTAATAAGAGCTTCCATTCTTTAAAGAGTTGCCTACTAAGCTTCTTAAGCTTTCGAGTCGCAAGTGTCTTAGCCAAGCAAGCTAAGCATTGAGGAGCAAGGCTGACTTAGCAAGATCAAGCGTCTTGACTTGCCTAAGTGCCGCACGAGCTTAGGGAACGACTAAGTCCGTGACACTAAGGTAACATAGGCTTTATGTGAAGAAGGAAAAATGCGAGTTTGCATAGGGGCAAATCACCTTCTTAAGGTATAAGATTAGTGAAGGCTTGATTAAGATGGATGAAGCCAAAGTCTAGGCCATCAGGATTGGATTGCTTCTAGTAGAGTGACATAATTAAGATCCTGCTTAGGGTTGACAAATTATTATAGAACATTCATAAGGGGCTAATCCAAAATAGTCACCTTTTACCAATCTACTGAAGAAGGATACCAAATGGGATTAGGGTATGAAGTGTTAAAAGGTTTTTGAGAAATTGAAACGTGCTATTTCGATAGAGCAAGTGTTACATCTTCCAGACTTGGATCTATTCTTAGAGGTCCATATAGACGCATCAGATAGGACCTTATGAGGGGTCTTGTTGCAAGAAGGGCATCTAGTGGCATTCAAAAGTAGGAAGCTTAATGATGCAGAGTAAATGTATTCCACCCATGAGAAGGAGATGATTGTTATTATATACTACTTGTTGTAGTGGAGACATTATCTTCTGGGGAGTATCTTTACAGTGGTCATAGATAATGTGGCTAACATCTTCACAACTTAGAAGAAATTGAGTCCCAAGTAGGAAAGGTGGTAAGAGTTCTTGGCCAACTTCAAATTTGAATGGTTGCATAGGCCGGGGAGACACAACATGGTTGTTGATGCCTTAAATAGAAAGGATGTGATACAATATGTGACTACACTATCATAAGAGATCTTTGACTTTAACCAAAGGATCAAGTAGGCAGACAAGCTTGATGTAGCTTATGAGAAAAAATGAGGCAGCACGTTAGAGACAAAAGAACTATTACATACTCTCGTCAAGAAGCAATTCAAAGTTGAAGACCGAGTCAAAATAGCTTGTAGAAGGGCAAAAAAAAGTGCAAAAACTGCTAGTTAATTCTAGTGACATGATTCTTGATGAATTGCTTAATGAAGAGCTAACTAGGTGCAGCCTACAACATGCCATTGATCTAGTTCCAAAATATTCTTTGCCTAATTTACTCATCTACCTTATGAATCTTATGAAGTACACAAATTGTAGAAGAAAAGTTGATAAGTTATTTGATAAATCTTTACTCAAGAAATATTTGGTCTCTTGCTTAGTCCTAACAAGGATAAATTATATGAGTGGTTAGTCATAAGCTGTAGATTGACAAATGCAGTAAGCGCATTTATGTGAGTCATGACATGCGTTTCTATTGCCAACATTGAGGAATATACACCCCTAGTTTATACTTCAATTGTTGGTCTTGTTTACTTGAGCATTAGTGGTCTACTTAGAAGCCCAAGGTGAGCATATTTTAATGCTAGAGATTATGAGGAAGATGATGTTCATGGTTTCTAGTTGATAAGTTGATCAAGTTGGCATGTTTATTATAACTAATGGAAGCAGACTGTGGGGTAAGAGGTCTTGAGTTTAGGGTATTGGAATTGCAACTAGGAAGCTGGAGATAATAAGTACTGTTGTTGGAACTAACAATGAGAACTTCTTTAAGATCCTTTGCATTTGGGATTGCAAGAAATCACTTGGATGGTGAGGGGCTTGTTGTTACTAATTAATTCATACATGTTTTCAATTGTTGTTTAGACGTGACTGTACAGTTTGAAGATTCCTAAAGCAAGTGGGGCTTCAAGTAAGCAAGCAGGACTTCAAGTTATTGGTACTTTTTCATTAGTAATAATGAGATATTATAAACATACACCTAAGAAATAGCACATTAAGGTACACATGAAGTATACAATGGACACTAGCTAAGGCCCCTAAAGGTCAAGGTTGGCTGGTGAGATGATAGAGGATAAGCTTCATCTTTGAGAGGGAAATAGCCTAGATCACTAGCTAAGTGTCACGGACTTAGTCTTTTCCTAAGCTCGTGCGGCACTTAAACAAGTCAAAACACTTGATCTTGCTAAGTCAGCCTGATTCCCAATGCTTAGCTTACTAGGCTAAGACGCTTACGACTCAGAAGCTTAGAAGGCTTAGTAGGCAACTTTTTAAAGAATGGAAGCTTTTATTACTCAAAGAAGCCTTTACAAGTGCTTTGAGAGCTTACTTGCCTGGTTAGGAAGTGGTTTGGGTGGTGCCTTGGCCAAATGAGGCCTTCACCTATTTATAGGCACCAATGGAACTCTCTAGAACCTTGAAGGGTTTCTTACAAATCAAGAATATTCTAGAACTCCCTACACTAATTTATGTACAATCCTATGTACAAGAATATACAAGAGATATCTAGAATCTTCTAGAAAGCTTTGGACTCCTTTCATGTCTTCCACCATAGTGTAGAGATGTGTGGACTTCTCTAGACATTTCTAGAACCTTCCACACTCTTCCCACCAATGGCTTAGTGTAGATGGCTCTAGGAGTTTCCAGAAGCTTCCCTACTCCTATATAAGCCCATGGGGAGGGTCATTTGAAACATCCTGTGACACTCTCCCCCACCTATGCCGTCGACGTCCTCGTCGTTGCCTCTTTCTAAAACCTCTCGATGTGTTTCTAGAACCTTCTCAAGGAATCCACATGTTCCCAACTTACCTGTCTCTTAGGTAGTCCTTTCCATTGGACTAGATACTCTATCACAGGAGGGACCCCTTGTCTCCTGGTGACCCGTTCAGCCAGGATATTCTTCACCTCCTTCTCCCGTGAGGCTTCAGATGGATGCAGACCCGTGCGCTTTCGATGCTTAGAGTGCTGCTTCCTCTTACTCATCGAGTTCACCTTTCCCTTGGTGACCTCGTCCATTTGTGTGCGGGGTACCTCAGCTCACTCCCTTTTTTCCTCCTTTACTTGCACCCCTGATAGTAAGGAGGTTTTAGGCATACTAGGCTTTGGGTTGAATTGGAGGGCACCTAGTAGCTGCTTAGAGCCCATATGTGCTTTGTCCTCCTGCTCCTTCTCCTCGATCATGGCACTGAGCGCCTTCCTCTTTGGACAATCTCGTGCCCAATGTGGACCGTCACATAAGAAGCATTTGATTTTAGGCGTAAACTCCTTCCTTTCCGCCTTACCCCTTCCTTCTCGGACGTTAAGCGTCTTGCCTGATCCCTTTTTAGGAGCATTGTGGTCCCTTGGAACCTCGTCTCCCCCACCCATGGCGTGGCTATCCTCCAAAGACTCAACCTCGGAGGAGTCTCCCCTCTTGTAATCCGTTAAAGACTCTGCTACTGCCATAGCAGTGGCTAAGTCTTGAACACCTCGGCGTCTTAATTCTTGCTCGGCCCACCCTTGCAGGTTATCCATGAAGTTGAATAGCAACTCCTCCTCAGTCATGTTAGGAATCTCAAGCATGAGCGAAGAGAATTCCTTAACATAGTCTCGTATCGAGCTTGTGTGCTTGAGACGCCTCATGTTTTTCCTAGCCAGGTAGGCCATGTCCTCGGGGTAGAACTGCCTCTTGATCTCCCTCTTGAAGTCCTCCCACGTCTCTATGATGTAAATGCCTTTTTCCATATCGGCGAACCTCCGACGCCACCATAGAGTAGCTGTGTCAGTAAGGTAGAGGGTTGCAGTTCTTACCTTAGCTGCCTCATCCGTCAATGCTATAGCCTCGAAGTATCGCTTCATATGCCATAAAAAGTTGTCCAACTCCTTGGCATCCCTCTTGCCACTAAACCCTTGTGGCTTTGGCACCTCCACCCTGGATGCCCCTTGTGTGGCCATGACCCGTGCCGACACAACAGCCTTATAGATGGCCAACTCTTGCCTAACCTCCTGGTCTCGGGACTCCATTCAAGTGGCCAAGGCTTCTATCCTTGACTTCATGCTAGCGAACATGCTCATGACCTTGTTTTGGAAGGACATGAACTCCTCGTGCGACACCGGTTGAACTTATGAGCTGAGCATCCCCTCACGAAGGTCTTGGATTTGCTCCCTTAGATCCTCTAAGCCTTTCTCCATGCCTTGCTCGATCAAGTCCACCCCTTCCCGTGTGTCTGACATGGCTAGCTCTACCTTGGCTAGCCTTGTCTCCATGTTGGCCATGGCGTCACGAGATTTATCCTTCCTGTCTCTGCCCCGTGCAGTAGGCTCGGTCTCCCTCCCACGGGTTTGCTCACTAGTCTCATCCATGTTAGAGCCCGACATGCTTCCTCTACTATGCCCGCTTCGTAGCCGCGCTCTGATACTACTTGTCACGGACTTAGTCTTTTCCTAAGCTCGTGCGGCACTTAGACAAGTCTAAACACTTGATCTTGCTAAGTCAGCCTGATTCCCAATGCTTAGCTTACTAGGCTAAGACGCTCACGACTCGGAAGCTTAGAAGGCTTAGTAGGCAACTCTTTAAAAAATGGAAGCTTTTATTACTCAAAGAAGCCTTTACAAGTACTTTGAGAGCTTACTTGCTTGGTTAGGAAGTGGTTTGGGTGGTGCCTTGGCCAAATGAGGCCTTCACCTATTTATAGGCACCAATGGAACTCTCTGGAACCTTGGAGGGTTCTTTACAAATCAAGAATATTCTAGAACTCCCTACACTAATTTATGTACAATCCTATGTACAAGAATATACAAGAGATCTCTAGAATCTTTTAGAAAGCCTTGGACTCCTCTCATGTCTTCCACCATAGTGTACAGATGTGTGGACTTCTCTAGACATTTCTAGAACCTTCCACACTCTTCCCACCAATAGCTTAGTGTAGATGGCTCCAAGAGTTTCCAGAAGCTTTCCTACTCTTATATAAGCCTTTGGGGAGGATCATTTGAAACATCCTGTGACATAAGGCTCCTAAATGACTGCTAAGTGATAAAGAAGGTAAGAGTGCAGAGACAACCAGGAGGTTTGCCTAGGAGTAGCCACCCTTGAAAGAGTGCATAATAGCTCATTGATCGAGCACTCTTATGCTGAAGATGAACGAGGCTAAGCAATTTGTTGAAGCTGTGGGATGAAGCGGCGTGTGGATGAAGCGGAAATGAGAATGTTGGCTTGAGTAATGTAAACATTGGCGAGAATCTAATGCCTTGAAAACCTAAGGATTTCTTCGTAAGGTTTGTCCACGGAGGGTGAGTTAGGCCTATGCTAATGCCGAAAGGCGTAATCAATGGGTAATAGGTGAATATTCTTGTACTACCCCTTGTTGGTCCTAAGCAAGGATTGAAATATCGGTAAATACGGATATATCGGTATTTGGATTTTACGGATATATCGGAGAAATATCGGTGGATATTCATCAAATATCGGTGAGACAAAAATTATCCAAAATTGATGGGAATGCTTAGAAAAATCCAAAGAATGATAAAATAAGTAAGAATATACATGTTAAAGTTATTTTATAAGTGTAATTGACATAAATATGGTCAAAGAAAAAAATATCGGTAAACAGTTTACGATACTTGGATTTTAAGAATAGAAAATATGAAATTTGGAATTGTACACTTAGAAAGTTAGAATTGAGTTAAGAAATATTTGATTTTATTAAATGAAAACAATTTACACATAAACATAATACATATGACATTGCAATGGTCCTTAATACCAAAATGAAGATCGATGTAGTTCCATCATATTGTTATGCATATATGAAATAGATAAACATTACAATAAAATTTTGATAAGAGTTAAATTAAATTAAATTAAATTAAATTTGCATATTCATGAAATTGATAAGAATCATTACTAATAAAAATAAAAATAAAAATTGAATTATGCATATATGAAATAAATAAACATTATAATAAAATTTTGATAAGAATTAAATTAAATTAAATTAAATTTGCATATTCATGAAATTGATAAGAATCATTACTAATAAAAATTAAAATTGAATTATGCATATATGAAATAGATAGACATTACAATTACATTTCCATATGAATTAGATAATATCAATTAAACTATATATAACAAATAAAATTGAATTATGAAAGGTAAATTTTATGAAAGGTAAGACATACCTTAATTAGCCTTGACTTGGAGTTAATCCCCTTCACCACCAAATTTTCAAAATAAAAAAATTTTGCTAGATCATATAAGAATTTTGATGTATGAAATGGAATGGAATGTGGGTATTTATAGGAATTTTTTTGGTCAAACTAGCCGTTGGATGGTCAAATAGCCGTTATAAATTAATTTTAACCGTTGGATCAAAATTTGGTTCAAATTTCACCATTAGATCTTTATATAACCGTTGGAAACACTCCATAGCCCTTGGATAAAGTGAAGATTGATTTTCCACCATTGGATCACAAATCTGACCGTTGGAGGCCTTTACAAATACACGGGTGAAATCTGGGCCATCAGATCCTCAAAAATTCAAATCTGGCCGTCAGATCAAAATCCTTTAAGCTGCAAAAAAATCGGCGATTAATCGCGATTTTCTCAGCAAAAAATCGGCGATATATCGGTAAAATCGCCGATTTTTTGGGCTCCTCCTCCGGCTCCTCCGCGCGTGCCTCCACTCGCAATTTTTCGCCGATTTATCGGTGCTTCACCGATATTTTGTCGATATATCGGTGATTTTGCCGATTTTTCCGTTGATCGATAATCGGTGACGATTATCGTTTCGGTGCCGCCCGATATCCGATATTTCTCCGAAATATCAGCGATATATCTCGATTTTTCAATCCCTGGTCCTAAGGGACGGAGGAGGCTAGGTTAGCCGAAAGATGGTTATCAGTTTAAGAACGCAAGGTGATCCTATTTTTTTAGGGTAAGAAGGGGCGGAGAAAATACTTTTATCTAATGTTTAAGTACCAAACATTATGGTGCTGAAGTAACCCATGCCATACTTCCAAGAAAAGTTTGAATGACCTTTAACAAAAGGGTACTTATACTTGAACCGAAATAAGTGGGTGGGTAGAGAGTACTTAGGGGTGTAAGACAACTCTTTCTAAAGAACTTGGCAAAATAGTCCCGTAAATTCTAGAGAAGGGGTCCTTCCTCACGAAGAGGGTCACAATGACTAGGCTAAGGCGATTGTTTACCAAAAACACTGGTCTCCACACTTTTTTCTATTTTTCCGTGCTTGTTTTGCATGCACTTCACGTGCTATTGGCACTTCCTCAACTCTAAGGCAACATAAAGAGACTTTATTGAGAAGATTTCATTCCTTGAATCCATCCACATTGCCCTATCCTCTTCTCTAGATTTCATTCCTTGAATCTGTCCACATTGCCTTATTCTCTTCTTTGTTCACTATCTTTACTTGTGGTCTAACAAAAATTACTCTACATTATCAAGTTCCCAATTGTTAAGATTCCTAGAAAAATTAAGATTCCAATTACCCGATTCCCCTAACTGACCCCATAAACTTGCTACCCAAGCCTCTTTTGATGAGGCTAAAACATACAAAGATGGAAAAAAAACATACAGAGGCTCCTCCCTACACCACCTATCATTCCAAAACTTCACCCTCTTATTTACTACAATAAAAGATAATCTTCTATTCAAAGTATCCCAATCCTTCCTTATAGCTTTCCATAACTCAGGACTATACTCACCTCTCATATCACAAGACCGCTAATCCCTTTCTTCCTTCCCATATTTTCTACTTATTACCTATCTTAAAAAAATTACCCTTTAAAAAACAAAATGCCAACTCCACTTACACGATAACACTTTATTAAGCAAAGAGGGACTCCTTACTTCGAAATCCCATTTTCTTTTCTCCATGGAAACAAATGACCTCCTCACTAGATGTAGTTTTTTTTTTTTTTTTTTTTCTGAAGCCTTGACTCTCTATCAGAAATCTCTTTGAATCTTCTCAAGCCTCATTCTAACTTTTCTTAGTATGAAAAATAAAGACATGAAATAGATGGATAAATTGGCTATGTATTTCAAATGAAAATAATTTTTCCATTTTTTAAAATATATTGTCTTTTCCATGACCATAACCTCTTATGAAACTGCTTTTCCACTCCATCCCAAACCCCCACTGACTTGAAAGATGCACTCAGAGGCAACCTCGGTAAGAAGTTAGAAGCTCACCTACCCCACATCCCATTTCGATTTTACAACTCCAATTTTCACCCTCCTAACTCTAATCAGCTCACTCTTATTAAGGTTAATTTTCACACCCCATACGACATCATACCCCAAGGGCAACTAACTTAGATGAAACATCTGCTCATGAGAAGCCTTACAAAAGACAAGGTCATCATTTGCAAACAACAGATAAGATATCTATTCCCTCTCACCCTCTCTCCCCCCCCCCCCTCCACCCTAAAACTTGATAGGTAACCACCTTCATTGGCCTTCTTTAACAAACAACTAACGGTTTCCATTGCTATAACAAATATGTAGGGGTAAAAGAGATCCCCTTGCCTCAATCCTCGGGAACTTTGAAAAAAACCAGAAGGGGTGCCATTGACAAGAATCAAGAAGTTTGTGGAAGAAATACACCATTTAATCCAACCTATCAATTTCTACCCAAAATTCATCTTTCCAAGAATTGCTAGTAAGAAGTTCAAGTTGTAAGTACATTATAGAAATACATATAGAAGGTTTGACAAACGTTGTACAAAGCAATGCAGTAATTGCAATTTCTGATTGTTTAGGAGCTGTTAGAGCACAAAGAAATAAGTAAGTGCTTACTTTCCAAAGAAAAAGGGTCGTGGCTGATGCAAGTGCAACATGTGAGGCTAGTGGCTGGTACAAAATTGTGTGATTAGAAGCCGATGCAAAAGGTTCAGGTTTAAGATTTCTTAATGATGCAAAGAAGAAAATGGGAAGGATGGAACTCAGCTATCAATTATGAACTAATTATGATGATTTATCTCCACATGTTACCACTCTTGTAGCAGATTGAAGAGCAACAACTCACAATTCTTTGTTTTACATGGAAGATTTATCTTAGGAGAATTACTTATACATAATTCATTCACATGGAATGATGAAGAAAGTAAGGGTGGAAGGATCAGTTAGGATTCTACAAGACTGTGGAAAGTCACAGACTTGAGGTTGAGTTTCCTTTCGAGGTGGGGGGAGTTGATAGGGTTGAGCCTTTAAAGTTTAATCATGAAAAGAGAATGAAGAAACCTAGGTTGATTTAGTAAAAAAATATTTGGGTGATTTTTCTTATTTAGTTTTTTGAAATCAAATTAGTAGTAGTTAAAATTTTCCCTTTTTAGCAAAATTTTGAAAAATTTCTATTTCTATTTTTTGAAAAATTTTCCCTTTTTTTTTTTAATTCCACTTTTTATGAGATATAGGAGCCCTAGAAAAAGGATTAGAGTCTTAATACATTAATCGAGTCCTACTAGAGAATAATTAGTTGGATGATACTAAATTTTTCCTAATCTTTGCTTTGATTGACGAAACTCCATCCTCTCTTCTAAGTGAGATTCCTTGAAGGTGTTTCCCTTTTTATTTTTTGTTGTTTTTGTGTTTCTTCCTTTTATTTTTATTTTTTTTCTTGCTGCTGTAACCCTAATTCCTGATTTCTTTCCTTGAATCCTAAACTAGTTAAGCCTTGCCTAGCTTTTATTTTTATTATTTTTCTTTTTCTTTTTCTTTTTTATTTTTTTATTTTATTAGTCAGGAGAGAGTATTATATGTATAAAACACCTTGCCTATAGAGAGAGAGAAGAAAACAAAAACTTGCCTAGCTTATTTGAGTAGGTAACCACATTAGGGTTGTCCCACATTAAGAGGTCCATCTGGAGAGTGCTAAAATTGGCCATCAATATTATCTTCCATATATATTGATGATGGTTTGAGCTACATGTGATTTTAGAGTCTTGCATTTCTTGTATAACTTTTTAGGGCCTCTTTGTATACTTCACATGTATTGAGGTGCATCTTTTGCATGTTGCACTTGTTTTTAGTGATTTATCTTGCCTTCAAAAATCAAGAAAGTAGATTAAGACTTCACGTTAGTAGTTGGGGAATGATTGAATGGATTCCAATTACTCATGTGAAGTGCTTTTACCTCTTATGCAATGTTTTGTTAACTGAAATAATTTGTGTGCTTCTGTTAATAACATTTCTGTCCCTGTTGTCGATAAATCAGGTCATTCTGATCCAACAAAATTAAAGGAAACAGCAGAAGATGTCCAGCGTCTCTCTCCTAACGAGCTAAAGAAGCGTCAAATGGAAATAAAGGTGAAAATTATTTGCTATTTATGGCTCGGACATTGAAACAAATAAAGCTAAGCGTAGAATAATTTGTGAAGCTGACAGTTGGATGTTGGTGCATGATATACATTATGAGTTCAAATCCTACAAACTCAAGTTTTTAGGAAAATTGGTTGTCCAACATGGTATTATAGCCTCTTGTTTAGTGTTCGAACTTCATCACTGCATGTTTATTTTCCCAATTTATTAATCCCACATGTAAGCTCAAAAATGGAAGGTACATGTGAGGAAGGGTGTTAGAGCACATTAAAGTGTAAGATTACATTATGGGCCCAAAGCTTACAAGCTTAAGCTTTTATGAAAATTGGTTGTGCAAAATTGAACTCATGTTGATCCTTCACCAATTTGCTCTCCTTTTTGTGCTCTTACTTATCTGACTTATTTGGGGTATTAATATTTGATTCCTATAGCCTTGGATTTAATCCTATTGACATGACTTTGCAGAGTTTGATGGTAATTTTCTTTAGTTTTCTGAAAGATTTGATTCCGTCTTTGTATCTTCTTTTTTATTTAACGAAGTGAAGCACTTTCTTTCTGATAAAAAAATGTGGTTTTGAAGTTTTATCTCATGAGTAAAACTATCTCACCCTCCCACAAGCTATAATTTCTTTGAAATTAAAAGAATCCTTAATACGTGAACATGTACTGAAATGTTATTTATCTGATGGTTTGCCATGTGAGATTGTTTTAGATTTATCCAAATCATCCATTGCATGGAGGCTTATGCCTGTACCATTTGGTATAGATTTTATGAGAAGAAATGTATGTTCATATTATATCATGTGCATTGGTAGCTCATTGTGCTTGCTTGAGATGTTTGACATCTGTTGTGTGTTTACTCAGGAACTAATGGAGAAACTGAAAATGCCATCGGATGCTCAGTTGATGCAAATTGCAATAGCTGACTTGAATAACTCCTCCCTGCCTATGGAAGACCACCATCGTGCACTACAGGAGCTTTTGATACTTGTTGAGCCAATAGATAATGCAAATGGTATTGTACATTTTTGCATTTTTTCAAGAGCTCAAATGCAATGTTTTTTTTTTGCTGTCCTTCAGCAGTGTGCATGATTATTTTCTTTCAGTTTACCTTGTGAACTTGGATTATTGGAACGAGAGATGACTATTTTTAAGTTTTTGCATAGGTTGGTTTGTGTAATTGGGAGATCTCTCAAAATTCTCAATATCTGCTCACCAATAAGCTATGACTTTAGTATTTAGGAAGCTTTCCCAAATGGGGCCATATTAGAGATGTAATGACAATTATACATCAGAGATCATAGTTGTAGCAGCCTATTTAGTTACTGCATAAGAAATGATGCATAAAATACAATATGCTTTTCTTATAAATTGAGATATATAGTTGATTTGTTTCACATATGGAATGTATCCTGCAATAAATATGCTATTCATGATTCAATATATGCATTGCACAATGATAAATCTTCCAATTTGACTATTTTTAATAGTTCTAAGAAAAATAAAATTTGAATTTAAAAAATATTTATTGTTTAATATGTACTTTGATGTTAAAAATGAAAGATAAAAAGGAAAAGAGAAGGAAATAATGATCCTATGTGGAAAGTTGAAACATTTTAACAATTGTTGAAGACATATGTGGAAGACTGAAGCTTAAGGCTTTGGTTCCCTCCAATCTCTGGACTGAAGGAGATTTGCTATTGTCATTTCATGGGTGTCAAAAAAGGAAAGAGGTCCATGGAAGTCTGATGAGCCAACTTCACGAAATTATCGCTAGTGATGTGGGATTCTCTTTTGCTTAGGCTCCAGGTTTAGTTAATCAATTGCTGATTATTTTGTCAAAAAAGGGGCATTGCAGTTGTTTTCTTTTGAAAGGGAATTCTTAATCTCCTTCAGTTTTGTAGCTCACTTTTTGGGCATATATTGTGTTTTTACCTTTTTCTTTTGTGTAGCCTGTTTTGCTTTTCTTTTGGAGCTGTATGGACACATTATTCTGGTTTTTATCAGATTTTGTTATTTTTTGAAAGAATTAACAAGGGACGACATGCATGAATGATATGAATGTTGAGCTTGAAAATGCTAATATATGAAGATCAAAGACTTTAGCAAGATGTTCTTATTTTCTCTTTGAATTTTAGTAATTTCCTGAGTTGGTTATATTTTTGGTTTTATTTAGCCAAATTCCATTGTCAATGTGAATCCATGGGTCACAAGTTTTTCTCATGTCTAATTTGATTTATATTTCAAAATGTATTCCTAATTTCAGCCACCTTGATATTTTCCTTTAGGCAAGTTGATTATTTCTCATGTGTTATTCTTTTTGAGAGCTTTTATCCCTTTACAAGTGGCTTCGTTCCTCTTGGGTGAGGAAGCATCGGATGACAAAAAGGTGAAGGTTTGGGGATGGAGACAACTAGGAAATAGCACATGGGATAGGATAATGAGTATCAGGGAAATCTCTGTTTGGCACCTATTAATATATGGGATATTTGGACAAAAGGACCAAAATAACTTTGAAATTGGAATAATGACCTCTTATATCCATTCTTAGGAGATATAACCCCTTTTGGACATTTTTACCCCTCTTTGTTTCACTGAAAAAATGCATTTCCCACTCATTTTCCTCTCATTTCTGCTGTAGAGCTCTCTCTCTGTAAGTTTCCCTCTTATTTCCTTTTTTCACTCATTTCCCTCACATTTTTGAATGTAAAACTCTCTTTCTCTCTTCCTCTGAAGTCCCTCCAGTTGAGGCCCCTGGTTCTTGCCCTCGCTTCTTCTCTTATGACTTTGTCCATCTCTTTCTCGCTACTGCAACTTCCTTGATCTTTCTCACATCATGGCTTTGTTCATCTCTCTCATCACCACAACTTCATCTTTATTTCTTCTTACAACAACTTCATCTTCATTTTAGCATATAACAAGGTCAAACAAACTTAAGCAACATTTTCATTTCATGTTGCATCATAATCCATTGTGGTTAGGTTTTATTTACAAAAAACTTAACTTCAAGACTTAAATGTTGTTCAAGGCTTTCATTAAAAAACCTGTTGAAAATAAAAAAATTTCAAAAAGATCCCAACACCACCAATTGAAATCCAAGGGTTTGTACCAAAAACACCAACTGAAATCCAGGGACCTAGGCCCAAAAAAAAAAAAATTAGATCCTACGTACTGGAGTTTGGATGGTGGTTCTATTGGATTGTAGGATCTGACAAGACAAAGTTGGATAAGAGATTTAGCCAAACTTTAGATATGATCTCATCTTTGAATTTGTAGGGTTAAAATGAAACCACAAAAAACCTCAACCAAGTACAAAGAGAAAGATTGAGAAATTTTGAAAGAGAAGAATGACTCTCTCTCTTAAAATAGAAGGATGAAATGAGGGAAAATATAAGAGAAAAATGAGTTTAAGAAGAAAGTTTTTTAGGAGAGGGGAATTTTCGTCTAGAAGGGGTTATACATCAGTATTTTCCTGGGCAGAGGTCTGTTTTACAAAATTGGGGGTTATTTTACCCCTTTTAACCAAATATCCCTTAATCTATCTCCTTTTTTTCACAAAAAATGGTTTTAGAGAGGATCCCTTTTCTAATTATTTGCGTGACAAGTCTTTTCTGATTTCACAATCTTCTGAGTACTGATTATTGAGCTTGTTTGTTTTTTTTTTGCTCTATAAACAGTTTACATAATGAATTTTGTGTTTGTCAGACTTGAACAAACTTGGAGGCCTTACTGTAGTAATTCGTGAGCTTGATAATCCGGACCCAGAGATAAGGAAAATTTCTGCATGGATTCTTGGAAAAGCCAGTCAAAATAACCCAGTAGTCCAGGAGCAGGTAGGCAGAGATGTATCTTTTGTGACTATATAAATGCACCTTTAATTATGTAGTTTCATTGCCTTTAACTGTAGTTTCATCTTTACTTTAGATTTCTTGTATTTGAACCTAGCATGTTTCTTTTGCTTCCAAGTAAGTTATGCTCATGAGATGTGATCCATAATACTTGAATATTCAGGTCCTGGAACTTGGGGCATTGCAAAAGCTAATGAAGATGGTAAATTCTAGTTTTGTGGAAGAAGCAACAAAAGCATTATATGCTGTTTCAGCCTTGATCAGAAAAAATTTAGCTGCTCAGGAATTGTTTTATGCCAAAGCTGGAGATTTGATGCTTCAGGTGAAGTAACCAAGAATGAATAGAGCACTTAAAAAAGATTTATTTGGGCTGATAGTTGCAATCAATGGTTTGTCTTTTAGGACATACTGAGCAACCCAAGCATTGATATCAGACTACGCAGGAAAACAGTGTTTCTTGTGGGGGATTTAGCTGAGTGTCAACTGGAAAGTACCCATAAAGCTGAGCTACCTTTTTTTAGCAATCGCCACTTCTTAAAATCTGTGGTTGATCTGATTGCATCATCTGACCTTGATCTACAGGAGAAGGTATTTATTTAATCATAAACTTTTTTTCTAGGGTTGTGCTCTCTGAATCTCTCTGATAGTGAATGCCCATAACCCACATGTCAGTTACACACTTTGCTTATTAAAACAGATTCATGAAAGGAGGCTTGGTTTGTTTGATGGTAGGAATTCATGTTATGTTGCTCATGAGATGTATATTACAGGCCCTCGTTGCAGTT
This sequence comes from Vitis rotundifolia, assembly GCA_030254885.1. Taxonomy (NCBI): domain Eukaryota; kingdom Viridiplantae; phylum Streptophyta; class Magnoliopsida; order Vitales; family Vitaceae; genus Vitis; species Vitis rotundifolia. The sequence goes on from CM058151.1 coordinate 20,769,028, forward strand.
AAGAATCTCCTGCAACTCAGGACAACTGAAGCACTAGTTTTCAAGGATTACTGTGATTTGGATGGGGCATTGGAGAGGATGAGGAAGCAACTGCAGCAATTAATGGAAGATGAATATAAAAGAGATTATGTGATGGATTTAGAAAGTCTTCGCAGAGAAGTGGGGCTTGTTTTCCATCAAAAACTGGGGAAGGTAGGGACATAAATTTTCTTGGTTTCAGATTGTAATTTGATTACTCTCATTTAACTAAAACTGTAGAAGTGGCAGGTGACACATGTTCCAACATGATTACATGAATCTGATCTTTCATTATCGTAAGTAAGCAAGTCATCTGGACTATAATGTTACTATCCATGTGTGGCTCTTCATCTGTCAGGAATCTGTGCATCAAAGTTGTTTTGAGGGAAGTTTTTACTCAAAGAGAGAAGGGTTAGGTTCTGCTTCAACTCCCAAGTTTGAACTTTAGTTGCTCAGCTTTAGCAAAAAGAAAAGAGGTTGGGCTGTGTAAGTGTTTGATGTTGAAATATGTATAATTTGAATGAGAGGGCATGGAAAGGTGGTTTAATATGATGACATCAGTTCTTTGCAGTATTATCCACTATTAAGGAAGGTTAGATATTGGTTCTCAAGGTAGGTCTTGCTCATTGTTTGTTATTTCAGTTTCAGTGAAAATATGGTGTTTTTGGATGGGCGTCCTTTCTGAAAGTACTTTTTGATAGCCGAAAGGATGCACCTCCAAAATGGAAGAAACAAAAAAAAGGATGGAGTCAGAAATTACTTGTGGCAGGCTAAAACTGAAGTGCATTTGCTTGACTCGTTTTAACTTCCCTACTTTTGGGGGCTTGAGATCATGCCAACTCAATAAAAAAAGAAGGAACTTGTTAATATTTATATTGCAAGTTTTTCTTACCACAAATTAATGTCGTTCGTTAGGGTTTTAATGCTTCTTGTAAGGGCTGATGTGATGTTTTTGTTGATGATGGAATGTTGCTGTTGTGGTCGTGAACGTATGAGAGAGAGAACTGCCCTGCAAAATCAAGGGATACCTCTACATAATTGGTGCCTACAAACTATTCCATAACACTGCATGACCTTTTGCTGAATTTTTGTGCACAGAAAAGTTCATGAAAATTTAGAAATTCTAACACTATCGCTGGGGCTGGAATCAAGCTTGTCAATTGAATTACGACATGCCCTATGAATTATTTACGTGGTTTCCTTTAGATAGGTTAAAGGAAAGAGGTTACACTTGGTTGATTTAAAAGATTGAAGGAGAAAAAAAAATCCCTAATACAAATAACATGGCTCCGAATTGGATGATGTGGGCTCAATCCAGCCAAACAAATGGATGGCAGTAGGGTTGCATTGCATCTCCCAATAAAGCAGTGGGTAGGTGAACCTTGAGGGGAGGTGTTGGTTAGGTGGAGGCCGGAGGCCGAAGGCAGGCAAAGCTTAGTCTACTTACCTACCAGTATTTGTCCATGTTGGATACAAATCAAATGAAAAGTATATGTAAACCCCTAGTCGAATTCGTCAGATTAGTGTTGCCTAGGTCCAGAAAAGTAAAATATATATCTATATGTAAAGCTAGCCGAGGAAGGTTCAACTGGCCTCATTGGCCCTTGGAGTGCCCCCGACGGCGACGGGTCAAAGTGTCTCGGGTAATTCTAATAGCCCAATTGGTGAAGCGACTCAGCTAAGGGTTTGGTTTTAGGGTTGGTGATTCATGTCAATCCCCTCGGCCCCACCTACCCCGTGGACAGAACTTGCAATTACACGTATGCCCTGCCATGTTTTGTAGACCAAGCGAGTCTCCGGACACAGCAGCAGGGTGTTTGTGTTGCGTGTTTTTGTTAAGCTCCGATCCATTTGGTCGTCTTCCTCCTCCTCCTCCTCCTCCTCCTCCTCTGACTACATGGCATTCCACAACACCACTTCCCTCAACAAATCCATGTTGCCGGCAGCGGAGTCTCGCTTCAGGCCTTTATGTTTCTCATCATCCTCCTTCTTTCGAAATGAGTTGCGAATAGGAGGCATGGCTCGACCGATGCAGAGTAGCAGAGGTTGGGTGGGTGTATATGCCCTGGACCGTAACAAAAACAGTAGCAGCAGTAGCAGCAGCAGCGATGCTAAGAAGGGAGTGCCTAATTCGAATTACGTGGTGCCACTGGACATGTCCTCCTCCTGCATCACTCGTCCTCTCGTCGAGATTCTCAGAGACCTCAACAAGAGGATCCCTGATAACATCGTCAAACATGAGGATTCCCTCCCCATCCCCTGGTTCCTTCCCAATCTATACCTTTATTCCTTTTCTTTTATTATTTTCCTCTCTCTATCAAGCATTGAATTAGGAATTACCAGGGGCTCATACGGTTGATCTGATGAAACCTTGTGGTGATCTGGTGATATGTGTAGGTACCATGCCAACCGGATGCTTAGCTTTTATGCCCCAGGTGCCACTCCTCTGCTCTCGCTTTTCTGTGCTTTTTCATTCCTGATTTCCGTGCTTTTTCATTCCTGATTTCCCATTCCTTCCCTTCATTATCCATTGCATGCCAATGCGTCCTACAATTAACAACATAAATGAATTCTGTTGGTGCATAATTTCTGAATATTTTCCCACACAAATGTTAAGCAAAATATATCTATATATATATATATATATATATATATATATATATCCACACACACACACACACACACACACACACACACACACACACACACACACACACATCATTTTGCTAAGAATTATATCCTCCTTTTTCACACAAAATATTTGTAAACAAACAAACTTTTGAAATAGATTTTCAAACCTATGAATTTTATATTTCATGACAATTTACTCCTTCTCATTCACACATTTTGCTCAATAGATAATTTCATTTCTGTGTTCTTTTTTTCACATAAATTTTGAAGCATACAGATTTAAAGTACGTTTTAAAAGAGTTATTATGCATCAAATGGATTTTGACTTATTCACATCCTGTTTTTCTTTTTGTCTTGAGATAAATGCCAATAGTCTTTGAGTTTCCTCCTAGTTGGTAATCAAGCACCAAGCACCAAGCACCAAGCACCAAGCACCTAAGGCAGTCGCATTTTTCCTTTATCCAAAAGGACAGTAGAATTAGATATGGAACTTCCTTAAGCTATTGGAAAAGTTTTAAGTCATACTTCCTTATCCTTGCTTCTTGATCCACTAGTACTACCGGTGGTCTTTGATTCTAGCAATGAGAATAGCTATTTTCAGTTTTATTGTTTCATGGAATCCAGTGAGAAGACTAGGCATTCCAGCAACTTAATCTCATTTTCTGTTTTTACCATTGGAATCCCAACTTGATGCTTTTGTGATTCATATGCATTTGAGATCTTACTTATTGCTTCATCATTAGCACGGCCTAAGTTAATCGTTGTGATTGTGAAACTTGAAATATGTCAGGTCTGTATTAATCATGCCACCTTTTTATTATTATTTTATTTTATCTTTGTTATTTTTGCTTTGTAAAATCTGAAACTCTTGGAACATGATTATATGCCCATCCATTGGAAAAAATTCCCTACATGTTAAATTTTTTTAGGAAAATAAAAACCAAAATGGAAAATTTGCTCCTTCTAAAAAATATAAATTTAATTTTAAAAATAATGGTAACTAAATATTATTACCAAAAAAATAATATTTACCATTAATTACTAATAAAATATTAAAATTGAACTGAAATTAAAAAATAAATAAAATCTAATTTAATATTGGTACTTTTTTCTTGTTTTTTTATTTTATGATCCTACTTATCGGGCTTAACTAAATTATAAAAAGTAAAAAAGATCATTTAAGTCCCCATGAATAAGTCATGGATACGAGATTTCTAGATCTATTAGATATTAACATCTTTTTTGCAGGTTGGTGTAGTTTTTAAGTTGGCACTTCATAAGGGATCTTGGACTGCTTCCCATTCTATATAAGATCATTTAAGTCACCATGAATATGTTATGGATACAAGATTTCTAGATCTATTAGATATTAACATCTTTTTTGCAGGTTGGTGTAGTTTTTAACCATTTGTTGGTACTTCATAAGGGATCTTTGACTGTTTCCCATTCTATATGAGATCATTTAAATAAGTCATGGATACAAGATTTCTAGATCTATTAGATATTAACATCTTTTTTGCAGGTTGGTGTGGAGAAATACGTGATGTTATCTTCTCTGACAATGGAAGCGTGACTGTGGTATATCGTGTTACAGTACGAGGATCTGATGGAGAGGTGTGGCTTTTCTTTTATGTAGTGTGGTCTTTCCTATCTAAATGTTTTTTTGCATTTGCCCATGGTTTAGCCAAATTGAAGACATTTAAATTTCACAATACATCTTAGGCTATCATATATTTTGTAGGACATAATAATGCCCGTTGAGTCTATGTTCTTGATTAGGTGGGTGGATTGGTGCGGGGGATAAGCAGTCCAAATTTTAAGCAATATTATATCCCCAAACTGCATTTTCTTAAACGACAATTATTAATTAACTAAATTCATTGGACCAATGGTATCCAAGATATATTAAACATAGAAAGAATGACCAATCACACAATAGACACAAGATTTATGTGAAAAACCACCTACAAAATTTCAATCAAACCTCTACAAATGTAAAAATCATAGGTCTCTACTAAATATGAGAGAAGAGTACATAATTTTATTTGGTTTGGAGGCTACCAACTCTTATGAGAATTATATTGTCCAATGCCTATACTTCTTCTTCACATTTATGATGCAATACACCCTTGTGCTCCTTTGATGAGAACATAATCGCAAAACCTTTTAAGGGTAGGGTGTGTTCAATCTCTTAAAGCTTCTCTTGTTTGAACCATGTTCTGATGGTGTCATCAGCCTATAGATGTCAGCCCCTTGTCCTTGTTTGATTTCATAGATTGGTTAGGGACTTAGTGTTTTAGGGTCCATCTGGGTGTTATTTTTCTTGCTTGCTTGTCTATCCCCCATGTGCATAGGTTGCGTCCCTTCTTTTGTTTGGCAATTTACTGATAAAATTTGCTGTCTATCCAAAAAAAAAATGTTTTCTGATTAGAGACCTTGACTGGAAGATGACTTGTGTTTATTCCTATTCAGTGGGGAAATGGGAATCTTGTCAAAGTTGGGTCCTGTAGTGTGCTTAAAGATCTACATGAAATGGAGACTGTTGGGACTAACTGGTTGATTGTAAAAAGAGGCTACTTGTGATTATGGATTGCAGCAACAGCATGAAGGGGTGTTGGATGTAGGATATAATAGACAGGTCATTGATTGGTTGGGGAAGCAGAAAAGGAACTAGTTTGGTCAACAGAAGGTTGACTGGGATGAGAGCTTCTAGAGGTTACTTCTGCCCTACATGAGGGTTGAGTTCTGTTTAGGGTTGATGATTTTTCCTCTTCCACCTTTTTGTTAAAATTTAAATCAATGAAGTGTTGTTTCTTACATGTGTGATAGACTGTTGATATAAAGGCCCACACTCTTTAACAATTGATACCCAAGAAACAATGCCTGCAGAGTGGGTTAACCATTTCAGTCACCATTACCTTAGAAGATTTCTGATTATCAAAATCTTTCATAAGAAAGCTGAAAGGCCTCACTATTTCTAAGTTCTATTACCACAATCTTCATAATTAAGTAATCATCATATCTCATTCATATAAATATGAAAAAAGAATTGGTTTCAAAATCATCATCCTACTCATTTAAAGAGACGAATGTGTTCCATATCTATAATCTTTCTCTCCAATGATACCATTCTTGATTATCCTTCATTAACCATTCCGATTCATTTGGTTGCTCAAAGTATAGGTTGATTAAACAAAAGAATATCTCATGTTCCGGCTTTGTTTTTATCTCTCCTTCCCCCTTCTCGCTTTCTCTCTCTCTCTTGTTTATTTATTTAATTTGGTTTTTGTGTACTTGTCAAAAAAAAAAGTTTATTTTTTTGGTTTTTGTGGATTTTGAAATTAGATTGCTCAGTTGTTTTAAGATTTCCAAAGCTTGAATTCTTAAAGCAGGCCTTTATTTTGAAGTATGTGGTAGGCTTGTCAGTATTTATTATAGCCATGTGTAAGCTAAGGGTTTTGAATATGGGATTTGATGAAATTCATTGGTTGTTTTTAGAGATGTCATGTGGCTGGATCATGTATATCATAGGCCAATAGCTGTTCCAATGGTGAGACTGCTATGGTTTGGTTGATAGTGTTGCTAGGGTTGGGCAAGACCAAAGAGAATGTGAGTTGAGTAGAGTGAAAAAGCAAAAAGGCATTTTGGGGTAAGTTTTAACCTAGAACATGGCTCTAGATAGAATGGAATGGTGAAACATTATTCTGTAGACAACTACACAGTGGGGATATTCTCTAGTCGAGATAATATGGCACTTCATTGGAGATGAGATCTTCTCTTGTTTTTTGATCATTCTTATACAACCCATTCTTGAACTTTGACTTCTGTTGAAACTTCATCAACCAGGAATCAGTGATCTCTCTTCTCTCATGCAATTTTTGAGCCATTGTCATACGTCTCCCATATTTCCTGTTGAGAGATTTTGGACTTTAGTTTCATCCGGCATGTTTTCCTAAAAGTCCTTTTTTCATGGCTCCGCTAAGAGCTTTTCTCCTGTTCTTTGTCCTTAGGCTACTGTCATATAGAATTTTAATGCTCCTCTTAATTTTAAAGCCTTTGCTTAGGTGGTAGCCAGTAAAAGGCTCAACTGTAGATTAGGAGACTTATTTTAGCCTGGTCAGAGTATTATGTCTTATCCTTTGGAGTGGATCATCTTTTTCTTCACTGTCTTGTTTCTTTGGGACCATGGTACAGGCTATTCTAGCTGGTATTCCTGGGGTTACCTATAATGCTCTGGAAAAAGAGTCTAGGGGCAGAATGTTGTGGTAGGGGCAATGCTTCCCTTCATCTGAGTGATTTGGCTGGAGAGGTACAATAGGATATTTGAGGACTAGTGCACAACTGTATGGGTGCTGTAGGCACCCTGCACTACCTTGCTCTTTTTGAGGGGAATTGCTCACAAAGGATTTCCAAGGCATTCCTTTGAGTTTGATTATGCTAGATTGGAGAAAGGTGTGTAGCATTGGGAGGAATTGCTCACAAAGGATTTTGCTAGATTGGAGAAAGGTGTGCAGGGTTGGGGGGAATTGCTCACATTGGATTTCCAAGGCATGCCGGTGAGTTTGATTATGCCAGATTGGGGAAAGGTGTATAGGGATGGAGGAGAGAGGCCTGGTGGAGCTCAATATGGAAGTCACATCCCTTGGGCCTTTGGGGAACTTGGGGCAAATGGGGATAGGGATCCACTAATTTTTTTTGTTTTTTGGACAACTGAGAACCTTCCATGGTCAAGCCCCTCAAACTCTTCATGGGGACCTAAACCAAAGGGGATTAAATGGGGACCTAAACCTTGAAGTGCTGATTGTGCCCGCTACAACCAGCACGGGGTAAAATCCAGGGCAGTCAACAAGCAGGAATCAAACCCAGAATGGTGCGCCTCTACCACACATCCCTGTATTTGCCCGAACCAATTGGGCACTGTCACAGGCAGGTATAGGGGTCCATTATGAAAACTAGATTAGAGCTTTTGTCTAGCTAGGTTGTTTTCAAGCTTTTGTCATGCCAGGTTGTTTTCATTTAGGCTATGTTGCATGGGTTCTAGTTTCGGGGATGATTTTGTGTCTAGGTGTTTGATCCTTCATATCACAAATATTAGTATACAAGGACTTAGCCAAAAGGATCTCATTAACTAGTATGGATACTTGGATACAACATGATAAAAGGAAAAAATAAAACATAAAAATCAATTAAAAAGCAAATGTATCTTTGATAAGAACTCCCTATCTTTTATCTTTTATCCTTATCCTTTTTTTTAATCCATGTATTTTCTTATAAAAATTCACAGTTTTGCAAACTCTTTCTTTTATTTAAAAAATGTGATGTCTACTAAAGAAGTTGAAAATAATAAATAAAATAACCAATTCAAATCACCAGCCATATCTGAAAAAAGAAAAATAGAAGTCACACATGTCATGTTGGGTGAAGTTAGGAAGTCCAGGTATCATATGGTTTAGTCATAGAAGCATAGATACTGTTACCTTTGCTAAAAGGTTTGACGAAGATGACATCACTGTGCAATAATGTTTGAAATTTTTTTTTTTGTTAGCTTTGGATGTGGTAGTTAGGCATGTGTTGTATTTTATTGTTTTTTCCCTTTTTCTTTTGCCTTAGCATGCCTTGTATACTTCCTTTGAACTAGGTTCTGCCCCCCCTTTGTTAGTTGCCATTTCTTATTTGCCCAAAAAATAGAGGCTTCTGGTATTTTTTTCACTTGGATTTCTGGAGCAGGTCAATCAGGTGATGGATGAGTTAGTTAAGGGTGGAGTCTCACTGCAGGAAGTTTTATTAGGGATATTTTGGCCTCTCAAGCTACTTCTTTTAGGATCCCTTAGATTCCCTGGTTACAGTTTTTCCCATGTTCTTATTCTTTCTTTCCTTTTTCCTTTTTTTTTTGGGTTTGAAGGGTAGCTGTTTTTTCTTGTGCTTTTTGCACTATAACCGAAGGTTTTGTTTCCTATCAAAAAGAGGATGAGATCTCTCATTATTTTAGTTAGGCTTTCTCAATCAATATGTATCTGCAATCATGTTTATGATTAAAATTTGAGTAGCGACAGCCTTACATATATATTTTTTTAGCATCAATTTATTCAGTCATTAGGAGACTATGAGCTGGAGAATATGGTAAGTACATATGCTCAAATTTATTGAAGAAAATACAAGAAGTAGGTGGAACTGCAGTTTTTGGGTTTTGGAAAAGGAGCAGTAGTTACAAGTGTTGTTTTGGACACAACTTCCTCGATTCAAAGCAAGTTATTACATGGATGATGCGCAAACACATAATGTTCAGGGCTGTAGGATTTTCAGTTAATAGAAACTTCATTTTTCATGACATTTCTGGGTAGGGAATGGCTTAAAATTACTGGATGATCTGTAACTGTAGTGAGTCAGCATGAAATTGGGAAATTGAAGTCACCTAGTCTCTTGCGATGGAGTTCTATGAGTTCAACTTTTCAGATTAATATGGGGAGTGAGTTGTGACATGAAGATCGGAATAATCATCAAAGAAGAAAATTTGTCATTCTTTTTTTTGGCATTTCATTATGGCTATGTTTGGTTCATGGAAAGTCTTAAGGAAAGAAAAAAAATGTTAAGGAGAATTGTTTTGTCATGTTTGGTTTCATTATAGAAAATACAAAGAAAATAAAATATAATTAAAATTAGTTAGAAATGAATGCATTTCAAAATTATTTATTCTTTATACAATGGAAGAAAATAACTGAAATTAGTTTGAAGAAGTATATAAAAATAATTTATTGACTTTAAATCTATTTTTTATTTTCTTTAACTGTTTCTTTCATTCTACTTTTCCTCTTAATTTTCTTTCTCTCACATTTTCCCTCAATTTTTTCGAGAACCAAACATAGCCTACAGATATCCAAATCGCCTCTTAATCTGAATGGGAATAAAACATATATGCTTCTAATAGTCCTAACCTGTAAATTTTGTTCCAACATATTTGATGCAGGCACACCGTGAATCAACTGGAACAGTATTACCAACTGATGGACATGTAGATCCAGTGGCTGCTGCAGAGGAGATAGCTTTCTGCCGAGCATGTGCAAGGTTTGGCCTTGGCTTGTACCTGTATCACGAGGAATAGATGTGGAAGACTGGAACAGTGCTTGAGTTTCCCGTTTTTTACTTTGTCGAGAAATTGGATTATAGTTACAATTTTCTCTTTCAGTTAATGTAAATACGTAATAGATGGGAAGTGGTCATCTGAGTATTTTCAGCTTTTCTGGGCTGGGATCATGGAAAGCCAAATATTGCCATTGTGGTACTGTATCTTTTTAATCGCTTAAAGGCATATTGCGTTTATATAAATTGAGAGGTAGCTAATGAACGTGATGAAGCAAAACTGCATTCAGCTGTTGCCCCTTCTAAAGAAGTGAATTGATATTGATAATGATGCAGACTGGCCTAGCAGCCATTTTGATTGCTAAAAAATCGAACTGGTGCCTCATCTAAAGAAATGGGCGTATTGGTAGATGAAACAGAGTGGCATGTGCAAAAGAGTAAGAATGCTCTTGTTTGACCACTTTCACATAAATTGCACGCTTCTTTTCTGAAGAAAGCCATCTTGTACCACTTCTTTTGGGTGTCTCATATGATCATATGCTTCCACTCCCTTTCACTAAGGCCATGGCTAATGGCACAATTTTTTCTTAGGAGAAGTAACTCTATAATCTCTTCAGTGATGCTCTTTGATAATGTGCATTTTGGAGGCTGATTCAATATTTTCCATGAGCCTCTATCCAGAAGGCATGACATAAGAGAGAGCCAGGATGTGAGGGGAAACCAGTCTTAGAATAAGTCTAGTCCACAGAAGTTATTTCATTTCACATCCTCATTCTCAGGTAGATCAAACCTATTTTGGTTTCTGTGTAAACCAAAACGGAATAATCACATTTCCATGGACCCCTTATAAAGTGAAATAACTCTGACCATTAGACAAGGATGGCCTTGTTTCTACAAGAATATAGCAACTCTATTTTGATGTTAATACCTGTGTGCCTGTGTCTCTTACAACATTGCCTTAACAGAAGGATAAATGTACACTACCTGCAAATTGCAGAAATCTATATTTGCTGAAGCACTGCAATTGGACAGACCTTAAAATGTATTGTAAACCATGAACATATAGACAGCCACATCACAGCAGTCTTGTGTCCATAATGTATCAGACTAATCTTTGCATGGATGAAAAGCCAATTGAATTTTTCCAAACTATCAACGCCTCAGAAGTTTCGGACCAGTGTTTGAAGCCAACCAAGATGTGATCACATCCACAAGCATGTCCAGGTCCTTTGAAGTTTCTGCACTAAGGATCTTTGAGTCTACACCTAATGTGTTGCCTACTTCTTTGGCAACTGTTTCCCAAGGAGTCCCAATGGTCAGGTTAGCCAAAAACTCACCTCCACGATTTACTGCATCAGCCATTGCTGGGGGAACATCTGGGAGAGCCTGCATGAAGGAAATTTATTTCAGATTGCATCTCTTTTGCTCAGAGATTCAGAAACATATCTGTAGACATCAGAGAAATATTAACTAAGTTTTAGGCACAAAATTTACCTGGTGCAATGGAATACCATGATCCCCAGGGAGCAAGCGAATTGACATATCCAGCAGTGAACTAATGGCAGAATCTGAAGCAAGAACCTGTGCTAGTGTTGAAGTTTCATCAATTGTATCATCTTTGAACTTTATCAGAAGATTCCTGGAAACTCCATAGTATGATTTTATCTGAAGAATTACCAGGTACCAATTAATGGAGAACTTAAATGAAAATGTTTTTAGAAACAAAATTGCATGGTATAAAAGTGAGTTACAGTTTATAATAGTAATTATGTACTGGCCTGCTTATTTATCAAAGTCGACAATTTAATCAGTTAAGAAACATGTCCTGGCAAGGATGAGAAAGCATTAATCGTCTGGCACTATCTATCTCTCAATGAAAACTGGAAATACAGAAATCCACTAAATCAATTAACATTAACTTGGATCAACTTTTCTTTCATTAGATTCTAAAGGCTGATCGCCAAAAACTGGTTTAAATGAAAATTCAAACCCAGACAGGAAGCATTGATATATTAAGCAGCATAGATGTGACACATTGTGAAAGGTAATGCTCTATGCTAGCTTACATCTTTAGCAGGAGATGAACATTGAAAATTATGCTCCATGTTAATCTAAGTGCATCCCTTTGCATCGTCTATGTTGATCAAGTGAGTCACCGTACGCTATGCGCCCATATAAGAACATATGCAAGGAAACAAATGGAATAGGTTTCATAACAGGTCTTACATTTTTCTGAAATTAAATAGAATAAGAAGTGAAATAAGTGAAAGAGAGAAATGGGGCAAGAGTGAGAGAGAGACATTACATTTCTCTTAAATTAATATAATAAGAAGCAAGGGAACTGAAGGGAAAGGGAGGGAGGGAGAGAAAAGAATAGGTTTTATGAGAGGAAGAGAGGAGGGAGGGACGGAGAGACATACAAAACTGCCACTGCACATAGAATACCATGAAAACTCCTACTTGTCACTCTTTGGCTAAGACATCAGCAAATTGTTCTACCAAACCTTAGGTGAAGACATCAGCAAGTTGCTCTGCAGTTGGTGGAAAAGGAATACAAACAAGACCAAAATTTTGCTTCTTGATGAAATAGCAATCCACCTTTATATGTTTCTTTCAGTTATTATTCATGCAATAAAAACAAACATTATTTTAGAATTCTCTTGTGGATTTCTACATTTTTTCCTTCCTTGCTGTTGCATCATAATTTTAGGGCAATCAATGACATTAGGGTGAGTACAAAACATCAAATTAGATATTTTAAAACTGAGGAACTCATCAGCTGCATGGCTCTTCATGAAGGAGGTTTTAGGTGCATCATGTTGTATCCAACTCCAAAACTTGTTGCCATTACATCTAATTTGTTTGTACCAAGACATGCACTCATGCCACAGGGTGGGGAGGGTGATAGAGTTCTTGAGTTGAATTCAGATAAATCATATTGGCAATCAAGTTCTACAACTCGACAGAATAACTTAAATTATCCATAAATTATTAGCTCATTCCAGCAAAGCATTAAAATTGTAAATGAAAAGAAAAGCATGTAGTGATGAAGGGAAAAAAAACATATCCTTGTGTACTGAGGGAATTAAATAAATCAAACAATAGCTAGAGGTTTTACATACTAGCCGACGAGTTTCTTCGGGTTTTGGAGCAAAATCTTCTCTTCCCTTGACCAAGTCCATGTACAATGGAGGAAGTTGCTCCACCAGAGGAATAACTTGCTTCATTATGGGAGGGCTAAGGTTCTCTAATTGCTTCAAAGTCATCTCTGCCTGAAAGTGTTCATAAAAAAGAAATCAGTTACCTGTTTTAGTAATTCATTGAAAGAGAGTATTAGGTATGTAAGGTACATGAACTCCAGCATCTGGGATATGTCAAAAAAAAAGAAAAAATGTTACAGCATCTCACCAAAAGAATTTGAGGACAAGAGCATATGACTCTGATGTGATGGTTCAAAACAAATAACAAATGCAAAAGTAAACTGGGATGGACAGAGAGAGAGTCCTTCTATACCTCCAAGGAGGTGGAGTCTGTTATCATATTAGAAGCCCCATCGGAGAGGATAGTCCAGATCAGACATCATTATTTTTCTCATATCTAGTTTCCCCCCTTTAAAAACTAATCAAAATGTGTTTGCATGGTGCATGCAGTATAGTCCAGCTAGACCTTTTCCTTATCATGGGACAACTCCATGTTAAACCCAGACGTCAGCAAGTCTAGCAGATCAAAAATTGAACCAGAATGTTGCTGAATTGCAAGTCAAGAAGTTGATTTGACTTATAGTAGCTGGATTCATAAAAGTCAAGTTTCTGATCTGGATGGCAGATATAGTATTGATGCTGAGAGAAATCAAAACAAATTCGATGAATTACATGGACCTGAACAAGGTGAGCCTTAGCAACAACTTTCCACTACCACAACTAGACTGATTGATTCACTCCACAACCAAGTATCAACAGCTCTCATTCTTGGATGCTTCTGTTAGATATAACAAATGCCAATGCACTCAAATGTCCAAAGAGATTGCTATTATCATTGAAAGAGGCTATATTGCCACATTGTCATGCCTTGGTTCTAGAAAACATAGGCATCACTTACTAATGGCTGGTAAACCAAATGCAGACCAACTATTGAGGTTGACATAGATTATATGTTGGGGAAGAATAGGATCCATGCCCAGAACTACCAAGAATTACAAGCTTTGGATATTCTAAAGGAATTATATATGAAGCTTAGACTTGAGAAGTACATTTCCAGTGTTGTCAGAGGCAAATTCCCTGGCTACCTGGTAACTTGATGAGTAATTAAGGTGAATCCAGGGCAGAAATGGAATTTGATAGAGATGCTTCCCTTTAGAAGCATGAAAGACGTGCAAAGGTTGACAGGTCAGATTGCAACATAAACTGCTTCATATGGTAATGCACCAATCAATGTCTTCCCTTCTTCAAGCTAATATGAAATGGGAAGTTGGAATGGATAGACGAATACATGAAAGCTTTTCAACAACTGAAGGAATATATACAACAGATCAATCAACTTGTTTCAATTAGAGAGGACTATTTATTCTTTCATCCTACCATTTCCTTTTTCTTTTTCTTTTCTTTTAATTTTTTTAACATGTAATTATAATTAATCATCATTATATGTATCATAGTTATAGCAATAATAATTGACAAAATGCATGCTTCAAGTGGCTTGACCAAATAATTTAAAAAGAATGATCTGCAACAATCTCAATAAGATGCAGGGACCTAGATTCTCACCCCAAGGCGAACTGTAGGTGATGATGCAATTTGCGATAGAAGTGGTCCAATACTTTGGGCCATTGGGACAAGAACAGGTGAGAATAGTGGAATAGCTAGGCTTGCCTCCTGCAAAATTAGAAATATAGGATAAAACCGTGTTAATCTCAAAACACTTCCAATTGCAACAAAAGGTAAGAAAGATATAAACCAAATAACTGTTATTAGCTTAGGGTCATACATGGCTTTCAAAAGGCAAACTGAAAAGGATGGATGTGTAGCCTTGCAACAAAGAATAGTTACAAAAACAGTAATGTAATAGGATAAAACATTTCTTATGGTCCAAGTAAACTCACAATAATACAAGTGAAAGAACACATAAGATAAAACATCTCTTATGGTCCAAATACACTCGCAATATAGCCCAATAAAATTGTCTCTTTTTGGAGAGCAAATAAAAATAAAGAAAGACTAAGTGTCCTCCAGGAGAGTTAAAAGGGGAGAAAACAAGTTCAGACAAATTGCTAGCCAATATAAATCAAACATATAAAGGAAATGTCAGTGTTACCTGTTGTGGGCATTTATGTTCATGGAATGATAGGATATGGAAATTCAACAGTGAAACCCTACATGTGCACTCAATAATGGGCCCTATGAACACCTCTTATAGGTCCTTAGATATGAAAGAGACCCATCATATTGTGGTTCCTGTTGCAATTAAACCATTTCAGGGGGACACTTTTGTCCAAAGCACCTAAGGTTGGCAAGTACACAATCATTAATGAGCTATTGTGATTACATTAATCTAAGGAAAACATTTCCATCACAAGAAAGTATTGATGCCAAGCTCCAAGAAATACTCGCACAAAAAACAGGCTCTGATAAGCTCCTATTGGAATTAGCAGATAAAGTTCAGGGCATTTTTTTGTGGGAAAGACTGGAGCATTCATTCCCAAATCCTTCTGTTTTATAGAGCATAGAAAGTGATAAATATAAGAATCTGATTCCTAATTCAGATATGGACACTGTTTTGCCATTCACATGAGTGTCAAAATACATTAGTGTTGATGTCAACCTCCATATAAAATTACCAAAATACACCTCCAAATAAAATTTCAGCTTTCTTTGAATTTTAGAGGTTAAAACCATGTGCATTCAACCATATCCAAGAAGCTAATGCATCCTCCAAATACCTCCTGCTGAAACTCTAAACAGGAAGGTTAATTGTCCATCTATACAAGCCCAATTTACAGTCAAAAGTTTGAGTTGCTTAAGTGTTATATATCCAAACAAAAAAACATAAGATTTCAAGTAGCTGGGTACCTTGTTATTGAATGCCATTAATACATTTCCACTTCTTTGCACAGCATACCTTGATCCTGATCAACAGTATACAAACAATCAAATGACTTGAGGCAAACCAAATCTGTTGCTCCCAACAAGCAATACAATGTAGGAACAGCTTGGATTACCAATCAGAAGGTGGATAACAGATCCCAGAGAATGCCCAATGCCAAAAGTAGGAAGATCCTGTACCTGTGTAATGAAGCATCTTTAGTTATAGACAAAAAATAAACGTTCTGCAGTTTATAAAGTAAACTTACTGTTTCTTGTAGAAATCGAAGACACCTATCAAATTTGAACTGCACTTCATCTGCTATGAAGAAGTGATCAAATCCACTAGCATATGGTGTGGCAATCACCAGAATGCCCCTGGATTAAAGAAGAGGATTAGTCATTCATTTCCTTGATTCCCAGTAAGGGACAGTTCTACTAGAATCCACCAGCTGTAGGTTGTTGACAGACAGACAGACAAGAATGGATCATTAAAATACCAAATCCAACTTCTAACCCAAAAGGAGAGGCATAATGAACCGGATCTAAAGAAATATGCTCAAGCAGAATATTTCAGCCCACTATAAAGTTGGCAAATAACTTATAACCTAGAATAAATAGCCCTAATGAACTAGAGCTGAAAGAAATAAACTTAAGCAGAAGATTTCAGCTCACTATCAAAATTTTTGCCAACAAAAGATGGAACTCTGCAGTAGATTGCTAGTGGTGAACTAAATGTATTAGAAATTTAAATAAAGAGAAGCATCTACTCCACAGCAGCTCCTCATGGACTTTGTCAAAGAAATTTACCAACCACACACATGAGTGCTTAATTGTTGATGAGCAAGTATAGTGCCTCCCACCTTTCGGAGAGACGCTCAAGAAACAAACGGTAGGTAAGCTGAGGGGCAGCTCCAACAAATATACCACCAACAAAGTGTACAACTGACCATGGCTTTGAGTTTTTTGGTTTCAGAACCCATGCTCCCTGAGATGGTAAAATAAAAAAAAACCTGATTAATAGAGTAATAGAAGATAGATATCCATTTTTTTCTTTTTTTTTTAAAAAGAAGCCACTCATATCACTGCTGCCAACCATAATAGTGCCAGATCTTTTGTTTTAGGAGCACTCTACTAATTATTTAGCCTTCAAATTTAAAATTCACCAAGAGTGAACTCTTTGTGAGTAGAAATATTAAAAGAATGTATTAGAACAGCAACAAATCAGTCCAAATAAAATTGATGAGAATCCATTTTAAAAAGGATAAATAGAATTTGACAAGAAACATCTATATTGCCAATAAAAAACATTTGGTTGATTACAGCACGTACAAAAATTAGACTGTGTATCTATTTTCCAAAACTACATCGGAGGATACCTCAACTTCACTCCAGTCACTTGAACCACCCCAAGCATCTTGAGATTGCTTAACAGTCTCAGTAAGCAATCTGCAAAAAAAGAATAAGGAAAGCATCATTATTTTTTATTTTCACTTCCAGCAAGATTTAGATAAAAGGGGTATTCCATCTAACAGATCAACTGCTTCAAATCCTAACTTGTGAATAGATAAATAAAACAGGCTTTCAACCAAAAAGCAAAATAATTAAAAGTGAAAACATACTATCACCTTTGCTCTTGAGTGATTATATCCATCGCCAAATTCTCAATTTCTCAAATTATCCAAATTTAAACCATATTAGGAACCACATTAATTGTTCATGTGGAAGTGTCCAAATGTAACAATCATAGAATGTATTTATTAAAAGATATCTTTACATGTTGCATAAATAATCAATAAATTTAACAATATTATGAACATGTGTATAATAACAAAAGCCACATCCCATATGACTGTTGAAATCAGGTTGAAGTCAGACACTACAGAAGCTTAGTACACCAAAGACACAATCTCAAAAGGTGCAGAATCAGTAAACTTAACCCAGAAACAGATCTGTTTTTCCTAAATTATTCATTTGCATATCTATCATAAATACTTTTGGAAACTTAGTAACTTTAGAGGATGGAGATAATCGCTTTTCTAAAGAAGAGCATCCAAAGTGAAAAAAGAGTTAAAGAAGGTGAAAATGGGAAAGATTGCTTAGCCATGACTTGGGCTTGAAACTGTGAGGATATTTAAAAATTAAAAGTAATCCTGGTTGACTTGTAATTGTTCAACAAGCTCTTGAAGATTAAGAATAAGTGTGATGAATTAAGTAAAAACACTATGGCAGCCTTTCATGAGAACATAAGTGATATTCACTGTTGTGCCATCTACTGTGGCATCAACTTATGATTCATAATATGAGACCTCGGGAAAGAGAGTGAATAAGAAATGATGAGTACCAGAAAAGCAAAGCAATTTGATTTTAAGAAATCAATCTTGGATGCTATTTTCTTCCTTTGGCTATTCACAAAAATTTTCAATTAGAAAAAAAAAAGGTGATAGGATCTTGGGGATATAAAATTGAAATTTTTAGAAAAGACGTGTAAAATGAAGTAATAACTAGCAGAAAAACATCTGGAAGTACAAAAATGGAGGGCATTGAGCCCTTATCTCTCTTTCACATTCATTGTGGATGAACTCTTAATGGGCATATTCAGGAGGAGAAGCAGTGATCTAAATTGTTGACAAATCAGTTTTAGCTGTTGAAATTAGCGGACCTAATTCTAAGTTAAGACTGTGAGTAGATTTGCTTTAAAATAAAAGGGTTTTAGGTTTAAAGCCTAGAGAGATGGCAATCATGCTTTGATGAGCAAACTATTACTGCAATGTCAGGAGGAAATGGTTTAATTAGACCTAAACAGGAAAAAGGATTTACACGATAGACGTGTTTGGCAAGTAAGCACGTTGCTGAGCTGATAGTTATTCAATTGGCTACGGATGATAGATATAACATTCTTCCAGGAAAGTAAGACATCACTCTTCCGTCTTCCCTGACTTGCTTGCTTAAAGTGTTCAAGAAGCCTTGTTACCACAGCTTCTTGCCAAAGCTGGAACCAAATGCCTTGGACCAGTTCGGAGTGCTGGACCACAGTTGAGATGAAGGGCTCCTATAAGGAAGGAAGCCTTAATCCACTGAGAGAGGGATGACAAGTCCGTGAAGTCCTAAGGAGATTGTGGATAAGATCAAAATCCACAGCTGTTTAATTACAACAAAATTGGAGCATGGAAGGACCAAGTTAAGATAATTTTAGCAGAGAAACCCCTCCATCTTTTAGCCAAACTGGACATGGATGGTATCAGGCCTTTGTGCAGGTGATTGATGAGAAGGAGAAATTTGAGTTGGAGGTCATTCATAAGGCGTATGATGAAATGGATTATTGGAATACCATATCATCCACTAGCGGACTGTAGAGTGAATTTTGTTGTTGGAACGCAATCTGATGACTAGCTAGCTATTCCTTATTTAAACTAGGAGTTTGGATTTGAAAGTTGTGAAAGAAGATGATTTTGCACAAACCTCTCAATTTGACTGTAAACTTGAATGCCTGTTGTCTCTGATTGTTTCTTGCCGCTATCGTCAGAGTTGCAATAAATTCTGTTTTGGAATAGAGAAATAGGTGTCCAACCAGCAGGGCGATTGCTCACCGAGTGAAGGCGGTGATGAAAATCAGAAAAGCTGATGCGATTGTGAAGAGGATTTAGATGCGGCTGGTATCGGGGAGCAAGGTGCGGCTGCGGTGTCCATAACCAACTGCCCATCCCCCTGCGAAGAAGCTTTCTCGATTAGAATTGTCCAGTGAGGAGCGAGGAGGAGGACGGCTTTCTTTGGGGGCTCCCACGCGCTCCTTCCCGTCCTAGGATTAAAGTCCGCTTGGTCTTGGGCACCACGCCATTCCTTCGTCATTCTAATCCATTGGGAGTGTCGGGTCAGCCTTTAAATTTTGGGTTTTGTCTTTTTTTGGGGGTTGGCTTTTATTAACAAAGCCGGTTTCTTTCTCTTGAAAATTTGCGGGTAGACTGTTATGTTATTTAATTGATTAATTCACTGCAGTGCCACTCTAAATTGGAGGGCGTTGTTGCTGGTTGAAAGGAGAGGTGGGAATAGAAATTTTGGTGACCTTTTGAGTCTATGACCATCTCCACCCATGAGTTAACTCGCTCGTCACTTTCGTCCAATTCTATTTTTCTACAAATAGCTTTAATCCTAAAGTTCGTTATATAAACCCCCAAAGAGATGAAGAGAAGCATAATCCCATGATATATTAATAGCAGTTTAGAATGATAATCCATTGGAAAAAGCCATAGAATTCTTCCGCGCATTGTATATGGATGGGTTGACAGCGGAGATGATGGATTTTATCTTGGGTTACTGCTTGCTAGCACTTCCAGCGCCAGTTTTAAGTCCGAGAGGAACCCCTTGTACTCCCATTTCGTACATTTATGAGTAATTAATCCCCCACCCCACTAGGCACCACCCATGCTTAGAATTTAGAAATGCGTCGGCCTCATACTTGTTTCTCAGAGAGGCCGCAGCAGCACCTCATTCTCCCTCATCGGCGGTTACTGTTAGTGCGGCCCCCGCTGCTTCTTGTGCTGCTTCTCCTCTTGACGCTCACGACTTCATCATGGTTAGCTGTCTTTCTGTGTGGTTTCTCAAAACCGCGGCGGCAGCAAGTTCCATCCCTTGAATTTAACGAGAGTTTGAATAGGAACAATGCCCATCATTCTTCTGTAGAATCTGTCCAGGCCCGGAATGATTCCCTCAGCTCAGGGAACCTCTTAGGTTCTCCTTACCACAATTGGCAACTTTTTGCCTCTGATTTTCAGGAAATGCTGCACAAATTAAAGATCTTCGTCTATCCTGATGCGTCCATGAACCAGTCATCTTCTCCCTTCGCTCGGGTTTTCCTTCCCAACCCAAACCCTTTCCATCCCAAACTAGCAAATTACTTCAGCGAGCACATGTTTAAGGTGGCTCTTCTCCGGAGTTCCCTCCTTACGCCCCATCCACAAGATGCTCATTTCTTTTTCTTGCCCTTTTCCGTCAATACTCTGCGTAATGATCCTCGCGTGCATTCCGAGGCATCCATTTCCGATTTTGTCACCCAATACACCACTAGAATCAGTTGGGAGTACAAATTTTGGAATGCCTCTAGAGGCACTGACCATTTCTACATCTGCTGTCATTCCGTTGGTCGTGAGGCAGCCTCCAAGCATCATGACTTGCATAACAATGCCGTTCAGGTTACTTGCTCCTCCAGCTACTTCCAAAGGCTGTATATTAGCCACAAAGACGTGGGGCTGCCACAGGTTTGGCCTCGGCCTCCTGAGAAACTATTGAATCCCCCAGAATTAAGGTACGACCTCACACAACTCTATTTTTAGTTGTTTTTTTCGTTTACTAGATATAATCGTTGTGTTGGATGGATGCCTGCTCTAGTTGGTTACAAAGCTGATGGATTAATACTAATAAATGCAAAATTCTGCTGTCTAAACTCGGCCATTTATCTTGCTTATAAAAACTTGAGGATGTAATCTAATATTTCCCCATGGTCGATGTGACTGGAATTTTTGTGTGCAAACGGAACTTGTATGCTAATTTTTTATTTGGGAACTTCAAAATGTACGTTCTCCAACAGGAATTGTATTCATAGGCTCAAGAGTTGTGGCAAATATGCTAATATAACTCTCCTTGACTTACAAAATTTCTACTCCTTTTAGGCTTCCATTAATTTTTCTGTTGAATGGGAATGTTTATTTTGCTTTACTCTGGAAAGCTCTAATTCAAGCATCGTATATTGAGACGAGACCACAAGATGCTTGTGATGATTAACCATAAAATTTCAACTAACTTGGATCCTCTTTTTGGCTAAGTTTCTTCTAGTTGGTTGATCAAGCACCCATTAAAGCATACATTGAAGGACAAAATTAGATGAACTGCATTCCCTATCACTAGAGGAAATCACATTGGATGAGTTTCCCTTCAAAATAAATTATGAGGTCCCTTTTGCTATGTGCTTAATCAGTTTAACTTCAAACAGCAATAGCTCCTGTTCAATCTGACATCTCAAAAATACCATGCTTCTTTTTAGTGACAAGTAAGGATTGATCAAAATAAGCCTTCGCTCTGCCATCTAATAACATCTGATATTTGATTTCTCTAATGCACTAGAGTAGAGGCTCAAAATCCTAAATAGTTTGAAAGAAGCAGAAGTATCTCCTTTCAGCTAGTCTTTTACTTCCAAAGAACTGAGGGGACTAAGATAGCATTAAAACTTAGGATCTACCTCATATACCTCTGATTTTTAAGGAATAAAATGGCCTTGTTCAAATTAAGACTATCCTTTTCAATTCAAAAAAAAAAAAAAAAAAGCAAAGTTATTTAGACAATGCAGCAATATGGGTAACTGATGAAATAATTGATGACCATTGCAACTATGTGAACCATATGCAAGGCATGCATCTAAGGGGAATGAAATAAAAGGGAGTTGCTAGTGTTGCAATGGGAATCACTCAACCAGGGAAGAAGGTAAACTCATATAGACCAGCATCATTCAATTGGGTGGAAAATGAAGATAACAGATTGTGACCAATTCTTAAGGTAGCAGCTGGCCAATTTTTTTGGATTGGCAAATTAGATAAATATGTTAATAGGATCCTATTGAAAATGTGGTGCAACCCTATTATAGACCAAGTGTATGAGAGCATCAAAGAAGCAGAGAACTATAGAAACAGCTAAAGTCAACAAAAATGGATCACTAACAAGGCTAACGTACATCTAAACAATCAATATAATCTAAAAGATACATCATGATGCCTAACAGGGTTGCAAGACCAAGCAAATATAGCTTTTAGGAAAAAAGTCTATAAGCTCCATGCCCAAGTGCTCTACACCCTCAAAAACTGAAATTCCTTTTCTTTCCACTAGGAACTGGCCACTTGACAATATTGCCTAAAAACTAAAAGATTGGTGAAAATGAGAATAATTGCCCATCAAGCAACTTACAAGAAAGGGAATGCCTATCTATGAATCACCTTAGGGTGGGAACATTTAAGAATGGAGAAAGGTGGATAGTGAAGGATATCTGGCATGCTAGTGGGAAAGCATTTCAGGACCACCTCCAGACATGGAATAAAACTTAGTGGCAATGAAGGTCAATTCTGATTGCGTTTGGCTGATAGTCCTAAGAAGTTAGTTGATAACATTGACAATCAACACTGGTAATAATTAGGTTGGTTGATCATCAGATTTAAGAATATAGTTGATAAAATTCATACCAATATATGCATAAAATGATAGTTACTTGATTGCACTTGGTTGATAGCCCAGAAAAGATAGCTGATATGAATGAAGATCAACCACTGACAATAATGTTGTTGGTTGATCATCAATTTGGGCATTGGAATAAGAAACATAGTTGATGACATTTACACCATTTTATCATATAAAAGGATAGCTGATAAGAGTGGAGTCCCAACAAAGTAGAGGAAATTGAGTTGGTCATTTGAGGCAAACAATAACCTGGAAAACCACATTCACTGGTTTATGTTGGACAAATGGGTTGACCATTTAAAACTACTCTCCTTTATCTCGTATTCAATTCATGCCACCTTTAGCTTCTTATGAATGGTGTAGATATACATAGAAGGTGGATATATCTAATTTTAAATTATGAATTAGTTGTAACTTAACTACCATGAGCTACCTAAAAAGTCAAATATGCAAATAATCAAAACATGCATAAGTGTAGAAAATAAATAGGACAAGAATTTTACACTAGAAAAAAACAAGTCTCTTTTATATTTTTCAAGGGTTCCCTTGGGAATTGTGAACTGCCCCCTGCTGGATTTTGCCAATGTTTTCAGGTCAATTTAGGGGCTAATTTGGTTTTGTTCTCTTCTATTTTCTCTCTTCTATATGATGCTCTCCATAAACTTTTGGTATATAATATGGAGTGGAATGAAGGTGGAACGGGCTACAAGTTGGAGCTTCATAGCAACAAGGAAAGGAGATTCCTGCTGTGCTCTGTGTTGTCTGCGGAGGAGAAAAGGCTCTTTGTAGATGGAAGACCCTTGCCTTAAAGCTAAGGGGCATTGGTGTTGTTCTTGAGCATAAGTAGTTGGAATCACCCAAGGAGGCTGCTTGTCTTTTGATGGACAATGGAGGAAGAAGAGCATTCCCAGTGGTTGAGTCCTATGCAGAAGTGGTGAACAAAGGAAAGAAAGAGTTTGGTGAGGAAGTTTGGGTTCAAGGTGTGTCAGAGGAGGCATTGAAAAACTCAAAGCTCCTTAAAAAGTGCTTGGTGGGAAGATGGGGTGATGTTTTAAACTAGGTTCAGGATTTGGATTCCTTGAAAGCTTGGGCTAGGCATTCTTGGAGAGTGCAAGGTAATTTTCACCTATCCTTGTTAAGGGGCTCTTTTATGTTTTTCAAGTTTGATAATGCTTGTGAAGTAAAAGGGGTTTGACTTTTGGGAAATAGTCATTTTGAGGGGAAAGCTTTGCAACTGGATTTGTGAAGGTCTGATATAGGTTGTTTCAGGGTTGAGGATTGCGTCAAAGAGGTTTGGGTGAGTGTTAGGGTTACCTTTGCATTTGTGGGGAGAAGAGTTCTTCAAGAGGCTTGGTGACGCATGCTGAGCATGCAAAGGTTTTATAGCAATAGATGAGGAGACGAGGGAGAGGCAACTTTTGCAATGGGCTAGGATTGTTGTGAAATCAAACAGGAAGAAGGTTCTAAGAAAGTTGCATGCAGTGGTTAAGGGTAGATGTCTTTGAAATCTAGTTATGGTGGGAGTTTACACCATGGTTGTTGATAGTGGTCTCCAAGGAGGGGTGCAAACTTCCTAAGATGGGGGATGATGGTGAAGATTTTACACGCGTGGGTGGGAGAGTGGGAAGGGAAGAAGAAAGTCATGTAGAAGGGGGTTTACATGTGTCACTTGAGGAGTCAAGCCTCCCTGCACATGCAACAATGGTGACTGTGTTCTCTAGGTGTGGTGGTTGTAGTGTCGACCAGGCTACAGTGGGAACCGTGCCCTTAGTACGCCTTGATGAGGCCATTGGACCTTTTATGTTCTGAAGATAAGTTAGGAGGCTCGTGGTTTGAAGAGCTTGACCCATTTGTTTTCCAAGCCCTCTAGGTCAAAGGAAGCTCATGTGTGATAGGCCAACCTTCTAAAGGGATTGCAAAAGGATTGTTAGCCAATTAAGTTGAAGCCCATATTTGAAAAGTACTTTGGTGGATGAGCCAAGGATGGACGTAGGGCTCTTGTTTTTGGCAAACTTAGGAAAGGTCTCCAATACTCTCAGCTCAAAAGACAAAAAGGCAGCAACAAGGAGGTTTGTGTAAACCCCCTTATATGGGAGTGGGTTTGAAGGAAGGGTTTTTGGGAGCTGATGACGCTCTTTTGGTAGAAGTAGCTAGGTTTGGAGGTAGGAGAGACTTTGTTCTGGGGGGAGGGTTGTCCCTTTTTTCTTTTTTTGTGGTTTCAATGGTTGGGTTTCCAATTGATGGAGGTAGGGCTTTGAACCTACCTGTTGTAGAAGATTGTGTCTGGGAAAAGAAAGCTCAGTTGAAAGAGGGACTTCCTAGTGGGGCTTGGGGAGAAGGAAATCGTTTGCTTAAAATGTTGCTAAAGGATGGTTCCTTGCTAGAGGTTCCATAGAACATCAAAGAAGACCCTTTTTGTAAAGACATTCTTATCAATTCAGGGGATTCAGACTCTTCCAAGGTGAAGTCTGGTAGTTGTTCAATGGAGGAGGTGCACCTTTCGAATGGCCTCTTTAATAAGCTAACTAGGTTCAGTAGCTTTGTGGGGATGCCGGTGGTGGGTTTTAAAAATGAGATGATCTCCCTATTGAGGAAAATGGATACATGAAGAGGGTTTGGTGGCAGGACGTCAAGGGGGAAGAGGAAGCCAAATGCATCGTCCTATTTCAATAGAGAGATTTGGAAGTTGAAGTGCTCACTTACTTACAATAGATCTTCCATGTTAGCTAGGGGTAAGGGGGAGAGCAATGGGGATCAAACTATTGCTTAGTGAGGAGTTCAAGATGAGTTAGGGCCTATTTGGTTGCTGTTTTTGAAAATTGTTATGGAAAATAATTTTTGGTGTTTTAAAAAAAAAAAAAAAAAATTGTGCTTGGGAATTGAATTTTGGAAAACAATTTTTGTTCTAAAAAAAAAAAAAATGTTTGGTTGAGTTAATAAAAAATTTTTTTAGAACAAATAAAACAAAAAACATGTTTGAAAGTTTTTTTTTTTTAATTAATAAAGTGTTTTCTTCAATTAACTCAATATTATAAATATATATATAATTTTTATATGCACAATTCATTTAAATTAAAAAAAATTATTCCCTTTTTAAATTTTTACACCAGTTATAATTTTTTTTAAACAAATGATGACTTTGTAACCATGTGTAAGTGTATTAATTTCAATAATTTAAGGAAGAAGAAAGGGCTTGGGGGTGGGGGTGGGGGTGGGGGTGCGGGTGTGGTGGTTGGGTGAAGCTCACCTTCATGGAAACACAAAAAACAGCTAGGGAAACAAAAAAAGAAGGAACGAAAAACATAGAGAACAATCTGTTCTTTGAATAGTGAAAAAATAATGAAAACATCTTTTTATTGTTATAAAAAAAGTGGTTTTTGAGAACACGGAAAACACAAAAAACAAGAACACATCTCCTTCCTTAAACATGTTTTTAATGTATTTTGTTTTCAAGAACAAAAAACAGTTCATGAAAATAGCAACCAAATAGACCCTCAGTTTTTGGGGTGGTAAGTAGGAGGGCTTGAGAGACAACAAGGTAAAACTGTTTTTCTAGGGGTGTTAGGTTGAATGGTTTTCCTTGTTCTCTTTGAGTTTTTGCCATGGCGCATTTTATATACTCTACGTGTGTACATTGTTGCACTATTTTCTAAGGTTTTTAATATGTTCTCGCCTTTTACCCATAAAAAAAAGAAAAAAAAAACTTTTGGAATACAAAAATGTTGATAAAGCCTAGTCATGCTCAATCTAGCTTCGTGACACTATCTTTTGAGTGCATGCCCACACTTTGGCCCCATACAAATTCCATCTTTGCATCCTTATAGATGCTTTTTAACACTTCATGCAAATTTACCGGAAGCCCTATTCAAGAGCCACACAAGTTTTAGGGTTGCATTCCAAAATTAAATATGCAAATAATTGTAGTTCAAATGCATGTAGAACCAAAATACATAGGATGTAAGAATTTTACATGGAAAATCATAAAGGAGTTAAAAATCATGGGATGACATGTTTAAAGCGCTCCAGTAGTAGAGTTAAAACAAGGACAAGAATGTTGATAAAGCCCCTGTTGAGTTCAATCTAGGTTTGACATATTAACTTTTGAATGCGGAAATTGTAAGAGCATGTTGCACTTAACCACAAACAAGTCCCATGTTCACCTCCTAATAGATGCTTTTTGACACTTAATGCAAATATAGTAAAAACCAAATCTTCAACAATAGTGTGTAAGGACCAACACCCACCCATGTAGATGTTGTCTGCTCTGGACGTAAAGGGACTTTCATGACTTTAAATTACGTCTACATGGTTAAGAGGAGTCCATACTTATATGGCGCTAAGAACTCTTTCCCCTATTTGATGTGGGATATCGCACTTCCTTCCCATACAGACACAACATCCTCGTTGTGGGGCCAAACAAACCCCCATACCGGGGTCAGGAATCAACTTTAATACTATTTGTAATGACTGACACCCAATTGTGTAGGAACAATGAAATAAACTAAATCGTGTATATTGAAAATTTTCATGTAACTAGAGCCCTAAAAGTCGAATAACTCCAGTTGTAGTTGCTTAATAGTACGACAATTTGCTTGCAGGAGTTGGTGTTTTCATAAATTGAAAAGAAGAGCAACGGTACCATTAGACATAAACTTTTGTTTTCTTTAAAATTCCACCATTTTTAAGGTGTCAAACAGAGGGCAATGAGGAAAACATTCATGAATTTACTAATGTAGTTTTGAATTTATTCAATTCTCTGGTTTTCCAATTTCAGCCTTGAGTAGTTTGGTCTATGTTTGAATTTGTTTGAGAATAGTTGGTTTAGCACTATGTAGCTGTTGCCAATTGACACAATTTTCTTTTGTTTGCCTCTGCAACTCTTTGCAGATTTTATGCAATATTGATAATTTTTTTTTAATTTTTTTTAAACCCTAACAATATGGTACATGTTCAGCTAGTCTCATGTTGGGCATAGATAGAAATGGGGCTGGAATAATATTTTGAAATTTCACATGATTTCAAAGTGATTCCCCCGTTATTTAGCCATTTTTATATTTGAATTACAACTCTTGAAATCAATGATTTGAATTGAATTTCCTGGATGGAGGACCTCCACTTTGAAATGAACTTTTCAATAAGTTCATATTGATAATGTGTAAGTCAAATTGTAATGAAATTTTATGATGCAAGCAACTGCTTCATTGAATTAGTATCTAGCATGTGTAACTAAAATTATTTATTTCTATGCTCTTTCAGTTACTGATGTGGCCATTTGGATTAGAAACTGCAACAGGAAATACTGTTTGATATATTTGACTGTTTTAGATATTAGTTTGTAATATTGTGTTTTTGTGAAGTTCAAATAATGTTCTTATATATTAGGGCACAATGGAATGGAAATATTTTATGCTATGACTTTATTGGATAATATTCATACGGTTGGGTGTGGGTCTTTACAAATGGTATCAAAGCCGATCATTGACCTTGATGTGGGGGGTTGTTTGGTCCCATAATCCTGTGGAACACAATGAGGATGTTGTGTCTGTATGAGAGGGTGATTGTGATATTCTATATCGGATAGGGGAGAAAGTTTTTAGTACTTTATAAGTATAAACTCTTTTTAACCATATAAACATGTTTTAAAGTCGTGAGAGCTTCTTCGGACCCTGAGTGGACAATATCTACATGGTTGGGTATGAGTTGTTACATGGTAAGAGTCATCTAACTTGCTAGAGATATAAATAGAATCTGAAAGTGGTGGTTTAACGTAGTTTCACATTTTCTTTATTGTCCAGTAGTTTCACATTTTCTTTATTGCCCAACACTGTCAAAATGAACTTACTAAATTCACAAAAGGAGAGAAAAAAAGAGCTTTAACAATCAACTTAATGATCAGTATTTGATTGAGAGTAACTAGTGCACAGTCACATGGGTTTCAACTGTACTGCAACATCTTCATATATAAGCTTTCTCTATGTGTGCAAATTTGGTGTTGTTGTTAGTATAGTTTTTCTAACCATGTTACTAGGCCTGTTTGGTACTAGAGATAACAATTTTCCAGAATTGTTTAATTTCTCAAACTAGAAATAAAGAACATGTTCATTTTGGAGTTTTTCAGTTATTAAGGTGCCTGCATTTTCTTAAAAATGCAGAAACAATATTTTAACCATTCTAAAAATAACCAAATTTTAGGACTTGTTACTAGACATGTTCTTGGAAACATACACGATTTTGAATTGTCTCCAGAAACAGAAAGCATGCACTGCTGAACATCCCTATCATTTCCTGCCAAGATAGCCAACTTTCTGCCTCTCCATTAAATTGCAGGCATAAACTTGTTTTTTTTGCTGGCCGTGTGCAAAACTCTCACATCCGCCAGGAGCTAATGGCTGTATGGGGAAATGATACTGATATGGATTTATTCTCGGGAAGTCCACCTTTCCCTTATGAGGAAGGGTTAAGGAAGAGCAAGTACTGTCTCCATGTGAAGGGTTATGAAGTGAACACGGCTAGAGTCTGTGATGCTATACATTATGGGTGCATTCCTGTTATAGTTTCCAACTATTACGATCTTCCTTTCTCAAAT
The DNA here is from genome assembly GCA_030254885.1 of Vitis rotundifolia. Lineage (NCBI taxonomy): Eukaryota > Viridiplantae > Streptophyta > Magnoliopsida > Vitales > Vitaceae > Vitis > Vitis rotundifolia. The sequence goes on from CM058151.1 coordinate 20,798,635, forward strand.
GTTTTGGACTGGAGCAAGTTCTCAGTAATCATCAGCCATAAAAGCATTGCCACCTTGAAAAAAATATTGCTATCAATATCAAAACAGAAGTACCTAAGCATGTACCAGAACCTGTGTTTAGTAAGGAGGCACTTCGCATGGCATACAACACCAAGAGGTTATGATTCCTTCCATATGACTGCCTACCAATTGTGGCTTAGGAGAGGCGTACATAGACTATCTTATTAATTCAATGCTTAGGTTTTGATTAGTTTAATGGGTACTTTGTGGACCTGCTGCTCCATGCAAGTGTGATTTCCCTTGGTTAAACCTGCTGTCGTACAAGGATGCAGCTGAGTTTGCCACATTCTCTTGGTTGTATTCTGAAATATGTGGTACTTGAAAGCTACTACCGAGCATGGTAGATTTGCAAGAGTGGGGGTTAAGACCTACTGTTTTCGTACTAGAAATGCTCCACTTCATGAGCTGATAATTGGTCTACCTATACAATGTTATGGCATACAATAAGCTGATAATTGTTCTACCCAAACCATGGGCTTATATTATCGTATTACAAAGACAAGCCATTGGTCGTGTTAAACCATAACACTAAGGGGTGTTTGTTTTTTTTTTTTAATTTATTGCTAAGAGTAATTTGTTTCTAGATTTTAGATGTTTGCTTTTAAACTTTTATCTAATTTATTACTTATTTCTTAAATATTTTTTATTAAATATAAAAAGTCAAAATATTTACTTTTTCTAAAAAGGAAAAATAACATTTTTAAACCCACCAAAAAACCTCAACCCTTCACTTCACCTTGTTAACATAACGAATCTCCTGTCCTAATCACTTTTCTCCTTTTGTCATTTCACCAACATTTTCGGCTCTTCATCTCCAACTTCAACTTCAACAATTTTTAAAATAATTTTTATTATTTTAAAATTTTAAGAAATGTGTTCAATTATTTTGTGGTCAAATAAGAAATAATTTAAAATTTATCTTTTTTAATACATTAAGATATGAATTTTTAGCTTATTAAAAACAAACAAAAAAAAATATTTTTTTAAAAAAATTTAATACTTAATACTATTAAAAATTATTTAATCTTCAATTAAATTAAGCTCTATTTGGAATTAAATTAAAAAGAAAACAAACAAACAAATACCAAGCAGAGCATCGTCACAGGAAGAATCTAAAGCTGAATCAATATACAAGATCACCCGTGGTTTCATCTCCTCTTGCTCAAAACATTCCTCAACAGGAAAATGAGGTGAGCTTCTGGACTCCTCAATACCAGTTAGAATGGGTAGCAGGAGGAAGCATGTGCAAGATTGTGGTCCGTGTAACCATGGCTAGATCAAATGCTGTTGGCTAGTCAAGAGTTTTTGAGGTCTTAGCAAATTGGCCAGATAACTTCAGCTGCCATCAGGTATAACCAAGTATAAAAGAGAAGGGTGTTATAAAATCATATAAGAGACGGGGAGTTTGAAGTCATCAAGGTGGCATGACATATTCCACTCATGCCGACGATAAAACAGGCCCCAAAACCCCTTTGCCGGCCAGTTCTGATCGTGGGTGATGATTGCAACAATTCTTCCAATCGAGTATACATATTTTGTAGACTTCTAAGTGTTTAAAGATGTAGTAAAAAGTACACTTATAGGCGGGAATCATACTTGAAAATTTATTACACAACCCAAATATAGCACTAAATGTGGTTTCTTAAAAACCAAACAATTTTATCCTTTATGCAAGAGAAATTATATAGAATCCTCAACTGAGTGATAGGTACGTCGCCTCAGCTGAGATTCTGGTGTTGGTTGCTGCAAAAAGATTCTTGTAGGATCATTAGGATCAACATACCTGAAAGAGGAGCACCAACAATTATCAATATTTGTTTTGTGCATTAATTTGTGAAATCAACTCAACCACAACTGACTTACGCATGTCTCATCATTTCATCAACTGGAGTCTGTGCTGCCTGTAAAGGATCAACTTGAAGCTCTGGCCCAGAACCAGCTAGTTCATTGTACCTTCTCACTGATGTGATCAAGTTAAAAAATAGTGGGACAAAAGTTCCACATCCCCCTTCCTTGAACAAAATCTTGAAAGAGTGAGTTGAGTAAAGCGCCCTATGCTGGTTTTCTGGGACTACCTGTAATTATTGATATTGAGAATATTAGGAAGTCCCAAGAAAAATGGGTACTGCAAACAATTGGAAACCTCTTCTTGTATACTTACAGGCTCCACAAGACCAGAGACATTGTTGCAAAAGAATATTGGTTGGTTAAATTTTTCACCATGGACATAAAGCTGCAAAAGGAAGCAATTAAAGTAACTATGTAAACATCAAATTATGCATAAAACCCTGCAGAGAACTATTGTTCAGATCTATAGCCTTCTGAACCAATCACCAGATGGTGCAATAGGCAAAATGATCTCCATAGCTACAAACATCATTGAAAGAGACATAAAGAAGACTACAAGCAGAAAAACAAGTACTTCAAACTGCTGTCAAAGCCAGCAGTAGGAATTCCATTTTGTTTGTCATTTTTTGATGTTGAAACAGTTTTTCTTTACCCATGGGCAATGAGTTTTGATGTATTGGGTGTATCTGTATTTGTAGAAGCTTTCATTTTTGTGCTTATCCTAATTGTTAGTTCAGTTTATGCATGGTGAAAACAGGATTTTGACTTACAACAAAATACTTGGCAGATTGAACAACCATGTTATGACTGAGGCCCGTAAAGTCATTATGTTTCCCCAAAAATTAAATTTAGCAGGAATTTTGACCTTAATAGAACTGAATCAGACTGGATTGACTAATGCTCCTGGCCAATGATTGGTTGCACCACCAACCACTATTGTTCAAATGAAAGCAAGCTACTGTCTTCCATTTCCCCATATAAATTAAATGTAGCAAGTTTTGAACTCAATGAAACTGCAGCTCAGATGGCACAATGCTTCTGGCCTCTGGTTGCACCACCAACCACTATTGTCCTAATGAAAGCAAACCACTTTCTGCTACCTGTAATTTATAATTACTAAAGGAATGGAGAACATGACCGTTTCAAGAGCAGGGCAGGAAAATAAATCATTAGCCAACTCCAGGCTAATGGGACCCAACAATCTTGAGTGAATGTAATTGCAGCCTTTATTTTTCTTAACATTAATATTATTAAGGAAGGCCCTATGTAAACATGTTTCCTCCTAAGTTTTATTTAGCCGGAATTTTTAACTTAATAAAACTGCAGTGGTATGGGGGTTACAAACCAACCAACCTGTCACTGAGGGTTCAGCCCTAGTGGCTTGGGGTCCTCCCAATCCTTCAAACAACAATCAACCAAGAAAAGGGGGACCTTGGTGTGATCACTGCTGAAAACCAGGTCACACCAAGAACAAGTGCTGGAAAATCCATGGGAAACTAGCGGATTAGAAGCCGTCATGTCCTCAAAATGATAGAGAAAGCCAAGCCAAGTACTCCTCTTTGCCAAAACCAATCTCAGACTGTTAATAACAGTGAGTTCATTGTCTACTCAAGGAAAAAGAAAAAGTCTCAAGAAGATATAAAGCAGCGAATACATCTCAGGCTACTACATGAAACTGAACCACATTCAGTCCCAAGAGAGAGACACACATGTAACATTGATTCTAATCTTAATGAGTCAAAAGATGATGAGCTCAATTTGTCAATTGCCAAAAGGAAAGGAGTAAAATCTTGCACAAATCATCCAATTTATAACTTTATCTCCTATAAGAGTTTGTCATTAGGTTATCGAGCTTGTGTTACCAGTCTTATGGATATTCGGATACCCAAGAATATCCAAGAAGCCCTACAAATACCTGAATGGAATATAGTCATTGAGGAAGAGATTCAAACTCTTGAAGAATGGGACATAGGAACTTGTTGAACTTCCAAAAGGAAAGAATCCGATCGGGAGTAAGTCGATCTTCACAATCAAGTACCAAGCAAATGGGAGTGTTGACGGGTACAAAGCTCGACTCGTCGCTAAGGGATTTATGTAGTCCTACAAAATTGACTACCAAAACACCTTTGCTCCAGTTGCCAAGTTGAACACAATTCGTGTTTTGTTATTGTTCATTGTTAACTCAGATTGGTTTCTTCATCAACTAGACATCAAGAATGCTTTCCTCAATGGTGACTTAGAAGAAGTGTACATGAAAATTCCTTCAGATCATGAGACTAAGACAAACATTAACAAAGTCTGTAGACTAAAAAAATCTCTATATGGTCTCAAGCAATCTCTTTGAGCTTGGCTTGACTGTTTCACTAAGGCTATAAAGAGGTTTGGTTACTCCTATTGTTAGTCTGACCACACTCTATTTGTAAAACACATTACTAAGGGAAGAATTGTCATTACCATTGTTTATGTGGATGACATAATCCTGATTGGAGATCATGATGAAGAATAGGCAAGTTCAAGAGTTTTCTTGCCCATAAGTTCAAAATTAAAGACCTAGGGAATCTTAAATATTTTCTTGGGATGAAAATTGTTAGATAAAAAATGGATATTGCAATCTCCTAACGTAAGTAATATGTCTTAGACTTGCTAAAGGAGACTAGTTGGTTGTAAACCTGCAGACATACCTATGGATTGCACTACTAAACTAGGAACAGTCAAAGGAAGTGCTCCAATGGATAAAAGGAGATATCAAAGACTTATGGGAAAACTCATCTATCTCTCTCACATAAGACCAGTTATTGCTTTTTCAGTCAGTATGGTTAGTCAATTCATGAACAAACCAACTAAAAAACATATAAAAGTTGTATATCGTATTCTAAGATATCTCAAAATGACTCCAGGAAAGGGACTATTTCACAAGAATACAAAATAAAAACATTGAAATTTTTTCAAATGCAAACTGGGTTGGCTTCATAATTGACTGAAAATCAATCTCAGGATATTACACCTATGTATAAGGGAATCTAGTTACTTGGCGAAGCAAAAAACAATCTATTGTAGCTAGGAGCAATGCAGAAACACAATTTAGAGTTATGACACATGGAATTTGTGAAGGAATGTGGTTAAAGGGACTCTTAAACGAGCTGAAAATTCCAGTATAAGATCTTATGAAGATGTTTTGTGACGATAAAGCTGCCATAAGTATTATTAAGAACCCAATCATCATTATCAAACAAAGTATGTGGCAATAGATTGTCATTTTATTAAGGAGCACAACTGTATCGCATATAGTTGCTTCCTATTCTAATTTTATTTCCTGATTTTATGAGAGACTTTTCCTAAGATCAAGGATTAAATTTCTTTTTTCTAAGGCAGATAACCTCAACCATTCATGTATAAATATCGATGCAAGAATTAGTTTGAATGTAAAGAGAAAAATGAAAATAAAAGTATTTTTTTCTCACTCAAATTTCTTCAATTTCCTTTTTTGGCTTCCATTCTTCTATCAATTGCAGGATCTCCATCTAAAAACCTCCTACATCCCTCCTTTTCTAGCCGATTAAACAAGAATCCTCCTTTGTCAGTAAACCATCTGACATCCCCCTTTCTATAGCTTTCTCTTCCTTAGGGTTCCTTTATCTTCATATCCCTTTGGCATCTCAAGCATTTTCCAAAAACTCCACCATGTTTCCATCTTGCAATACTATTATTAATGACCCTACCTCCCTATCATGTCAATCCCCCTCTTAGATCCCTCATTCGAAACCACCTAGTTACAACACCTCAATTAACCCGAACAAAGGCTAGCCAACCCCATTAGGAGAAGAGGAAATATAAATTTTTACCCTATCTCGTTTACAAAATGTAGAAAAATAAAGAAAACCTAGAAATCCATTCATTCCTATTGAAAGTGCCTCTTCACCAAAATTCACCCTCTCAAGCAAACTCTAAGCCCTAACTCTTCCCTTCAATTCAATCCTTTTTTTTTTTTTATACTTTTAGTGGAGCAATAGGCCTTACCATTGGGTTAGGTTCCACCATTTTTATCTTGGTACCCTCCTTCCTTGATTCCATGAGCTCCCTTCTTCCATTGTTCTTGCTAGCCCAACCTACTATCTTGGGTCCTTTCCCTATTAAGGGGATCTTATCACTAAGACCACCTTGGGCTGTCTCCTCATGACACCTCAAGTGGCTTTCCACCCCCACCATCCTCTATAATTATGGTCAAAGGCCCATTCTTTTTTTTTTTTTGATAGGCAAACACAGAAGTATATTAGAAAAGGGCACCTTAAGGCAAACCCAAAAGCATACAGGGGGTATACAAGAGGTGCCTTGAGGCAAAAAACAAAAGAAGAGAAGATACAAACCAGTCCTCATCTAGCACCTAGCCAATCAAAAAAACTGAGTAAAGGAAGAGGACCTTCATTTACAGCCGACTTAGTCCACGACCAAAGATTACAAACAAAAGAATTTTTCAACCTGTGCATCGAGAACTCCTCATTCTCAAAAGCAATCCTATTTCTTTCTTTCCAAACCGCTCAAAAAAGACACAAAGGGGCTGCCTTCCACACCTTTCTACGCTTCTTGCCCAAGTTAAAACCACACCAACCAATAAGTGTATCTCTAACCGACAAAGGAAGGACCCAAGTGACTCCAAAAAGAGCAAACCATAACTCCCAAATAACTCTTGCCCTGGTGCAATGAATGAGAATATGATCAATTGACTCTTCTTCCTCACAGCAAAGAAAGCATCTATTAGCAAGAATCTGACCCCTCTTTTTAAGCTGATTCAAAGTAAGCACCTTACCCCAATATGCCTCCCAAGTGAAAAAGCTCACTTTGGTAGGGACATAAGAACTCCAAAACATACTAATAGGGAAATGATCAACTCTTCTTGAAGCTAGAGCATTAAAAAGAGATTTAACTGAGAAAATCCCATTTGTGGTCTCTTTCCACAACATTCTATCTTCCAAAAGAGGATTAAGCCTCTTTCCCCGAATTGTCAAAAGTAATCTCTCCACCTCCTCCACCTCCCAATCATTGAAGGGCCTAGAGAAAGTAGGGCTCCAAACCCCTTCCTCTCCCGAAGGATCCCAAAACTCCACCACCAAAGCCTCTTTAGAGGAAGCAAAGGCATACAGGGAGGGAAAGGAATTACAGAGGGTGCGGTTCCCACACCAAATATCTTTCCAAAATTTCACTCTTCTACCATTGCCCACAGAAAAAATGACTTTGTTTTGCAAAAGAGCACCTTCCTTCCTTATTTTCTTCCAAAAACCTACTCCAAAACCCTCCCTAACTTCTCTAGAATACCAACCCCCTTCTTCCTCCCCGAACTTCCTACTTATGACATGCCTCCGAAGATTCTCCCTTTCGTTCGCGAAGCGCCAATTCCACTTGCATAAAAGGGCCCTATTGAGAGTAGACAGGCGTCTAACTCCCAAGCCACCCTTCCTTTTGTCCAAACAAACGGTATCCCAATTAACAAGATGAGGCTTCCTCTCCAAAGCTCCCCCTCCCCATAAAAAATCCCTTTGAATTTTTTCCAACCTTAAACTAACCACTCTTGGCATTCGAAGTAAAGACATCAAGTATATGGGCATACTTGACAAAGTACTACGAATTAGAGTGATTCTCCCACCTTTGGAAATAAATTGCCTTTTCCATAAGGCAAGCCTTTTCCGGAATCTCTCTTCCACCCCATTCCAAACGTTCACAGACTTATGATTCGCCCCCAAAGGGATCCCCAAGTAAGAACATGGCAGCCTTCCCACTTTACATCCAACCTCAAGAGCCAAAGTCTCCAAATTCTCTACTCTTCCAACCGGCAAAATTTCGCTTTTGTCCAAATTGATTCTCAAACCTGATATGGCTTCAAACCACATCAGCAACTAGCTTAAGTACACCATCTGATCTTCGGAAGCTTCACAAAAAACTAGGGTATCATCGGCGAACAGCAAATGAGAGACCAAAGCCCCTTCTCCACTTCTTCCATTCACTCTACAACCTGAAAGAAACCAAACCACCCCCCCCCCCCCCCCCCAAAAAAAAAAACGGCTCTAAAGATGAGCCTACTAAGAGCTTCCATCCTAATCATGATAAGATAGGGAGAAAGGGGGTCCCCCTGACGCAGCCCCCTTGAACTGTTGAAGAAACTTGCCGGCGTGCCATTGACCAAGACGGAAAACAATGCTATGGAGATGCACCAGGAAATCCACCCAATCCACTTCTCCCCAAAACCCATACTTCGCATTACAAACAGCAAAAAATTCCAGTTTAAGTGATCGTAAGCCTTCTCTAGATCCAGCTTGCGTAACACCCCATTCTCATTACGTTTCAACAAGGAATCTATTGCCTCATTGGCAATAAGGGCAGCATCAAGAATCTGTCTTCCTTCAACAAGGGCATTTTGCGCTGAAGACACCACTTTTCCCACTACCTTCTTAATCCTATTAGCTAACACTTTTACCAATAGTTTATACAATCCTCCCACCAAACTGATCGGTCTGAAATCTCTAAGGTCCTCCGCGCCAGTTTTTTTTGGGATTAGGACCAAAAAAGTTGAGTTCAGGCTCCTAACAAATCTGCCATGCTCGTGGCACTCTTTCAAAAAACCCAAAACCTCTTCTTTGGCAAATTCCCAGCAAAACTGCCAGAAACTAAGAGGGAAACCATCTGGACCAGGGGCCTTGTCCCCGTTCAGATCTGAGAGAGCAGAGAAGACCTCTTCCTCTGTAAAAACCTCCTCCAAACTAGCTGCTTCCTCAACATCAATCCTATTAAAGTCCAAGCCTTCCAAGGATGGATGCCAATCACCCGGATCAGTCAGAAGGTCCTTGAAGGCTCCAACCACACCCCCCCAATATCTTGCTCCTCAGTTAACCAGGAACCATTTATTTTAATCTTGGACAAAGTTTCTCCTTCTATGAGAATTGGCCATCTTATGAAAGAAGACTGTGTTTCTGTCACCCTCCCTCAGCCACACTTCTCTTGACTTTTGTCTCCAAGAGACCTCCATTAGAGCCCATTTTTCGAAATCCCCCTTTGCTTCCTTTCTAGCTTCCAGATCCTCCATTGATAAAGGACGCAGCTTCTCCTAAGCATCCCAGAAATCCACTTTGTCCAAGGCCATTCTCTTGTTCACTCCCACTTTACCAAAAACCTCCTTGTTCCAAGACTTTAAGATAGCCTTCAAAGCCTTCAATTTCTCTGCAAGGATGAAGCTAAAGGAACCACTGAATCTTAGACCTTGCCACTACCCCTTTAGCAAATCCTTAAAACCCTCCTCCTTTAGCCACATATTTTCAAAACGGAAGGGGATAGACCCCCTTCTCACCCCTCCCTCATCCAAAAGGATAGGAAAATGATCGGACATTGGCCTAGGAAGAGTACTCTACACTACCCTGTTAAAATGGCCCTCCCAGTCCTCCGACACCAAGAAACGATCTAGTCTGGACATAGACTGACTGTTCAAACCTCCACTCCAGGTGAAAGGACCCCCCTGAAGAGGGAGATCCCTCAAGTCCAGGTCATTGATCACTTCCGAAAGTCTTCTCATTGAAGGAGACACCCTCCCTCCTCCTCTACACTCATTCAGAAATCTGATTATATTGAAATCTCCACCGATACACCAAGGATTATTCCAAAGCCCACGGATGGCCTCTAACTCTTCCCAAAACAGTTCTCTAAATCTTTTCAAAGTAGGTCCATACACTCCTGTGAAAATCCAACTAAACCCATCTTCGCAATTCCTGAACCGACAGGAAATGGAGAAGAGGCCCACCTCCATCCCTACCAGCTCCAACACTCTGTTATCCCAAAAAACTACCACCCCACCGGCTGCACCCTTGGCATTCAGAGCTTCCCGCTCTAGAAATCTCCCCACTCCTAGGCTACGCACCACCCCTAAAGACATTTCTGTCAATTTAGTCTCCTGCAGACAGACCAAGTTCACTTTATGGGAATTAATTAAGGCCTTAATCACTCTCCTCTTATTTCTGTCATTTACCCCACGGACGTTCCACGATAAAATCTTAAGCTTCATTTTAAACTCAAAGCTCTATCCCCACTTCTTCTAGCCGAACCTTTCTTTCTGCTCTCTCCATCATAATTAATCGACCATTCCAATTTTTTTACTTCCCGATCGAACCTAGACATTCCTAGAACTCCTTTCTTCTTGCCTTGATTTCTTCTGGTTTTCAATCTTATAAGCAATTTAAGGATTTCCCCTTCAACACCTTCTGTCGTGAACCCCAGAGCCTTGCTGAACTTAGCCAAGCTACTTTCATCCCAACTACTGCCCTGATCCTCCCTTTCCTGCAGATCCTCATTCGCATGGGTTCTATTACCCATAGACTTCTCCCCCTCTGTACTTGACACCCAAAGACTGACGTCTGTCAGCACAACGCTCAGCGGAGCCTGAAACCCACTTCTTTCAGCAGTGTCTTCCGCACCAGAAACACCCCCCACCACCATCGCCCGGTCGAACCCAGAAGGAGGAGAAGAAGAGAAGAAGACCCGATCCCCCCCAAAGTCAGCGGGAAAGGACTCGTACCTGGATGCCTCTGCTATCAGCGCCTCGTCAGTCGTCGGCGCACTAGCTTTCACCGAGAAGGCTTCGGAATCCCTCCAATCCCCTCCGAGAAAGCAAGCGACCCCCGCATCCTCCCTGATTTGATCACGCGAAGCCTCCTCCATTGCCCTAACTTTCCTCTCCACGTCCTCGACATGGGAAAGAGTCGAGACTCCTTTTAACCCCCCAAGCCCAGGCCCAACTCCCATTCCAACCAAACCCTCGCAGCCCACAACCGAGCCCTTGATGTAAAAGGGCCTCTCCTCGCAGCCCAACATCCAACCTTTTAACATAATGGGCCTTGGCTCACCAACTGGCCCAAGCTGCTGGGGTTCCTCAAAGGTAGTCTTGAGACTACCCTCGCCAAGCCCGTTACTTAACTGGGCCTCCCCAAGAATAGGCCCGTCTTTAAAAGCTTCAGACCTAAAACCCAGATCTCCCTCTCTGACTTCTTTCCCTGTGCCTAGACTTCTAACCCCTAGGCTATCCTCTCCATCATGCTCCCTTTCAGCGGACTCAGAGGAAAAGCCTGTAGCCCTTTTTGAAGAGCTTCCACAGGGCGGCTCCTCTTGTACTCCTGACTGCTCCTTTGACTGATTATCCTTTTCCAACGCACTTCCTCTGGACACAGCACGTGAACCACTCCCTGTTTCCACTTTGTCCATTGTAGCCCCCTTCCCGAGAAGACTTCCCGCCGGCACCACCTGAGCAAACCAAGGCGGGGTTTCCCACCACAGCTGGACTGAGAAGCACCCCGATTCAGCCACAATCTGAACGGAGGTAGGAAAATCCCTACCAACCATCTTCACCATCAGTCTAGCCCATTGCAATTCTGCCATTGAATCCATCCTATTGTCCACTGCAATGAACCCACCACAACCATCTCCTATCAACTTAAACACCTCACAGTTCCATAAATGAAGAGGAAGACCCACCACCCTCACCCAAGCCTTGTTATCAGAGGCTACATTGCAAAAACACCCCACCTCCGGGTGCCATTTTTCCAAAATTAAGACATTGTCTAAAACCCTTCTCTTCCCTCTTGCAAGAACACGCTTGGCCTCACTTAACAATTCAAACTCAAAGAGCAATAGCCCTCTTCCCATTACAGCTATGTCCAGCTTTCCTTTGAGGAGCCAAGCATGTCCAGCCCAATTTTTCAGGAAGACCAACTCAGGGGGATGTATTGCCACCTCTTCCCATCTACCCACTAAGCAGCGACCCAACTGCTCTAGTCTTCCCGGCGTCACCCTCCTTCCCACCTCCATCCAGACTTTATCTCCTAATCTACCCGTTTTCGATTTTGCTACATCCGCAAAGGTCCTTGGTTCTAGCTCCTTTTCCTTCTTCAACACCTCAAAGGAAGGAGGGTCCTTTAATCCTCCAACAGGAACTACCCCAACCTCTCTCAGCTTCTCTACCAAAATGTTCCATCCTCCAAATAATCCCTTCCCTTCTGGAAAAATTAAACAAAATCTTTTTGCCTCTAGATCGCGAACAGAGCAAAGGATAAATCTTCCCGCCTCATTTGAGCGACGCTCCATCCTATACTTCCTTCCTTCCTCTTCCCAAACGAGAGACCAACTTCTATCATCTCTACCTCTGCAGCAAGACTCCACTCCAGCCAGCAAACTACTAAGGCTTCCATCCCCAAATCTAATCCAAGATGTTATCCCCTTGCATCTTTCCCAAATGCACCCTCTCAGCTTACCTCCTACTTCATCAATCAAAAGTTCAAAAGATTTAGACTCCACCGCAAACCATCTTCTTCCTCCCCTTGGTTTTTGGTTACAAGCCATCCCTTTAAAAGAAAGGTAGACTTGTTTGGCTATTTTGGTCAAAGGCCCATTCTTGGCACAACCCACAATAACTTGGAGTAAAGGAAGATTAATGTGACTCTTATTAAGACCCACTTCCATAGGTTCCACTATTCCCTTTCCACTTTGGGCCTCCTCATGTGTAAGAGATTGATGTCTCATAGGCTTATGAGTTTTGCTTCACAAAGCTCTCCTTGGCTCATTCTCCCTTGAACGACCTTTCATCCCTATTGCCTTTTTGAAAGGTCTCCTTTATAGTCTTTGTCCATTACTAGCACATTTTTTGTCATAAGTGGACATGCTATAACTTCCTCCATTTTCTCTTACCTTCCTATTTGCCCCACTGTCCCATTAACACGTGTGGACCTCTCTTCACTCTCCCTAATCCTCAACCCCCTTCTAACATCTCTTGGAGTTACCTGGATCACTCATGGTGGGGTCTCCCACCACAACTAGATTGCAAAGCATGATTGCCCAATTTTATCTAAAGTGGGCCTAACACTATCCTACCATTTGTTTTCACCAAAATCTATGCTCATTGCATGTTATGACATTGTATTATGTTTTCATCCATAGTCATGAAAGCCTCACACAAATCCCCTAAGGTTTTAAACAAGCCCTTATCCAAGAAATGAAGAGGCAACCTTATTGTTCTCACTCATGTTTTTTTTATTTTATTTTTTTATTTTTATAAGTAAAAGCAATTATATTGAAAAATAAAAAGTATACACAACATATATAAAGCAACTAAGAAGCAAAAAGACACAAATGCACAAAAACCAACAACAGCACCCTACGAAGAACCTAACCAATCGACAAAATCTAACATTGACATAGAACCATTCCAAATATATAATCTAACCCAATTCAAAAAAAGATACAAAAAGGAGCTTTTAAATGTTTGGTCCAAACTTTCACAATTGTCAAAGGCTCTCCTATTTCTCTACATCTAAATGAACCAAAAAAGACATAAAAGAGTAACCCTTTCACTGAAGAGTGCATCACCCATTATGCATCAGATAAGAAAAATTAACAGCGACAAAATATGAGCCTTCGAACAATGAAGTAGAATGTGATCACTTGTTTCTTCTTCTTTGCACATGTAGCATCTATTAGTCATCTTCCAACCTTTCTTTCTGAGTTAATCCTAAGTCAAACTTTTGGCCCAATTTGCTTCCCAAGCAAAGAAGCTAGCTCTAATAGAAACCCAAGAGTTCCAAACTATACCATGAGGAAAAGGTTCCACTTTTTTACCAGCCAAGGAGGAGTAGAAGGACTTAATTGAAAATTCATCATTCTTTGTTCCCCCCCCCAATATATCATCAAAATCCAAAGAAAGAGAGTGATCATGTAACCTCCCAAAGAAGAAATCTATTTCCTCCAACTCCTAATTATTCAACTGTCTAATAAACCTAGGGTTCCAACTACCACCATCCCAAACATCAACCACCCAAGCATCTTTAGAGGAAGCTATAGAAAAAAGATCCAAGAAAGCATCCCTTAAAGACAAATCCCTACACCATCTATCTTTCCAGAACTCCACCTTGTTTCTAGAACCAACCTTGAAACGTGTTTTAACTTTGAAAGCCTCCCAACCATTTCTAATTACCTTCTATACCCCCACATCATACCTCTCTCTCACACCTTTTGTGCACCAACCCCCATCATCTTGCTCAAATTTGTTGACAATTATCTGTTTCTAAAGAGGATCTCTTTCAATGGCAAACCTCTAAGACTACTTTCCCAAAAAAGCCTTATTAAAGGACAAATGGTTTTTAAAACCCAATCCCTCTTTCACTTTTTCCAATCAAACAATTGACCAACTCAACGAATAAGGCTTGTTAACCAAAGCTCCCCATCCCCAAAAAAAAATCCTTTTGAATCTTTTCCAGTCTAGTCGCTACTCTTTTAGGGATAACAAAAAGAGACATGTAGTAAATCGATAAGCTAGATTAGGTGCTCTTAATCAGAGTTTGTCTATTGTCTTTTGAGAGATGCTGCCTCTTCCACAAAGCAAACCTTTTCAGAAACCTCTCCTCCGCCCCTTCCCAAACCCTAAAGGACTTATAAGGAGCACCTAAAGGAAGACATAGGTAGGTGGTTGGAAGAACACCTACTTTGCAACTTAGAACCTCAACAAGATCCTCCAAATTGGGGACATCCCCAATTGAAATCAACGCACTTTTCTCCAAATTAATCTTTAGTCTTGAACATGCCTCAATTCGCATGAAAACCCAACTCAAATGCTCTAGATTTTCCTTACTAGTATCACAAAGGATGAGGACATCATCTACAAAAACCAAATGGGAAACCTCCATTCCCACATCATGCCTCCTTCCGACTAGAAAACCATTAATAAAACCACATTCCTTAGCCCTAGAGAGCAAGTAGGAGAGAGTCTCCATCACCAAAATGAACAAATAAGTAGACAAAGGATCTCCTTATCTCAAATCTCTGAAGCTTCGAAAAAAACTTGAAGAAGAACCATTTACCAAAACAAAGAAGCGAGTTGTAAATATACACCATTTGATCCATCCTATCCACTTGAAGCCAAACCCCATTTTCTCCATAACTGCAAGGACAAAACTCCAATTTACATGGTCAAAGCCATAAACTTGTATAACCCTCCTACCAAGCTAATAGGTCTAAAGTCCTTTAAGTCTTTTGCCTCCCCTCCTCTCCCCCCTCCTCTTGCCCCCTAAGCATTTAAACTCCTCTCAAAAGATCCCAAGCCATACGATTTTCCAAAAACACCCATGACCTCATGTTTCACAAAATCCTAACAGCATTGCCAAAACGCCAAGGAGAAACCATTTGGGCCCAAGGCCTTATCTTCACTTAAGTTAGATAAAGTTGCAAGGACCTTCTATTTAGAGTAGGGGATCTCCAAAGCTTCTAAATCAACTAGTTGTAAGGAATAAAAAACTAACCCATATATACTCGGCCGCTACTCCCCCGCCTCTGCTAAAACCCTTTGAAAAGCGTTTGTCACACCTCCTTTGATGTTTTCCTCTACTAGCAACTCACCATTTACCCTTAGCTTGCCCATAAAATTCCTTTTTTTTTTCAAGCATTAGTTGTTTTATGAAAAAATCTAGTGTTATTGTCCCATTTTTTTAGCCACAGCTCTCTTGACTTTCATCTCCAAGAGATTTCCTCCATTCCTGCCCATTTCTTGAACTCATCCACCACCTCTCTTCTAACTTCATTCTTCTCAACAATAAGGGCCCTTTCCTTTTCCTTTATATCCCACAACCCTAACTATGCCAAGGCCTTAAGTTTTTCAGTGGACACATTACCAAAAATCTCCTTATTCCAAACTTTAAGATCTTGTTTCAAGGCTTTAGGCTTAACCGCAAAAATGTGACTAAAGGACCCTTGAACATTGTACCCCTCCCACCAATTCTTGATAAGATCTTTGAAGCCTTCCACCTTTAACCATTTTCAAATCTGAAAGGTGTCTTACCTTTCGTTATCCCTCCAGCATCAAGCAAAATTTTCAAGGACGAAATAGTCTGCTAAAAATTTTAGCTAAAATTGATCGTCCCCTCAATATTTTTTTACCTTCTAGTATTATAAGAAAATACCTCCTTTGCTCATTCGTGAAAATTGAGCACAACAAGACACTTAACTTCATTACTACCCAACTCCATCTTTTATCACCTTTTGCCTTTGCAATCCTTCTTAACAACTTACCTTCCTCCCTTCAACAACAATCCTAAATCCAATCCTCAACCCCTTCCAATAGAAAACCCACATCCTTTTTCTACTACCTTACCTTCCATCCTCCCTAGAGGTGGAGCTGACTTAGGCTTAAAGAGGAAACATGACCCTTAAAAATTGGGAGAGAAGAAGTCACCTAACTTGCGCCTAACCCAATGCTTAGGTAGGCGAGGACAAGGTTTAAAAGGGTTAGGGTCAAGTTTGGGTTAGAAAAATACCAACCTGAAAATATTAGGGTTGGCATGGGTTGAAAGTCTAGCAACCCGCTAAAACCCGAACACTACATATTATTCATTCATTTATTTATTTATAATTATATTACATATTGTTTTATTACTACTTATTAAAATATAAAAAATACAAAAATGATAAGAAAGAACTCTTAACATTTCCTAATTTATAATTATATTAGATTAATAATTAATGATCTCATAAATTTTTTGATTATTAAAGTATTTTTGATAGTTGAAGTTTGAGTAGGTGAATAATCATTTATGTCAAATTAATAACTAATGATTTATTTTATAACTTTAAAATATTTCTTTTAATCTCTTATTTCATAATATGGTTTATATTTAAGCTTTAGAATTATTGTTTTGCTCAATAACCTATAAGAACCTCTGGGAACCTAAATTGACCATGAGATTAGCTTGGATTAGGAATGCCTAACCCACCCTTGGGTTGGCTTTGGCACAGGTTGGACATATTGATATGCAAGTTTATTCTGTGTTAACCTTCTAACCTTTCCAACCCATCCAAGTTGTAGCCTTAGTTAGGGCCTCCTTTAGAAAGGTAAAATGAGCTTTTCACAAGGCCAAATATCTTCAACCTTACTTCTATCCTCCCCCTCCTAGGGGAATAAATTCATTATTCTTTGCTGTCCCCTACCCCAAATTAGATTTATAGATCTGCCATTTAATTCCTTCCCTTGATCCAATTAAGGAAATAGGTGTACAAGGAAGCAAACCTACTGATACTCTAGAAGATTTGAATCACAAATTGGAGAGGAGAGTAAGAGCTTGTCGATATTATAACATTTTACTTTACTTATTATCATTCATACTCAAAATTCAGTAAACCCACCATACCAAAAAAAAGGGAAACTCTGGTATAATAAGTGGTATCGAAGGCATTTGGCCAAGGATGTTTAGTGCTAACCAACTTACTCAAGTCACATTGATCAAGCTGACTACAGAGTGCAAGTAAGAGAAAATAAGCAATTAAAAGGAAAAAAGCATATGGTAAGAGGCAACAAAAACCACCCTAAAATATGCAACAAGCTAACAAAAGTAATTAAGGAGAAAGTAACCTGCAAAGGTTCTAAGAACAAGGCAATGAAATGTAGATGGGTAAGAAACAACTAAAAGGGTAACTTGTTCCTACCAGTGGCATATCAAAAGCAGTAATGTTTCCAACAGGCTTATTTGCAACAAAGACAATTCGTATATTTGACAAGTAGATTGTTCCCTTTGCTTTAAAGTTTCCACCATGAGCTCTGAAACCAAAATATATACAAGAAAAAGTTAGTATGATACAAAGAAAATGAATCATAAAAGTCATCTCATGATGCACATATCACTTGAGTTGATTGAGACTCTTGATAACACTAAGTTTTTTTTAACAAAATGGCCAATGCTCGCAGAAGAAACTTCTTAGACAAAACAACAGTGAATGGAGTAATGTTATCTAAGGAAGTTGCCATTAAAGAGTAAGTGGTAGATACCTTCCATAGGATTTTGACTAAGTTGAGGTAGTAGAAATTGAGTATAAATGGCATGACTTTTGCCTCCTTGAGCAACGCTGATTTAGGGATATTGGAGCTTCCTTTCTCCAAGGAGGAGGTCTTTTCAGCTTTATCTAGTCTTGGTGGGGACAAAGCTTTGGGTTTGTACGACTTTTCCCTGGTTTTTTTTAAATTTTGTTGGGATTTCAAGAAGGGGGAGTTGATGGGGTTTTTCAGGGAGTTCTATGATCATGGGACCTTCAAGCGAAGTTTAAATGCCACTTTCATTGCCTAACTTCCAAAAAAAGGTGAGAAAAGATATAAAAGACTTTAGACCTATTAGTTCCGTTGGAGGGTTATACAAGCTCCTAGCAAAGGTTCTAGCCAACAAACTAAAAATGGTGATAGGCAAAGTGGTCTCAGATTTCCAATATGCTTTTGTGCAGAGGACGCAAATTTTAGATGTAGTTCTCATAACTTGTGAAGCCATTGACTCAAGGCTAAAAGATAATTCTAGAGGAGTCATTTGTAAGTTGGACATTAAGAAAGGATACAATCACATTAATTAAGGTTTTTTACTAGCAATCTTGGCAAAATTGGTTTTGGCTCTAAATGGGTAGGTCTGGTAGAATGGATCAATCGGTGCGTCAATATGATGCTTTTCTTTGTTTTGGTGAATGATAACCTACCCCCCAGGGATTTTTTCAGAGCTCTAGAGGTTTAAGATAAGGAGACCCTCTATTCCCTTACCTCATCATTATGGCTATGCCAAAGAAAAAAAAAAAGAAAAAAAAAAACCAGCAGCATTGTTAGGAGAGAAGAAAGAAGGAAAAAAACCAAAGAACATATCAAAACATGAAACACCAAAAGCTTGAAGGTTGAAGGAATCAAAGCCTTCATAGATTGTTGATTTTTTATTTTCTATTTTTGATAGGCTTGCATAAGAAATTCCACAATGACTTTAGTATGATAAATAACAATTATTTCCTCCTACTCTCATTCTTCAACTCAAGAAAAATGGCAGCCTTCATAGATTGTTGATGAATCCAAGAAAGCCATATCCCCTCTCTTAAGGAGTCTGCCAACCAAACAAATAAAGATTTGAGACCAGATCCCTTCAACTTCAGCTCGAAAATCTCCATCCCATCCAGGATCCTACCATTATGCTCTCTCCAAGTTGACCAAGCTAAGCATAAGGGAGTTTTTCTTAATAAACCTGGCCCTCTAGCTATTCAATACTTTATGATAGAACCTAAATACCCTGAAAAAAAAGGAAACCCATGAATTCTAGTACAGAAGCAGCTGGCAAAGTAGAGATACATCTATAGCTTAAAGCCTTGACATAGGCTTAATGAAAAATTGACCACCCTTTGCTACTTCCACATAAGCAATACTCTTTACTCCCTAACATAGGCAAACCAACCGGGAAGCCTAAAAGAAAAAACACCACCACCACCAACTCCTGCCCCTGCCTACCTCTAAATCCCAGCAATCTGCCAACCCTATTTATAGCAATCAAGCTTGTGCACCCCAACCTTCCGCCCCCCACCACTGATGCATTCACTCCCACTTGGGTTCCTGCACCATTGTGTTGCAGAACATTGACCTCTGCCTAGTACACAAAGTATAGATCCAAAAACAGTCATGACTTTTAAGGTGACACATCAAAAGGTTCCCAGTTTACTGAATAATCATGTTCATATGTTCCAACAGTTTAAATTTTAAACCCAATAACCAAGCCAATCCGGCGACAAGAGAGAGGAGCAAGATATTTGCTTCACTTGATTCTCCAAAAAACATAACCAAACCAAAGATCTTAGAAAATTAGTAGAGTTTGTTGCAATCTGAACTCTTGGCCTGGGTCAAGCAGTCGACACCCAAACAGTAAGATAGTCTTCCTACCCCAAGAACCAATAAAATCCATTGGAGAAGTCATGCTAGTAAGAAATTCAAGTACAATTTGATTTCATCATCCCAGAAAACGCCAAGGGATCATGGCAGCGTTAAATTCGTTCCAAATTATAAAATTTTTAATAACACATACTAAATTTGCAATGCCTTAAAAGGGCAGGAGTGAGTCGAAATAAGAGAACCTTAGAAGAATAGGGAATGAAATAGCAGAACATGAATTCATATTTAATATAAACGTTAAGCATCGCATGCATTCCAAATATGAATTATCTTCTTAATGGGCCAAAAAATCAGAATTTTCTTGTCTAATAGACGAGAGACAAGTACAGATGAAAATCGGATATTAAATAAAAACCTAGAACGACAACAAAAAGGAGGGGGCTTACCCGGGAATCTTATCTACCTCAAATTCGACGCCATCTCTGGCAAGGACGAAAATTTCATTCATAAAAGGAACGGGCATCCCATTAGGAAAAAGCTGAGGGTTGAGAGCCATGTGATCTGCGTACTCGTTCGCCTTCCAAGTAATAGGGCTTCTATGTCTTCGCAGATCGCTAGGATGGTTATTAGTTATTATTGTAATTAGTACATTCAAAAAGAAGCCAACCCGGTTATAGACGTGTCCCGAATGGTAACTTCACCCCGCTTTCCACATTCTTCTAGACTTTCTGGATGCCTCCCCGATAAACTACGCTGATATGGCGACACCACCACCGAGAGGAATGCTCTATCAACTTTCCATGTACACGTGTATGTTTGAGCAATACGAATTCCGTACGACCAAACTTCGGGGAAAATATGAATAAATAATAGGCCATACATTAACGATAAAAAAAGGAAAATTTATGTAAATATACGGTAAGGGGCAAAATTTTATATTTTAGAAACTTTACTTTTTATTTTTAAAATTTAGTGAATTTTAGGGAAAATAAATATTTTTCTATACACTCTAATACTAATGTTAAGACCCTTTCAAGAATGCCCTCCTGCACTTTGACACCTCTCCTAATTGGATCACAAACTTGAAAAAGTCACATAAGCAAGATCCAAGTTAGCTACCCTGATGACAAGGTTCATGTACATGTCATCATCCAATTAGACACTCCACATGAATTAATTTTTTTTAAAATATTTTATCCCAAATGTCCTCTTCTCTCTTTAACCAAACCCTAACACCAAAAACCTATGTTCTTTCTTCTTTGTTCACAAGCACAACCCATCACAGGGTGAAATGATTCATAAAAAATCCAATAGCTTTTTCAATTTGCCATAACCCATCAACCCCAAATGAATCTCCAAACATAATCCCTTATTTTATTTCTCCTCCATTACCATAAAAAAGACAACTTTGTCATTTTCCCACCAAACATCAATCTGAAAACAAAAGT
The DNA here is from genome assembly GCA_030254885.1 of Vitis rotundifolia. Classification (NCBI taxonomy): domain Eukaryota; kingdom Viridiplantae; phylum Streptophyta; class Magnoliopsida; order Vitales; family Vitaceae; genus Vitis; species Vitis rotundifolia. Next base: position 20,819,674 of record CM058151.1, read on the forward strand.
CCAAGTGTGAAACCCCTAACAAAGCCTAGGTAGACAAAGAACCCCTTTTATTCTTCTCATTTTAGCATCGACAAAGTCATTTCTTCCCTTCTTATGCTTTTTCTTTTGTTTTTACGTTGAAGAAAGAGAAAGAAAGCAATTGAGAGAAAGAGAGAACGAAACATATAAATGTTGTAGTTTCATTTAACTTTTAAAGTAAGAATTTTTCCAGATGATATATGTATTTTATTAAATTTTGCAATAATTATTTATTTGATTTGTCATTTTGATTCTTTGAGATTTGAATGTTGTCATAGTTATGTGATATATAGAATTTTGTGATTTAAACTTGATTACATTGCATATTTGTACATGTTGAATGTTCATTAGTATTGTATCTAATTTTATATTTTAATTTATTTAGGGTTTATTTGAAATGAAACATGGTTTAAAATTTGATAAATGATGGAAAAATGAGATGGTGGTATGCTTTATTGATTTTGTTTTATTTTCTAAATTGTTGTGTTTGTGTTGTATATGGTTGTTGGGAAGAATACAGAAAAGAGAAGAAAAATATGACTATTGAATGAGAAGGGAATACAATTTTTAGAAATGTTCGAACAATTTGTTTTGTTTAATGTTGTTTATATGAGATTCGAGATATTTTGTTGTTTAATGTTGTTTATATGGGATTCCAAAATGAGTAGGTTGAGTGATTTTTTATAGCTGTTAATTGGTGAATTAAATGCATAGGAAAATAATTCATGTTTAGTCATGAGTAGATGAGTATAAATTTTAAAAATGATTGGGAGTAAAATTTGAATAAACTTCTTTATAAAAGTTTTGAATTTGAAATGAATGAGGGTTGAATTGAAGAAGAAAATAAAACAAATGTGGTAAAGCAGACATGAATTTATGTGGGAATTAAGGAAAATAGTAACCTTATGTGGAAATTTGATGCTCATAGCCACAAATATGAAATTTGTTTTGTTTATATGTGTGTAGTGGTCATAGTAGGGGTCTACCCTTAGATAAAGGGGCTGACCGTAATTCAGGTAATGTCATTTGGATGAAATAATTGTTTTCGTAAGAGGTTACAGTAAGTGAATTAGAGGTTGACCCATTTGTTTAGAGGTAGGCCCTTAGTTGTAAACATTGTTGTGGTCTAATCTGGGCAACAGGCAAAATAAGGAAAGACCCGTTGTTTTAGAGGTTGACCCGAAAATAAGAATATTAGCACAATTTGGCTTGAAAAGTTACAAAAACAATGATTGGCTCATGAATTGAGAGGTTCACTTCCCAACTTATATAACATAACAAATTACTACCAAATAAAATAGAATAATTGCATTACTTAATGTTAAGTATACATTATGCATGTCCATATTTACAACATTAATTGTAAACCATGAAATGTAAATGAAGCTTGCTTGTAAAGTTCCAAAGATAAACGATGTATTAATATATAATGGTCATAGGCGTGATAATCAGTTTTGTTATAAGTAATTTGGTTTAGGCAGTTTTATTAAGAAATTAGTTAATTGTTTCAGCTTGACTAAAGGTTCATGTTTCTAAACAGGGGTTGCACATAATCGAGTACCATTTAAATGGATTCAAGTAATACAATTTATTGTTATCTGCACATTGGAAGAGAGCTAGTAAGAGGTGAACATGACAGTGTGGAATATATGGGTGGGAAACAAGAGAGTATAAGTTTAGAACGATCAATGACATATAATAAGTTTGTTTCAAGGATTTGTGGGAAAATGAGCATTGATATAATGGGACCAACATTTTTGTACACTCTCCCATTTGATCTATATGCACTTCAACCATTGAAAAATGATGAAAATTTGACAAACATGTTTCAATTTAGTGATCGATTCGCACATGTCTATATATGTTTAGCATCAACAATTGAAGACGATGAAATAGTTGAGAATGGAGGACAAAGGTAAGTTATATCAAAAGAATATCTAATCCTAAATGATTCCGTGTATTTATTTATATATTAATATTTATGTTTATTCATTAGATGATAAGTTGATAAATAAACATATTTATAATACAAATTGAACGAAACAATGGTTCGATTTAACTCACTAGTCCCATATTCAGCAAGGGATGTTGATATTAGAATGCAATCATGAGGATTTCATCAAAGATGTGTTGAATCACATGTCGGTCCATTAGAGTTAAGCTGTTTTGAGAGTGCAATATTGGGTAGTGGGCATACCTTCTCAACTGCAAATGACTTTCGGGATACAATATATCTCATGTCAATAAGAGACCGTTTTAGATATAAGTTCAAGAGGAATTGTCTTAAGCATATGACTTTAATATGTGTTGTTGAAAGATACCCTTGGAAAGTAACTACTTGTGTTGTTGGGAGACCAAAAATAGTTCAGGCGCATACATTTAGAAATGAACATAACCACTTTTTAGAAGATGTGTCAGTTTTTGAACTAGCAGTTCATTGTAATCGAGCCACAACTATGATTGATGATGTTATTCGTTCAAATCCAAATTACTTACCTCGTCAAATATGTAAAGACTTTTATTGACAATACAAAATGCAATTGAATTATTTTCAAGCATGGAACTTGAAAGAGAAGGCTAAAGAACAAATTCATGACGTGCCCTAATGTTCATATAAGTTGTTGCCTTGGTTGTGTACAAGGCTTATTGAAACAAATCCAGGGATTATTGTTGAATATAGATGTTCGAATGATGGTCATTTCATGCAATTGTTTGTTACCCTTTCAGTGTCAATACATAGGTTTAAAATGGGGTGTCGGCCTATTATATCAATAGATTCATCCCACATGAGTGAGCCATACAAGGGTGCTTTATTTTCAGCTTCTTTGTATGATGCTAATGATGGCATGTTTCCACTTGCTTATGGCTTATTTAGCTCCGAGAATTACGAGGATTGACTTTAGTTCTTAGAGAAATCAAAGATGGTCGTAGGTGAAAGAGAGGTTATAATAATATCTGATAAGCACAATGGATTATCCATAGTGTTTCAGAGGTATTCGGTAGTGAAAACCATGCACATTGCTATCATCACATTAAAGAAAACTTCAGTAGCTTTGTAACAAAGTTGAACACTAAATGGAGGAAAATGTTTTGCAAATGCTCGATTTTATTGCATATGCTAGGTTAGATTGTGATTATGAGGTTGCAATGGATACTTTAAGGACATTTAATCATGATTTGGTGAAGTGGGTTGAAAAAATAACCCTTAATATTGGGCAATCTCTAATTTTAAGAAGATGCGTTGGGATAAGATGACAAGTAATCTGGATGAGTCTTTCAATTCTTGGTTAAGACATGAACGACACCATAACATTTGTGTTTTCTTCATTGAGCATATGGATAAGTTAGGATCTCTTTTAGTCGAGCACAAAAATGGACTTGTAAAATGGAATGGGTGTACCAAATTTTGTGAAGGATGTACCAGATTTTGTGAAAGATATATCAAAGGTTCCAAAGTGCTTTCCTAGGTGGGGATCGACCCATAATCACTTTCTTATGAGTTCCAAAATGAAATTATGGACCATAAGTGATAAGATATGGGTCTCGAAAACAATAGGATCAAATGTACCAAAATTTTCAAAACGTGTTTCGAGGTGGGGATTGTAGACCCTCCATTTTGTCCTACTAGCACATGTCCTATTACATGTCCAATTGATACTTTACAATAATTCCCTAGTGAACCATTGGGCACCATCTTAGGCCCACTTTGGCACTCTAGGCCTATTTAGTTGCACTTGGTCCATTAGGTACACTCCTAGGTTACTTGACATATTTCTGATTACCCTACATCACTTAGGCACTTTTCTAAGCCTTCTAAGTCACTTAGCACATTTTTTTATTACTTAGGCCTATTTAGGTACATTTGTTCCATTTAGGTACACTTAATCCATTTAGGCTCATTTGGACTTTCATTGTGACCTTGGTCACCTTTTGAGCTTAGGTTAGATTTCACTTACTTGCGTTCCCACTAAGCTCACTTAGACATCTCCTTAGTTTAATTATCACCTATTTCACCTTGGCACTCCCCACTTAGGTCACTTAGATGCTTTTATTTTATTTTATTTATTTTGTTTTATTTTATTTTATTTTTATTAGGTGAATATTTGGCTTGTTTTGATTTTTGATTGCTTGAGATGAATTTTCGATATTCAATTGTGTTAGTTGGATATTTTGTTTGTTTCATATTTATTGTGTTTTAGTTTAATATTTATATTCTTAATTATATCCATTTGATATTTATTTGTTTTCTTGTTTTATTTATTTATTCATCTACTTATTTATTTTCAGAAAGTTACATGAGATTGGTAACTTTATTTTTAATTTGCAATGAAATATATATATATTAAATATGCATGATTTCTATCTATTTTATTATGTTACAAGTTTCTAACTCATATTTCTTGGTTTTTTTTTATATGAGATTTTTTAACAAGTAAATCTCCACACGCATAGGGGAAAATTTTGATCAAGGAAAAAAGAAGTAGCCTGTGTGTCACACAAAGAGCGGTTTGGAAGAGTCGTTAATGTGATGCGACTATGTTATTATGTACTGAGGAGAGGTGGTTTAGAGCCACGACTTGAAAAGATAGAAATGAGTCTCTCTTATGGAAAATGAAAAGTGTGAAGGAGCTGCTTTCAAGGGCTAGCGGCCAGAATTTGATGTTGGGACAAGCTATAAGGATGGGCCTTTATTACATTCGACATGGACGAATTAGACTGATTGTTGAAAAGTGCTCAAGGAACTTTAATGGGCTCAAAGGGCTTGGTTAAAGCTGATAAAAAGCAGAGGTATGGGCAAACCATAGAGAGAGTAGGTGGGATTTTGTTCCAGACCATCAGATTCCCCTGTCCTCTCTAGGGATGCTGTGATTACACCAGGAGAGAGAAATTGAATTTTTTGAGAATTAAAGGGTTTTGGTGGGGAAATGGGGAGGACCATCGGGAAGGTGGACTAGAGATGGGAAAAAGGAGTTTGAAAAAAAGAGGCTAGGGGGTTTTTCGAAGGAAAAAAAAAAGCCTTAAAGAAGGAACCTTCAGCATATTACAGGAGCTAGGGGGGGAGGAGGGGAGGAAAGGAAGAAGAAAAAGAGAGGGGGAAGGATCAAAAAAGAGGAGGAGGTAAGGGGACGATCTGAGAGATTTTTTTCAGAAAAATTGAGAGGTTTTGATAGCAAGACAAAGAAGAAAAAAAAAAAAAAAAACAGAGAAAGGAGCCGAAGTGGCCGGAAAGAGCAACGAAGGGGAGTTTTCCGGGTATGGATATTTTTGACTCCCTGTTCATCTTCATATTTCACTCTGCTCATCTTTTCTGACATTTATCTTGGATATTGTTATTTGATTTGTGCATGGATTATAACGATTTTTATTTATTTATTTATTTATCATATATTGCATATATATTATTTATGGTTTGGTTTCCTCTGTTGCTTGTGTGATTTTATTTGAAAATATGCACAACTCTAGAGTTACTCTAGTTATCTGATCATGTTTTTGTTTTCCCACTTCTATTATAATCTTGGGTCACTTACGTTGGCCTCTTGCATGTTTGCTGTAATGTGAGTTTGATAATGAGAGATACACAGTCTCCAAAATGATTGGGTCACCTCTTGGTTATGTTGGTTATACTGAGGGTGGTTAGTTGATTGTAGCTGTTAGATGCCGACCTTATGCAGTGGTTCTCTTTGGCAAAATTGGGAAGGCCAATTTTAGATTATGGTGATGATTAGCCTTGCAAATAGTGCAACAAGATTTGCCTTCCTGCATTCATTGCAAATGCTTAATCCAATTATGCCCATGATGAGAAGAGAGTAGTTTTTTTTTGTTATTGAATAACTCCAATGATCCATCATCATATGCCATTGTTGAAGCACTCCTGCAATACTATTCATTTCATCTCATGGGCTATAGTAGTGCAAAGATTTCTTTGTTCAAAGACTCAAGGGGTGCAAAAGAATGTCTTTGAAAGACATACTGGAACTGGACGGCTTTTGGCATATCACCAAGCTCTAAAAAATTTCATTTCAGAAGTACATTCAGATGAGAAGAGTACTTCCGAGAGGATTTTGAAACAAAAATTTGAGAGAGAGGGTTCAGTACATGAAAAGCCATTCGATTCCTAGTCATTCCTAATCTCTAGCATTCCTCTATCTGAATTTCCGATAGATTTGGTTACCCACTTCCCAAACACACTAGAAACTGAGTCCGCTCCTTTTAGGTCACTGCTTTCTTATAATTCGCGGGATGGGTTTTCCACATCTGTTCGTGTTCCTGTTCTTGACATGAAGACCCTAAATGGTTCATTGCAATCTTCTTGTTTTGAAGCCCTAGATGATTAGAGTTTGGTTCATATTTCACCAATGGTAAATGGGTCTTCAGAATTTCCACATGGAGAAGCTTAAGACGATCAGCTCCTGGGTCCAACTTCGATTGTCATTGATAGGTCTTTGCCATATTTGCATTCTAAAGCCTTAGTTAATCAATCAGGGTCGTTGGTTCCATCTCTTTTAAACTGGATGAGGCTTCTTTGCAGTTGCAGAGCGAAATCGTAAAGCATGAAGACAAGAACCTAATGCTCTCTTCTTCTTTGTTTTCTTCGTCTTCTTCGCCATGATCTTGGAACAGAGAAACTAAACCACCATTCTCTTCATACCTTCCTCGGGAAATTGAACCTAGTATGGTGGGTGCTGGGCTTGCAAATCTAGGTAACACATGCTTTCTTAATGCAGTGCTCCAATGCTTCACGCACATTGTCCTTTTTTTTTAGAGCCTTTGTTCATGCAATCATGCCATGCCTTGTCATAGTTTTTATGGAGGGTTCTGCGTTCTTTACGCTCTCCGAGATCATATTGAGTTTTCTATAACTTCTTCAGGATGGGCAATCATGCCTTTGAAACTTATTGACAATTTCATCTAGTTTGTAGAGATACCAGTAGGAAGAAGTGTCAATGAAGAAGCAGCTTTTTCAAGTCTCTTTAGTAGCTGTTTCTCATTTGAAGAGATTCAAGACAAATGACACTTATGTGGAAGAGATTGATAAACATGTGGAGTTCCCTTTAGAATTGGATTTGCTGTCATACACCAAAGAGAGGGTGTGTACACTTAAAGAGGAAGCAACAGGTTGGTTTTTGTGCATGAGTTTTATGAGACTGTGTGTACACTTAAAGAGGAAGCAACAGGTTGGTGGTCAAAACATTCGTATATTGCACAACTTCGGCAGTCAAAAGGGTAGTGGAATAAGATCCAAATGTAGCAGAAAACTTATGTTTTTTTATAGGACTTTAAATGGTGGGTCCCTTGGGATTAGGACTGAAAGATTGTGATAGTCATGTAAGGATGGTGGCGGTTAGTGGGGTCCTGAAATTATATTACATATCAACTTCAGCACGTAAGGAAGCAGCCACCATTCTGACATGAATTCCCAATTGTGCACCCTGTTCATGGTTACCTTCCTACAAAATACATAGGATTTTGGTGGTATGGATGATACTTTGTCATCTCAGATGCAACTATAATATCAATTTACATATTGAGACCTCTTCTTACAAAGAGTTCTTGATTTAAAATTGGTTTGTTAGAAAAGAACTACCCATCTTAGGTATTAAATGATTTGATCCTTGCTGCCAGTTTTCACCGAATCACTGACCCTTTCGTATCAAAATTCGTTTCGGCAACTTCAGAATATTTTTTAAAAATTTTCAAAACTTGTATGACTGTCCTCACTTCTTGAACTTGAATTTAAAGTTTTCTTTGAGTTAGAAAACCATTCTGGAATAGAAGATATAAACGACTCTTTAGGGGGGCTCTATTTTCACCTAGTTTTGGACATCCGAGAATTTTTTTTGCAAAAATAAAATATCAGACGACTTCTTAAATTTGATTTAATATTTTTCATCAATTATTGGCTTCTTAAAATTGATCTTAGACACATAAAATATAAAAAAATATGCATTTTTAAGGGAGATATGATTTTTCAAAGTCGTGCTTACTGTGCATGCTGGATTCTAAACATTTGATTAGCTTGAGTGTTTTAAAAATATTTTTGAGTACTATCTGACTTTGAATTTATTTTTTATGCGATATAGACACATTGAACTATGTGTGTGATTTTTTTTTTTAATGATTTTATGTGATCATTTATTATTTAAATTTTTTTTTTTATGCATGCCACTTTTTTTTTTTTTTTTTTTTTATCAAATATGGACTTTGTAGAACCTTTAGGTGTCTTTGCTATGATCTGTCCTTTGAATGAGTGTTTGACTTTCAGTATGTTGATCTAGATGTATAGTAATTGTCTCATGAAATTTTTTGTAATTAAATTCCACTCTAAACCATTTTTTAGAAATTGTTTTATGATGCTTCCTGTTCTAACTACATGCTGATGGTTTTATGCTTTACTTGAAATTGTTATTATTTTTGGAATCATTTGATTTATCTTAACTCAATTTTGGCTTTGACACTGTATATTATACATAATGGATATTTATATAATTTATGCTTGCCCTAACCACTCCAGCATTTTTGGAGGAATCTTATAAAATATACTTGCTATCCAAGTATGCTCTTTCTACCATTTGACTCTAAAATTCAATGAATGTGTATGTTATCATGAGCCATGTCCACGTTTGATGCCATACTCGATTGCCTTGATGCTTGTTTGATCATTTTTGATAAAAATGCATGTTACGTGTCATATTTTCAAACTAACCTTTGATCATTTTTTATGATGCTTAAGAAACGGTTCAGGTACGTACCCTAACTCTCCTTGATCTTGTTTGGCATGCTATTTTTTGAAATCACCTTAGTTTACCTAGGTACCCTCAATTAATCAATTAATTGCCCCATCTCCCTCAACTTAGTCAGTAGAGACCTTTATAAGGCTTAAAGGGGTGTTACATTTTAGAGGTACCTTCCCAATAAGTAACCTGATCCCAGGACCTAGACTCGGGTTTTTCAAAGACACACTTTTCCAAAAACTATGGAGTCATTTTATTAGGGTTTTATTTCTTATTTTATTTTAACTTTAAAATAAAAATAAAATAAGTGGTGACTCCGACTTTTCCAAAACTAAATTTTTCATCAATAAAAAGCAAGTCTCACCGATCGAGTGGAGACACACGTGAAAAATGTGGGTCCATAGGGATCAGCCACCAGTCACTTCCTTATGGGTTCTCAAATGAAATTATGGACCCTAGTTGATAAGATAAGGGTCCAGGAAATAATAGGATGAGATGTACCAAATTTTACAAAGGATGTACCAAATTTTGTAAAGGATGTACCAGATTTTGTGAAAGATGTACAAAGAGTTCCAAAGTGTGTTTCGAGGAGGGGATCGGCCACGAATGACTTCCTCATGGTTTCCAAATGAAATTATGGACCATAAGTGATAAGATGGGGGTCTTGACAATAATTGGATCAGATATACCAAATTTTGTGAAGGATGTATCAAATTTTGTAAAGGATGTACCAAATTTTTCAAAGCGTGTTTTGAAGTGGGAATCAACCACCAATCACTTCCTTATGGGTTCCCAAATGAAATTATAGACCCTAATTAATAAGATGGGGGTCCTGAAAATAATAGGATGAGATGTACCAAATTTTACAAAGGATGTACCAAATTTTGTGAAAGATGTACCAGATTTTATGAAAGATGTACCAAGGGTTCCAAAGTGCTTTCCCAAGTGGGGATCGACCCCCAATCACTTCCTTATGGATTTCTAAATAAAATAAAGAATATAGGTTAAAAAATGGGGGCCTCAATAGTATTAGGATTGGCTGTACCAAATTTTGTAAATGATGTACCAAAGGTTTCAAAGTACTTCCTGAGGTGGGGATCGACCTCCAATCACTTTCAGATGGGTTCCCAAATGAAATAATGGACCATAGGTGATACGATGGGGGTCATAGTAGCATTAGAATTGGATGTACCAAATTTTATAAAACATATATCAAATTTTGTAAATGATGTACCAAATTTTGTAAAGGATGTACTAAATTTTGTAAATGATGTACCAAAGGCTCCAAAGTGAGTCCCAAGGTTGGAAACAACCACTAAACACTTCAAAATGGGTTCCCAAATGAAATAATGGACAATAGGTGATGAAATGGGGGTCTTGGTAGCATTAGGATTAGATGTATCAAATTTTATAAAGGATGTACCAAATTTTATAAAGCATGTACCAAATTTTATGAAGAACGTACCAAATTTTGTGAAAGATGTACCAAATTTTGTGAAAGATGTACCAAATGTTCCAAAGTGCGTTTCAAGGTGGGGAATAACCACCAATCACTTTCGGATGGGTTCCCAAATGAAATAATGGACCATAGATGATAAGATGGGGGTCTCGATAGCATTAGGATTGGATATACCAAATTTTATAAAAAATGTACCAAATTTTGTAAAAGATGTACCAATGGCTCATAAGTGAGTCCCAAGGAGAAGAACAACTGCCAATCAATTTCGGATGGGTTCCCAAATGAAATAATAGACCATAGGTGATGAGATGGGGCTGTTGGTAGCATTAGGGTTTAAGGTTTGGGGTTTGGGGTTTGGGGTTTAGGGTTTAGGGTTTATGGCTAAAGGTTTAAGGTTTAGGGTTTAGGGTTTGGGGTTTAGGGTTTGGGGTTTGGGGTTTGGGGTTTAGGGTTTAGGGTTTATGGCTAAAGGGTTTAGGGTTTAGGGTTTAGGGTTTAGGGTTTAAGGTTAAGGGTTTTGAGTTTTGGGTTTTGGGTTTTGGGTTTTGGGGTTTTGGGTTTTGGGTTTTGGGTTTAAGGTTTAGGGTTTAGGGTTTAGGGTTTTAGGGTTTTAGGGTTTTAGGGTTTAGGGTTTTGGGTTTTAGGGTTTTAGGGTTCTAGGGTTTTAGGGTTTTAGGGGTTAGGGTTTTAGGGTTTAGGGGTTTAGGGGTTAGGGTTTGGGGTTTAGGGTTTGGGGTTTGGGGGTTTGGTTTTTTGGGGTTTGGGGTTTGGGGTTTGGGGTTTGGGGTTTGGGGTTAGGGTTTGGGGTTTGGGGTTTGGGGTTTTGGGTTTAGGGTTTAGGGTTTAGGTTT